>OX463782.1:23863543-24273286 GCA_949825025.1 Siphlonurus alternatus | reverse complement strand
CCCACGATTTTTATTCACACAACTAAAGTCTGTGTCCAAGAACAGCAAAAGCTTTATACTTTTTTTCTCTCTTCTTCTAACTTTTTTTTTTCTTTTCTTCGCAAACTTTTGCTCCGCGGTGTCTCGTAATTTCCTCTCAAAAGCTCCCCTGAAGCTCCTCATTAGATGCCCTGCTAGACGCGCGGGGTGAAGAGCGAAGAGGGGGGGAGGAGGTATCATCTGCCCCCCCCCCAATCCCCTACCCTCATACCTGCCTCCTAAAAACCCAGCCACCTTACAAAATTAAGCGGAGAAAAGAAAAAAAAAAGTTTCACAAGATATAAGGAAAGACAATTTTGGGAGCAATATATAAAGTTAGTCACTTTTTTTTTTTTTTCAATATCCTAGCATTTTTTTTTCTCTTAAAAAATGTTTTATAGCTTCTGAAAATAAATTGTATTTTCTATAAAACAAGGTCTAAAATATAATTTTATATATCATTCTATGAAATGTAATTAAAATATGACAGTCTAAAATATAGTAATTTCGTAACTGGTTAATATAATCTATAAATTTAGAGCCTATCTTTACAGACACTGTAAAAAATGTAAACAAATTTCAAGAAATGGACTTTAAGTATAAAAATAAAGCTGCATAATGTATAGAAACTGTCACAGCAACTCAGTTTTAATTGCTTTTTAAGCCCACATATTTATGTTTCAAATAACTTTTTGTTGTTTTTAGTTTAAATAAAAATAATTAAAAGCAATTACTTAAATTTTCCATTTTGAAACATTTGTTGCTACTTCTTTTTTAATAAAAATTTTTATGGAATGTCTATTATAATATTTTATATAATTGAAAATACAAACTTGTATAGTGAATAATACATCAAAATTTCTGAATCTTTTGTGGTATGGAAACTACATGTATAGAATTTTATTTAGTTTCCATAAAACTGATGGTATGTAACAAGATTGTTGTAAAACACTCAACTGATGTAGCTTGAACTTCATCATTATAGGCATACAGACAAGCATGTATCAGTTGCTCCCCCCTTTCCAAGTTTGCGGTCTTTTCTCTCCGAGCCCCGGGTAGCCACCTTCACGTTCACCGCAAAGGGTTTCCCCGCCCGTTCAAAGGTTTCCCGGCGGCAACTCAAAAGTACGTAGATTGGCTCTCCTTTACCTCTGTAAACAGGGTTTATTTTTAATCATTTTTACACACACACACACACACACACTCTCTCTCTCTCTCTCTCTCTCTCTCTCTCTCTCTCTCTCTCTCTCTCTCTCTCTCTCTCTCTCTCTCTCTCTCTCTCTCTCTCTCTCTTTTGTTTCCCTATATCAAGGCTTGTTTGTTAATTCAAATAGAAACACGTTTTCTCTCTCGATAGCTTTGAAATTCAAGAAGTGCTTTTATGTATATTGTATCAGTATTATTACATATAATAATAGAATAATATAGTAATTTCAAATATATATTGAATAAATGTCAAAATTAAAAAAAAAATCATTTGTTCTCTGAATATTATATATAAAGGTGTACACAATAGAGGTAAAATATGCTTTGATGTGTAAAACCCTATGTGGTATTTGATTATTTTTTAATTCAAATTTAAATATGAATTTACTAAAGCAGTTATAGTAGAACAAAAGTGTGTTATTATAATGATTTTAATTGTTTTAATTAGATTTCTTTTAATTTATAAGAATCAATAGAAAGTCAAGAGCTGATACAATGGGGTTTAACTTGACACCCAACAAGAAAAGAAGTTCATGTAATTTTTTAACTAGACTTTGTAGAGACCACTTTATAAGAAGCTAAAGAAGCCTTTTTATTTTTAGTAGCTACGACACTTTTAATGAATGGTTTTGCTTAGTTCGATATTAATTGGAATTGGTTTATAACAGGTATGTATTTTTTACATTTAGTGTTTAATAAACTTCATTGCAACAAAAAATAATAACAAAATATAATTAATATATTTTTGTAAGGCCATTTTTAGTAAGACCAAAAAATTGGTATTTTTTAATTAAAAATATAACATAGAAAACAAGTACTGATTTAAAATAAATTCTCTCCCTGAACGATGCATTTGAACATGAATAAAATGTAAAAAATTTAAATTCTTGTCTCTAAAAAAATGTATTATAAGCATTTCATCAAAAACTTAAAAATATTTTTTAAATAAAATTTCTATTTATAACTGTAATAATATGCTAATCACCATATTTTATAATAATATAATAACAAAGAATATACATCCACATGAAAGTACATAACTTACAATACTTCCCAACATACATGCATATTTAAGAAGGGAGAGAACGGGAAAAAGAAAGAAAATTATGTCTCTAGTGTGCAGTTAAATATAATACATGAACACACGTTGGTGTAAGTTAGGTGGTATTTTAGAAGCGTGTGTTTCATATTTGTCATTTTTGCGGGAAGTAGCCAGCCAGCTTGCTACAAAGGCAACATCAGCATCCCCTCTTTCCTTCTCTATGTAACCTTAATTTAGTGTAATACTTTACCGTGGGGATTGCCTAATTACCAACCTGTATGCATTTACTCTAAATTCTTCCCTACCCATAAATAATTTTACCTAAACAATATTATAATATATTATGAATTATTATAGCAACGTGGACAAATTTTTTAGTATACTGTATATATATAATATGAAAACAATACTATGTATTCATCTTTAGAGAATCAATGTGATAATGTAATAATTTAATAATAAAGTGATAATATTGTATGCAGTATTAATGTAAATTCATCATTGTGAACCTGTTGTACTGTACACGTTTATAATTTATAATTAATAATTCGTTAGTTTTGGTGATAAAATTGACAAATAGTGTGTGATATTAAATTAAATTATTAAATTAATTAAAATTAAAATAATTTAACATTTTGATGTCTATATATATTATTTATATAAATGTATATATAATTCATATCAACAAGATATTTAAAGAAAAATCAAGCCTTTGTTTTTTTTCTTTGTAGGGCAAATTGAAACTTAAAATTTGAAATATTTTTTTATGCAGTGTTTATCTCAGCATACTCTTCTAGAAGCAGAAAAAAATATTTTAATGTAAAAACAAATATATATTATATAAAATATATTGACTTTAGTGATTGTGAGATATTTGCTTCATATTTATCTCATTTTTTTCTTCTTCTTTTTGTTTGCTAGAGATATTTTGGTATCGTCTGTGGGTTTTTTGTCTCTCTAGAGGATGATGGTAAAAGACTTTTCCCCATCTTCTGTGTTTTGTTAAAGCTCTCTTTACCCCAACTTACGTACGTCTCAACCCCTCTCCTCCTCTTTTAGTGCGTGGGCGTCATGCGGTCGCAGCCAGCACGTAGGCAATCAATTGCTCTCATGTCTTCTATGATGGAAGTCCCCTCTCCCCATACCATCTCTTCTTATAATATCCTGCTGCTTTGTACGATATGCACTTTATTTCCAGCGTCCGTAACACAACTTTTGGATCGCTTGCCAAGTTGTGGTGCAAACCACTTTATATATATTTCATATAAATAGTCTTGCAGATGCTTAGAGAGTTTTAAGGATAAGTTATATTTATATGGTTACATTAATATTAATAATACTTATCTTAATTATGTTAAAAAAATAATATGATATTTTAGAATTAAAATAACTATCTACTTAACATGTTATTAATATTTGACGTCAGAAAGACGATGGTTCTAAAAGTGTCATTTTTATGATACCTGAGTCTTGCTACTGACTAAAGTGCATGTGTAGTGATCAAGTTATACACTGAATCAATCGAGAAGGTTTTCAATGTCATCTGTTAGTGCTGTGTGAAGTCAATTTAAAAATAAAAATATATTTTGCAAAGAAATTTATAAAATAAATTTTATATTTTCATTTGTCAAAAAATATTATATAAATGAATTTTGCCCTGTTATTATGACTATATTGATGGTATATCATATTATATAAAAACTTGTAAACTTCATATGAATACACTATCACCCCCCTATCAAAAAAAAAAAAAAAAAGGCTGGTTTGAAATCTTTGTTGCGACTTAACATCAAGGTATAAGGAAGAAGACGAGGCAGGCACCCACTTTCATTCAAACTGAGGGAAACTTTCAATTTGTGGTCGAAATGTCGTTCGTGGTATAGCTCTCAGCCACCTCGACGAACCACACAAAGTGGATTGATTTATTGGACTAGAGAGAAGCGAGTGAGCAAAATATATATCCCCCCCCCTCTTCTTTTTCTTCTTTTGCTCAACCATCTTCCTTTCATCCTTTTTTTTTTCTTCTTCTTTACAGAACGCGTTTTTTCGGCTTGTTTGTGCTATCCCTTGGATTCTAACAGATATTTTTCTTCTTGCAATGCTATCACATTTACTAAAGTTTATTTTTTCTTATATGACAGTTGGTTCATTTTAACCAATTTTATATTTCTCTACTACTTGAGTCACCCTCTTAGAGAGAGAGAGAGAGAGTTTTCTTAATATTATTCAGTTTTACCCATGGTACGTCTAACAAAGCTCGTGGGACCCCCGAGATGCAAGTCCTTGCAATGAGTCGTCTCACTTTCTCCCTCTTTCTTACCTCGGATTATTGATAACCCCGAGCTCCAACCCTGCCCGTCGTTCATCTCCCCCCACCCCCATCTTTCCTACAAACCTCCCCCCTCTTGCCTACTCCATATCACGTAAAACTGAGGAAGAGACTGTGTGATTGCCTTGCGTAAAGAAAAAGCTCCTTGGAGAATTTACAACGAAAATAACTCACTCAGATGCATTTTGATTTTTTTTTTTGTTATTTTATACCCATACCTTTTGTTTACTTTTTCTTTTATAATACAGTAAAAAAATAATCATATATTATAAAAAATAATATGATATTCCTTTCATAAATGCTTTTGCTTTGTATTATATTTCAGTAACTTTATAAGTAAACAAATAATGTAACTTATGTAAAACAATATTATTTTTTGATATTTGATATCAAAACAAATTTAAACTGAGATTTATTCTCATGATCATTTTGTATAATATAATACATTGAAGTCATTATCATGTACTGTAAAATATAAATTTACATATTATTATCAGGAGTGCAATTACAATGAAAAGGTTTGGTTATCATAATGAGTGCCGGGAGAGTAACCTACTTCCATACTTTCATGCAATAATGTATTAAAAATTGGCATACAAAGTTTAGTACCCCAAGTATGGATGCTTACGTAGAACGGAGTATTCGACCTCAAATTTTTTTATTGTTAAAATAGATAGAGGGTGCAAAGTTATGCTACCCTGAACTTTTCCGATTTTTTACAGTCCTGGAAGTATTTTTAAAAAATTATTGAAAGTCCTTTTTGTGACGTCACGAGGCGGCAAGTCCTATCTCTTTTGTTAAGGAGCGGCGTCTCGTGACGTCACAAAAAGAACTTTCAATAATTTTATAAAAATAGTTCCCGGGCTCTAAACAATCTGAAAAAAATTCAGGGCAGCATAACTTTGCATCCTCTATCTATTTCTACAATAAAAAAATTTAGGTCGATACTCTACTGCTGGATAATCTCAAGGCTGCAAATGGACACTTCATGCTGTATTTTTATTTATTTTTGCAAAATAATATTGTTTGATATTTTATCAACCAGATTTTCTGTTTCGTTTTTGATCAATGAAGCAAGCGCTGTTAGTTTCATCATACATTTATACACATTGCTATATAATGCTCTACCATGTATGCTGTGTCCTACATAAGGTAATGGAAAAATCAAAGTGATTTTTATTTATTTTAGATCTCCTGAGAGAGAGAGAGAGAGAGAGAGAGAGAGAGAGAGAGAGAGAGAGAGAGAGAGAGAGACAGACGTCACTGAAAATCGTGTCCCATAAATTAAGTTGAAATATCTTTGAAGGAGTTAACTCATCATCTATCTGAAAAGCTAAACCAGTGTGTGATCGAAGTATATAGTATACCATCACATCACAAGTGCTCCATTTCTAGAGGAAAAGTTTGGTATTATATTACGGAATATAGCTATCATAACGTGATATAGCCTCGCGAAAGAGCATGCTAGTGAGTTGGGCGTTCAGCTAAACGTAAAATGTGATAATGCCAAGTCCTGTAAGGAGGAAGGGGTTTTAGAAGAGAGTCTGGCTTGGAGATATGGCAACAATCGGCGCTGCATGGGCGGCTCACTTACCATAATTTGGCCATTAGGAAGCTATTGCCGAGTCCAACCCACTGCCTCTTCTAGTGCCGACAATGCAGCGTGCTATTTATCAGACTAAAAGCCAGCCCATATCCTCCCCTTGTAAGCCAGTAGCATCAGATGGGAATCCACCCGCTATCTACTCCCTACACTGCTGCTACTGGATAAATATTAGTAAATCGAATCCACTATTACTTCTATAACCAACATGATTTCTGATGAAGACATTTTTAGCTTTCTCTTCGACCAATCAACATCAAAATGTAAATATGAAAACATAAAATCTAGAAAAGAGGTTATCGTAATGCTGTTTAAATTTTTTGAATATATAGTGTGTGTTTCTTACTATGTCAACTTAATAAATCGTTGCTTTTTGTATCAAGCTAATACTCTCAAACATAAAAATAATGCAATATCTAAATAAAAAAACATCAAATTTTGACTTTATTTACAGTCAAAATAATATAAAATACGATTCATACGTATACACTCTTCTCAATAAAAAATTCAGTTCAGAATTCAGTTTTGTTAATCTTTAAATGCATGATTTCTTCTTACTTTTAATTGATGCCGTTTATTTATTTTTCATACTCACATTGTACACTTATTACATTTATAATTGTATAGTTCCAAGATTGTTAAGAAGCCTCTAGTTTTACAAATTGCAGAATGTAACATGAAATATTTTGATTTTTATGATTGTGGTTTTTAAATAAAAATTATCAGGTACTATTAACTAGTTGATAAATAATAGTACAAATATTTTTGTTATAGAAAAATGTGTTAAAAAAACTTCAGCTTTAAAGCAGCTTTTCTCGAGAACGATCCTTTTATGTCAAAATGGGTTTAAAAGCTCTCTTGAATTTCAGTATATATCTCTTTCAAGTATAAGAAGATTTCTTCAACATAGTAAAAGATTTTAGCACAGATGGATGTTCAAATGGTAGATAGTCATCAAATCCATACACAAGCTTCATTCTTATACTTACAAAGTAAAGTGTTTGTTGAAAAAAAATATAATGAGCTATAGAAAATTTATTCTTTATATTTTTTAGATGTCTTATTTAAGTATAAAAATAATATTTAAGTTTAAAATATATATTTAAAAGGTATTTTATTTTAAATTGAAAATAGCAATCTATTCCTACACAAAAAAATCTTATTTCCTCTATTATATTGCTATGGTACTAAATTTAGTTACATTCTCTTTATGAGAAAGTTTGTAAACATTTTAGCTGTCGACAAGGCTGTAGAGTGTTAGCAAATGAATTTGAGGGGTTGTAAGCTTTAACTATATTATCACCCGCCACCGCCATGTCTCGCGAGTACGGAGGGTTGCAGATATTGCTGTTGGGGGCTTGGAGAAGATGCCTAGCTGCCACAATATATTGCCCGTCACTTTCTCTCTTGCAAGTTATAGCGACAAGTGGGGTGAATTAGTGACGACTTGCATCCCCTGCGTGCCTTCTTGCTACCCGCTAGTTGCGCTTCATTGTAATCATCAGGGGTTGGGGGAACTACCAAGGTAGCTGCCTACAAGGTACATGTTAAGAGATATGACGTAAGAAGTTCCTTCACTGAAGATGAGAAATATGTAATGTTGAAGTTTAAGAAAAAATATAATAGTAAAAAGTAGAGTTTTATAATTAATTTTTGTCACGTGTTTGTCAATTTTTCATCAATTCAAAAATTTATACTTATTTTTTAGATTGATAAAATATAATTTTAAAATAAATATTACAATAAAAAATTCACTAAAAATATCTAAGAATTTCAAGTATATAATTTTAATGGTGTATAAATAATTATAATATAAAATATTTATTGATAAACTCACCCAATTATTTTATAAAATAAAACTTCTTTAATTGTAGTCACTTAAAAAACAAGAAGTTATTTGAACTATATAGAACCCACACAATACACATATTCTCTTAACTTGTTATCTTTCTTTGTTAAAGTGATGTATTTTTCTCTCTTTTTACTACAACATAGTCTCCTCTGGTTGCTGCTAATGGAAGAGGAGTTGAGAGCAAGTCAGTAGAGCTGTGTGTTCACTCAGCGTGCGAAGTGAGATGAGTCGAGGTACACAGTCATAAACCCCCCTCACAGAAGCAACCTGAATACTGCAAAGTCATGCCGCAAGGAAACTACCGCATATAATATAAAAGAGAGTATAGGAGGAATGTATTCCGCATGCACAAATAACAAACACAAAAAATATGTATATATTTTACTATTTTTCTTATGATATTTAAGAAAAAACAACTATCTACAAGAAGTATAAAAAGTAGGGGAAGGGAGAAAAAGTTAAAACATAAATCAAACTTTCTCCACTGACTTTTTAAGTTCATACTACTGGAAACAAGTGATAATATAAAATATGGTTGAATTTTACATCTGTCACGTCAAGCGCCTTCTGTGACAACTGATTTATATAACTGTTGCGTAAGTTTGGTAGCAACCAAGCCTGCAGTACCATGATGGACTCATGATTTTTGATGAAATAAAATGTTATACAATGTTACATTTTCAATGTTTAGAATAACCGAAAGAAACAAAATAGATAGAGTTTATTCATAAATTGTTCTGTATTTAAATATTTATTTCATATTTTACAACAAAATAGAAATTCATTGATCTTTCTAAAATGAAGGTCAAACATGGATTCTAATTAATTAATGATGAGAAACAGATTTGAATGCTACCACGACACAACAGTGAATTCGAAAATCTTGTTTTGCATTTTTTTTAACACATTTCAATGTCTAAAAACGCTGTTAAAATCGCAGATTTCCTTGTGGCAAGAGCAAAAAGTGGGTTTAAACACTTTAAACGCCATTTCTCAACAAGTTCAAACATGACACAAAGAGGAAATTTTCATTAAAGTGTAAAAAAAAAAAACTTGAGATCCTATGCTTTAATTTGATGTGCATATCATTGTTGACAACTATTATTATTTTCCTGCCATTATAATGGTTTTAAATTACTACTTTTCATGTATCCACCCTGTATATTATTTTAAATTTTATGATGAGTCATAGCTGCAGCATTAAAACAAATAAAATAGAATATATTTACACAAAGTTTTCTGCAAATTAATTTTTTGTCAAAATATATGTGAGACAACGCGTATTGCATGCAACAAATATTTCTGTCATACTACATTTTGCCCAAACACAATATTAGCTTGAAGTTAGGCAACATTTTCATCATGTAAGTATAGCGGGTCACATACACATCAGGGGCAAAGTGACGTCAGATAGTTCCCTAACATCCTGGAGAGTTGAACATAAAAATAATATAGTAGAAACTTTATGAAACGAAAATTATGGCTTGAGAGAAACAAAATAAAAGTGTATTGAGGCGAAGAAAGTATATTTATACTTGGTGACCATATTACACAGGTCATGCGAACTAACAGGAGTGAAAATTGTTAACTTTGAACAAAACTCTTTGTGTAAAAATAGTAAAAAAATGCAATTCATACAGCGGCATGGTCAAAGCTAGTTCGTTAGCTACTCGATATTGTAGCTACATTAGCTGCTGTTATAAACCAGTATGGTGTTTGTAAATATGTAAAAAACACTACACGCTTCATATCATCACAAATAATGAACAGAAATTTATGACAATAAGTTCTATTATAAAATATGCTTAAAAATAATATAGTATGAACTGCAATTTAATGCATTTTTGTAAAAATGATTAAATTCACTTAAAATCAAAATTAAATTAACATAATGATAATATATTAATTGTTTTTCATAATGATATTTTATTGAATTATGCTCTCAATAAGAATAGGTCAATTTTTGGTTTATTTCTCGAGTTCTAATAGTATTAATTCTCAACATATAAAGTAAAATGATGTAAAAAAAACTAACAAAATTAAAGGAAAGGAAATAAAAATTCATATTAAGTTGTAAAATCATAAGTATTTTATTTCGTTTTCAAAAATTAAACAACATTCTGATTACATTGCAAAATAGAGCAAATGGAATAACAATTTTTTTGTTATTGTTTTGTTTATTAAACTATTGTTTTAGTCATGGTTATTTTATTTATAATTGTTATCATTGTTTCATGTGAGTTAAAAGAGCCGTGTATGATATTGTATATATTGAACCAAACTGGCCATAACATTATTTGTTAGTCAATGTAAATCATAGGCATGAGTCGTAAATTACCAACTCAATATGCATGCTACTTTAATGTATCGTGTTATATACGTTATATAATTTACTGCCATAACAATTACTCTATATCATATAAAAAAAAAGGCTTTTAGTTAATTGCAACTGCTTAATAAAAGCTTTAATGACTTTTATGTATTTTTTTAAATTGAAATTTATGATGAAATAATGATGTTAGCTTTTTTGTTTTTGATATAACTTATTTGTGTAATTAATTAATTTTGTGTTGTATATATTTTTAAACTTTATTAATATTTCTTATTAATTATTATTTAATGAAAATTATAAAAAAAAACCTTATGATTTAATCCTGAACATTAACATTAAATATACAATACATTTATATTATGCTGTATGTGTATTGCACAATATATAAAAGGTTACTGTATAAGCCATTGGAAATTATTGATAAAAAGTATGCTGTAATTTTAACCCTAACTTTTTCCCTCACCGTTTTTCTGCACTCTTGAACTTCCTCTTTTCCCAATACAACACGAGAATGTTTTTCTTTAATTTCTGCTCACTTAGCTCTACTCTAAAACTCTCACGACAAAGTTTTTCTACTACTTTCTTTCTTTTTTCTCACTGCCTGCAGATCTGGGTAAAAAATCGTCAGTTGCTTGCTACTACAGGGGCAGGCAGCGAGGGTGCAATTGATTTCCACTGCTTTGCTCCTCGGCAGGCCAACTTATCGGGCCAGCAGTTCTAGCTAGCAGCCAAGTATCGGTTTTCTATCCCTTGATTGGCCTGGCCTCCACTTGCTCCAAAGGCAGAAAGCTCGTGGTAGACCTTTGCTGCCGCCACTCCGTCTATAGTGACGGCTCAAGAAATTGAATTCGGATAACTTACATTTACTCATTCAACGTTAGAAAAATTTTGATTGTGAAAAAATAATCTTAAATCCTTTAAAAACTATGTATTTAATTTATTTTATGTTCTGTTATAAGCTGTAATTATTTTATTAAATTCATAATTTCATTATTCTTTAATTAATATACTATATTAATATTAATGTATTCAATTAATAATATATATATTCAATTAATTGATGTGCTGCAAATTGGTACATGTATTTTGTACATTTAAATAAAAGGGTATATGAAGACTACTAAGCAAGTATGTACGTTATGAGTAAGCTTCTTATGTAAGGTGTGTTAACGTTATAGAACGTGCAATATTACATAAATTTTACTGGAAAATATATGAAGCATTACTATAACCAGAGATTTTATTAAAGCTCTCTGCTATAACGTAAGCAGATTAAGACTACATAAAGAAAAATAACATTGCATATTAGATTCTGGCTAGATATTATCTTGAGTTTGAGAGCTATATAAAATATAATCTATAATTAACTTAGATAATTACATTTATGTTTATGTTTGAATTTTGTTTTTGAAAACCTAGAATGAATTAGCTCTTTTTCAGGTCCAACTTTGCATTAAAAAAAAATAAACTTTAATGTTAAGGAATATTATTTTATATAGTTTTGCAACTTTGGTTTATTAAAAATATTCTAATACGATGTCTGATGACAGTAATCGCCAATGAGACTGCGAAACTCTCAACTTTGACATTTTAATACTTCTTTTAATTTAAAAATTCATAATACAGTACACTAGAAGTACCAGTCATCTGATATTATAATATTTTATAATTTTCACACATCAGAATGCCTGTGACGTTTGTTAATTTTATGTATTTTTTAAATGCACGTATGTTAAATATTTTCCAAAGTTACTTCTTCTCACGTTCAGTGAAAAAAAGTATAGTAAACAATGTAGTATTGACCTCAATTTTTTTATTGCAGAAATGGATAGAGGGTGCAAAGTTATGCTACCCTGATTTTTTTTAGATTTTTTAGAGCCCGGGAACTATTTTTAAAAAATTATTGAAAGTTATTTTTGTGACGTCACGAGACGCCGCTCCTTAAGAAAAAGATAGGACTTGCCACCGCGTGACGTCACAAAAAGAACTTTCAATAATTTTTTTAAAAATACTTCCCGGGCTCTAAAAAATCTGAAAAAAATCAGGGTAGCATAACTTTGCACGCTCTATCCATTTCTGCAGTAAAAAAAAAAAATCAATACTCCATTATTTTCTACAAAAAAAAAATAAAGTTACAAATATTTTAATATATTTTTTTTAAACTGTTAAATGCGAAATATTTTTACTTAAAATTGACCTTTTATACCCCAACTTTTAACAAAAATTGGTGAATATAAAGTGTAAAGTATACAGCTTTCGTCTGAAATTCAGTAATTATTATTTCATATGTATCAAACTCGCCATCAATTTGCTAGTTTGACGTACATATCATTGGAACGTCAGTCTTCATGATGGATAGAAACACGAAGGGGTCAGTATGACCATGTGATATTGACAGTGAGACTTGTATCGAAGTAAATACATGGTAAACCACGTTATAAATCAACACAACCTTGTGAATATAACATGAGTTTACGTAAAAAAATTACATATTTTTTGTGTAAAATTTATACATTTTTAAATAAAAGTATTTAAGAATAAGATGTCACTGTCTATAATAAAAAAATAAAGGGGAGAAGTTTATGTTTTTATCAAAGAAAAAGAAGAATATTTAAAATAATAATTTAAAAAAAGTTCAGTATAAAAAGGAAAAAAAAAAATGCATAGAATATTTTGAATGTCATATTAAATTCATAAATTGTAGAAACTATTTTTTTGAAAATAAATTGACTATATTTTAAATAGCTGTTACCACTTTAAATAAAAAGGTAGAACACACTTACTCGTCCTAGAGCTTAATATTTTCTTAATTATAATTTTATGACAAGGCTCTCAGAATATTAATACTAACTCTAGAGGTTTCTCACCAGCCAGTCTGCAGTTTAGCAACTCCCAAGTGCACGTGCCCATCAGCTGATTCCATTAGGAGCGCGTTTATCCCGGGATTAGAGTGGGACTGGGAAGAGGTCCCCCGAGCGCCCTTTTGCCCGCTGTTCCCGTGTTTCCCCCCGAGCAAACTCACCACCCCTTGAGCTTAGCTTTTTCTCACCCTCCTCCTACACCACCACCCCTTAGATTAACCTCCAAAATGAAGAAGAAAATTTTACACACTAAGAGTGACTTTCAACTTCTTTATATATTTTTTTTCTCTCTTCCTCAAAAAGATCAGCGGAAATGAAGATAAAAGATTTCATATCAAAACTCATCTCACGTTCTCATCCTTCTTATTATGAAATTTTATAAACGTTTCCGACCATTTTTCATCGAGCAATTTTTTTATCTCTGTGATTTTGGAACTACCGTTTTCTAGAAAAGAGATTTTCATAGGTTTACTGTGAGACTCTAATCAAGTCCCTAACGAATCATGTCAATTTTTTATAAATTTCCTTCGAATTTTAGATTTTAGATCAAATACTACTTATTGATATGTTTATAGCTACAAACGTGATAACGCAAATTAGTGAAATAACAAAATTAATATGCCAGCAATATAAAGTATGCTATAATATAGATTCCCTTTAAGAAAAAAAAATAATAATAATAACAGTGCCAACTTTTTTATTTATTAAAATATCATAAAATTAAAACAAAAAAAATTGTAATTTTTGGTCATGAGATGATTTGATGTTTTTTTATACAAAATTGAATACAATGTCATTTCTGTATTTCTTAGAACAGTAAAAGTATATTTAATACGATAAATTGCAATAAAAGTGCAGTAAACTTTCAGTACACAGCAGTTTGTAATGTCCCTATAACCCAAAAGGGTTGGTACGTCTGTCATATCTATACAGAGAGATGCTTTGTTTAATAAAAAATTGCAACATCATCCCTAGCTCTAAGCCCCGTCAGAGCAGCAATTTTGACGCTCTAACAACCACGATATGCTAATCACAAAATAAAACAGACTTTGGCTGTGGAGTTTTATCATTTTTTTTTCTCCTTCTTTCTCTCTTTGCTGCTATCACTCACTTTTTATCGTGATTTCATAATCACTATGTGGTATAAAATATAGCACACGGAGAAATATATTAAAATTTGGTGTATGATAAGAGTTTTATGTTGTAAAAAAAAAAAAGAGTGGGAATAAAAAAAAAAGTGACGTTAAACCTAAGTTTTTGGAGTAAAACTTTGTTCATCAAGAGAGCGGGGGCTTAAGTCATCCATCATTTGGCGGCGAACGCGGCGTCTGTTCCCGGTCTCGTAGGATCGTCGCTGCTGAGAAGGCCCGCAGTGTAAGATAATTTCTGACCTTACTTTCTCCAAACACAAGTCTTCTACTTTCACAAGAAGAAGGTAGTCATAATAGTCAAGGTAAGAACTGCTTTGGAAATAAAGTTAAAAAAACAATGTAAGTATGGTTTGAAAAAAGTGTTAGATGGTATGCACCAAGCTAAAAATATCGATAATTTTGCTTAAAAGTGAGTTAACTTTACTTTATTTTATTTGAAATTTTAGGTTGTGCATCAGCGCATGAGAGAGAAGATAGAGCTTTTACTGTTTGTTTTTATTATAGGTTTTATTGAATTAACAAAATACAATTTAAATTGCAAATCTATAAATTGAATTAATTATAATCAACGCAAAACAAATTATTTTGTTAAAACAGATTTCAACAAGTGAGGAATTAAGGAGTCAATTTTTTTTTTTGCAATCATGAATCAAATTAGATAAACAATATCAATATTTTGTTTAAATATTTAAAATTTACAAAATACACACAAGGTTACATTACCATAAAATTTATCCCCACCTTAATTCTACCTCATTTTTATCTCATACCTTGTAGCGTACACACGATTAACCTTACCAAACATTTTGCCACCCTCTCCCCCCTCATGTCACCTGTCCTGCTTGCTAAATAAAAAATGGCTTGTCACAAAATTTTCATTAAAATGTAGCACTGGCTTAGAACTATGGTGCGTACTCATTATTCATGGTCTCATTTTAATAGGAGACATTTTTGAGAGGAAAATACCACACTCAATGTACAAGAGTAGGTGTCCAGACGTAATATATAAAAATTGTATTATAAATAATATGAAACGAGATTATGACATATAATATCGGACAATTTTTTAATGATGAGGGTCAACTGTTTTTCATGTATAGCTTTTATGTAGAAGATGGTGTCCTGAATAGAAAAATTTTAAGTTGACATTTTAAGTATCATTTGTGATGTATTTATTAATTATTTGGGGTGAATGGACGATTAACCAAGAATGAAAACTGAAAAGTGAATAATGATCATAATTGTTTAATAAGCTGGATATGATGCCCAAATTTGTTTTGGAATGGTCTCTCATTAGTAAAATAGGTGCATGAAGTTGAAGTCTAAATTTACAAAATTATTTTTAAATGAAAAATAAATAATTTCAATTTTTAAAACAAACATTTTATATAAATGTATGTGAAATAATTGTTTATATTTTATTAATTTCATACCAAAACAAAAATAAACTGTAAATAGATTTCAATTTAAGGTAATTTTTATTATTATTTTTTATTATTATTTTGTTATACATTGGACTAACTAAAGAGGCACTCATACAAGTGATACAGTTTATTGCTGTTTTCTGAGATTGATCTGGAGCACAAAGAAAGACCAGGGCAGTAGTTTTAAGGGCAAAACGGAGGCTAAGACTTTTCAGCCCGGCTGGCAAGTAATAGCGAGGGTCTGTAGAAGAGAGAGCTCTCACAGTGGCAACGGCTTATTGCGTTCTAGCAAACACAGACAGTGGGCTGGTAACGAACTTGTACGTTGTTTGTTTCTATCTGCTAGCCCAAAGTCAAGATCCAGCTCTCCATGACTGGTCAACTTGGGGGTAAGAAGCTTGGAGCAACAGTCAATACTCTTTTAGTATAGAACATTCAAATACGGAATATCATTAAGGGATTACAACATTATTCTATGTTTTGTTTCAGAAGGTATAATATTTTAGATGTTTAACCATGCAAGATGTTTTATTATATGCAGCCATTAGCTATTAAACCTAGTATGTTATTATCAAGAAATAGCATTATACGGTATAGAACTTTTAGTGAAAATATTCCATTATAAAAAATATGAAATTAAATATATAACCTTACTCAATTGTCGTATAATTTAAAACAAATTAAAGACAGTTTTAAATAATTTTACAAAAGGTGCATTCTACAATTAAATTTTAATTTTATTTATTTCATTTTATATTCTTTATTCGAACCGGTTGTACAACAACATGGATTACGTCAGATTCAATTTTAACTTAAAATATACAATAATTGAATATACTTTAAGCGAGATTTTTTTTTTATTTTACTAAATCTACACAATCCAATTATATATATTTTTTGTTCTACAGTAATTGCTTTAGTTCATTATATTTTACATACTTGAATGAGTTTAAAACAAGAATGTTTTTTTTCTAGGCTTAACTTTTTTTTACATGTTAAATTCTACTTTCTACAAATTGTGTTGTATTCAAATAGTTCTACAGTGGCGTACGTTTGGTAGCGGCAAATGAGCACCATGAAGCTAAGTTCTGGTGTTTGCCACAAATGGCTCTGGCTTGCTGCTTAACTGCCGGCCTTATAGTTCCTCCTTCTTGGCCAAGATGCTCTAGTCCACCCGCACTACCCCCCTACTGTAGTGTTGTTACTTACCCAAGTATAATTGCAAGCAGGCAAAATTGGACGGCGAGTACAAAAACCACGGGTGGCAGTGTGGTGGTTAAAACTACTTTCTCTCGTTTCTTCATCGCGTGGTGTAAAAACAATATTAAAACCAAGAACTCTCTAATATTTTTTTAGTACTACATTTATACTATTAAAAAATATTTAATAGTCTTTTTTATTAAATTTAATTGCTATATTTAAACACTGTGTATATTTTGTAACAAAAAAAGTTTAGGATTGTAATATTATAAGTTTTCATATCTTTAACAATGTTAAAACGTGATGAAGTTTAAAAAAGTATGTTTTTCCAAAAACACATAGTTTAGAAAATCAACGTCAATATTTCAATTAATGATAATTGATTTTAATTATTTTTTTTTTAATCTTGAAATTTTCTGCATGTGATAAATCTTTAAAATTAGCTTAATTATTTTTATAGTTTTATGGAGAAAAAAATATTTTGTTATTTAAATATTTGCATTTCATGAAATCTTTACCACATGTAAATGTTGTAGCAAATAATAAACATGAATTAACTGTTCAGTTGTTGTTGTTGTTTGTTGTGCTGGTCACGAGAAGTTTGGCCTAGAGGAACAGTCTGGCTGGCAACAATCAGAGGTCATCAAGAGGTCATAGGTCAAGGACGCTTGTGACCTTTGCGTGCTTTCCTCTGATAATTCTTATAAAAGAAGTTTGCAAAAGTCCTTGTGTGCATTGAGGTTTACACGAGAAATAGTCCGTCTAAAATTAGTGAGCTCCTTATTATTTAAGTTTCAACCAGTTTAATCTCAGACAGTTTACCCTGCCAACATGTGGACATAAAAATAATTTTATTGGTGGTAAGTTTTTCGCATGTTATATTTTTATCAGTTTTAAAAACGTACTTTACTAATTACATTTGAAACATGTACAATTTTTTGGCCATAATTTTTTTTAATGTTCATTAATAATTTACCTTTTTTTACTCATAAAATTATTCCTGCATTATTAAATGTACATTAAAATATATTATGAGGAAAATAATAAAATAGTTTGTATTTGTAGTGACTCTTTAAAAAAATGTATTTTATTAAACGAGTGTAAATTGAACAAAAAATATACAACATTACAATTATTTTATAATAAACAAAAGAGGGTAAAAAAAGAACAGAATAAAACACAAAGCAGATAATTTAATTAAAAAAAATGTTAATGAACTGCAATCTTGAATAATTAATTTTTTATATTAATTTTTAATGAATTCATTAAATAATTTAAAAGAGAAATAATTACAATAAAGCTTTAATTACATATGAAAATTAACAAGACAGAAGAGGGGAAGTTTCTCTCAAGCGGACGGACAGTCAGGGACGAACGGGTAGGGTGGGGGGTGACGTAAAATAATTGTGGTTTGTGAAATTAAGCGCATGGAGCGGATTACGTGGCTACAAACGTTCAGCTCCCTCTCGCTCACTAGCACAACAAAGATACTAAAAATACGGGTCATATTTTATATCTATATATCTACATAATATATCTATAATACTAAACTTATATTGTAATGCTTGAAAATATTATTAATGACATATGTGTGTTTTTATATAATTTTTATGAAATCTTTAAATATATTTAAAATTGTTTTAAGAAGTAAAGATTACCTCTTAATTAGTTTTCCTTGTATTGCGACAAGCAGGGGACGTTTCGTTTCCACGAATGTGATGTGGAGCTCATGAAGTAAGAGTTTGTGTGCTCAAGAGAAATAGTAAGGCAGGAGGCACGGCTGAGTCAGCGAGGTACGGATTAGGGAAGTCCTCTCTCTCTCTCTCTCTCTCTCTCTCTCTCTCTCTCTCTCTCTCTCTCTCTCTCTCTCTCTCTCTCTCTCTCTCTCTCTCTCTCTCTCTCTCTCTCTCTCTCTCTCTTCTCTCCCTCACACACACACACAGTCACTCCATTTCATGTCAATCCAGTGGCAAATCCTATTTTCAAGTATGCTGGCGTAGGCTAGATCAAATCCCTCCCTCTCTCCATCCCCCCGCCCCCTCTGTCTTGTACTATATAGTATTGAAGAGAGGGTTTGGGGGAGGTATTCTCCACGCGAAGACTATTATCATCTTTTTTTCTTCATCCCCGTGTCTAGAGAGGGGAGGATGTTCTATGCTCTGGGTGAATCACTCATATGCAGAGGCTTAACATCAATTTACGTTGCAACATAAACCTTAAGGTGGATGATTCTTTGTAATGTTAGGGGAGATGAAAAAAATAAACTCGAATATATTCAACTTAATGTCACATGACATTCTAGTATTAGCTTCAGGGTTTATTTTTATATATAAAACAGAAGTAGAGAATAAAATTTCATTCTCATAGTAAAGTTTTTGTCACTCTTGACTTTAAAAAGAAAAATGAGTTTACTTTGTAATTGCAATTTTCATACTAGTGAGGGGGTGTTTAAATTTGAAAGTTTTTTTTTTCTTTTATTATATTTTGATTTAACTTAGAGTTTTTATGTTGAAATTATAATCCAATATCTTCTTACATAAAATTATTTACTCTCCCTTATATAAATAGATTATAAATTTGATTTTTATTATAATACTTGAAAATCCTATTATATTTTATAGAAAATCAAATAGTATCACATCAAATAAAGTATACACCCCTTAAAAAAATTATATTTATATATTCCATACTCACACCAAATTTATTTTTTTATTCTTTATACAGAAAATTGTTTCAGTAAATCCATTTCACCCCCAATAACGCCCTCGTTTCTCCCCCCATAGTATACACAAGAACGTAAATCGTATCACACATTAATACTTCGTAATCCATAGAGCGGGGTGGAAAAAATCGTAAAGCGCACCATTGCATGTACGTATGTGGCGGCTGTCCAAAAGATTAGAGACACTCAATTTATTTTCATTTCATTAAGTCGTATCCGAGACTCTAGTTACCAACATATAGGATATAATAATACTCATTTTTTTTTATCTCCAAGTATAATAAAGAGCTTATAAAAAATATCATATTGATTTTTTATAAAAATAAAAACTAAGTTCTTCATTCAAGATAAAATTAAAGTTAACAAATGAGTGTTATAAACCCAATTTTATAGTTTTAAAACCTCTTTTAAAAAAGACATAATTGAAGCTCTTTACAAATATTTATTGTTATTATAAGCTATTGCATTTCTTCGATGTAATATCATAGTAATTCTTAATTATTACTTCAAAGAAAAATGAATCATACAATCAACGTACTACGAAATATAAGTCAATTATGTAAAATATTATTATAGAGGAATAATTTTAAAGTTTAAAGTAAATTATAATACCTATAAATTATTTTAATTTATTTATACTAATTTGACCTCTAGTATAATAGTATAATCAAGGAAATATGAGTACAGTAGGGTAATCACAGAACATAAACATAGTACTCCGTTTGCATAGTAATTAGGTCAATTATGTGGCGAGCACCACTTGTAAAAACCTCTACTCCCGTTGGCTCGGTGCGAGCGCTGCTGTTTAAACTATCGATTGTGCAAGTGGCTGGGGATGAAAGGAGGCAACCAGGCAAAGTAGATATCATCTCATAGTTGGTCTCTTCTTGTTTTGTATGAACTTAGTGGCTTAATTTTCTCATTATCGACATGGTTTGGTACTTCTTGTGAAAAAATTAGATAAATTTCTGGACAATATGAACATAATTATTATATATACTCTTTTTTTAGGGAGTTTCCACACAACCTATATATATATTATCTATGTAGTGTTACCTAGGATATTTTTAGGATTCTTAATACTATAAATCAGTCAAATATATATACCAATTATTACCAGATGTGAATAATTCTAAGAAATATGCTATTTAGATCAAACGTCAATAACTGACTACGTTGATTCCAAAATGATTTATAGATATTTTACTATTTTATTATTAAAACACCTTAAAATTAATTAAAATACAAAAAAAAAGATTCATTATGTTTTCAAATCGTTAATTAAGCAGATAATTAATTATATTTCACAAAAATAATATAATTTTTTGTTTTATATTTTAATATGGGAAACTGACAATGAGAAGAGAAATTAAACTCCTCCAAGTTCAAATATTCCACATATTTATTATCCTCTGAAGGTGCAAATAACATTTTATTCAATGATACGTTACAAATAACAGACTATTAAAATATTTCATTTGTTTGAAGTCAAACACAAAAACATAAATCAGAAAGAAGAAAATGTTTACTATTTTAGTAAAAAATTGGACCAATATCAATATATATATATATATATATATATCAATTGAAAAGTAATAATATACATATGTGATTAAAATTTGTGATATAATAAGTGAAACGTGTGTGATAAAAGTTCTACGATAAAAGTTACGTACCTCAAGAGACTATATATGCTATTGGACTATTTATGTGTAAACAGTAAAACTTATGTATGCAATATTATTAATTTGTATTTGAGGTTATGTGTAAGAATGGCTGTCAGGCCAAACATCGCCTAATAAAGAAATTTCTAAATTTCTATTCAATAAAATTCTCCAGTAAGAAAAAAAAAGTACTAAAATTTTCTTCGTAAGTTCTGAGATTTGATGACATGATTTATTTTAAAATGAAGCCAAGTGAAATCAACAACTTGCGATGACAAACGTCACTTGAAGAAATTCAGAGATTTTAGAGCAACAATATTACTTCGCAATGATTAAAAAAGATTACTTGCAAATCCACCTTGCAATGCTTAATTTATTGTTACATTGTTTTTTTTTTTTTTTTTTTTTTTTATTGTTTATTTATAATACAATAGCTTCCAGCCAGGATAAATCCCATTGGCCGGTTAGCAATACATCATAATATAGTTGTACATTATATATATTCAATTTTAATGATAATTAAAAGAAAAAATTGAATTTTTAATATAATATTATGTTGTTTGAAAAATTTCTTAGATTTACCAAACAAAACAATTTATAAGTTAATTATTTAAAATAATTGACATTATATTACTATCGTAAAGAAAAAAAATGAAAATAAAAACAAAATTAAAATATTTACACAGTTCCAAGATAAATTCCCTAAGGTTCTATTACAATCATTTCTATACTATTGTATTATATATTACACATAAAATAGCAGAACAAAAGTAAAAGACAAAAACAAAAGAGCCATAGCCCTTCTAGGTCCATCTGAAACAAAAGGACTTTAGTATATTTTATACATTACAACAAAAACAACAAGCAAAACAAATTAAAAGAATCAGAAATTTATATATTGTAATATAAAATTAATCAAAATTGTAAATATCTTTCTATATTTTGATATCTAAAAATGAACACAACTATCAAATTCATTGAAATGAAGTAAAACATTAATTTGTAAATTTAATTTACATTGTAAGAGCAAAAAATAAAAATCATATCTACTGCATTATATAAGTGCTCCAAAAAAAAAATTAAAACTATATCAAAAATATAATTATTCATTATCTATACATCAATTAGTGAATTGAAACAGAATCAAAGTCATAAACATGAGTTAAAAAGATTAATTGATTTCCTGAAACAAAAGAATTACTGAAACAAAAGAAATACTGAAACAAAAGAAAATCTGAAACATAATTAGAGATATATTAGTTAATTTATATTGTAGTGCATAACAAATATATATTAATTAAACACATTAAATATTAATTTATGTTTGAATTTATACATATATAATTACATGTAAAAAATACACCAAAGAAAAATTCGTAAGAAACCAAACATTTCTATAGCTTACTTAAAAACAATTTTTTTATTTTACATTTCACACTCACTTTACTATTCTTTTACCAATGAATGCATAGTCTTGGCTGAAAAAGTGGGTTTTTAAAACTTAAATGTGAAGACAAATTAACATGAAAACCATGAAAGTTCGAAATTTTATAAATCCCCAGTGCTTGCATGGCGCACCACCGGCTTATCTTGATCTTGCCCGCGGCTCCGTCGAGGTCGCCACTTAAGCACGAGCGTGGTGCGAGCCCTCGACGTGAGGAGAACACGCCCCCTTTCACCCTGACAAGTGACGAGGAGAGACAGCTTGGCGGCCCAGATGGACCTGAATTCATCGCACCATAAATAATATCAAGACATCTTAAGTCAGATCCAGCAGGGGGGTTTTATAGTCATTTTATATTTAAATCTTCTGATGCATAAATATTCTCAACTGAAAATAAATATTTCAATTTGTAAATTTCCAATAATTTAACTATTTCTATTACGTTTTGTTTGAATAACTTAAACAAACAAGCAATGGATTACGTCATACCTATTTTTAGAAGCAATGTTAACTCTTTATATTATTTTTTTTTCCGTTTGATTTAAATACAAGTTTTGTTTTCATACACCCGCGTATTAATTAAAATATTTCTTCGCTTCATTTTTTTAATTATAAAATCAAATAAGGCTTCATACAAATTAAACGACAACGAAATTTCAATTATAGTTTCGCTTTGCTGTAATTTAATTAGTAAATTAAAATTGTTATTTGTAATTTAACACCTTTTATTTATAAATCAGACACAAATATTTATTAATAACTATTTTTTGCTGAGCTATAAATGAAGAAGCAATTTCTGGCGTGATTCAAGCAAGTTATCCACTAACCACGGTTGTCAGTCTAAATCAATGACACTAACCGTGGTTTGTGAAAAAGCTGATGGATAACTTTTTGGATAACTTCTCTGTGAATCGCTACCAATAGAAATAAGTTGAAAATAACAAATAACAATTGATAAAAAAAAGGCAATCAATTTACCGCTGATCGTTTCGTATAGAAGCCTTAAAAAATTTATAAAAAATATAAAATAAATTTCTTCATACAATATCTATTTTTAAAATATTGCTTTTTAATTTTAATTCTTTTCAGACCAATTTTTGCACTCTATTGTATTTCAATTTTCATTAATATTACATATCTATATATTGGTAAAAAAAAAGGTTATTGTCAAAATTTAAAATTCATTTTGCAAAGGTGTTCTAATTAATATTCAATATAACAATATAAAGAATCATACAATTTCCATATATTCTACAAAACCTCTCAACTGTTTTCATAGCAATGAATAACAATTCTAAAATGAACATATCTATATATAAAAAAACTTTATCTCATATAGATCTGGTAAACCACTGAATAAAATTATTTTAATAATATGTATAATATTTTTACTAACATACCATGTTATACTTTTAATATATTCTCTTACATGTAACACACATATAATATACAAAAAAGTAGTACTATAGTAGAACTATTATAAAATAGAAAAATAAAATTTCTTGCTTGCTTGCATGGTATATTAAAATCAGTATAGTGTTATAATTCAAATAAAATGAACCGCCGTTGGATATGTTCAAAGGAAGAATTTTAATCCACCATTACTGCAGTACAAAATATTCGTATGAGTGAACTGCATTATTATTTTATCATGTAATAATTATGCAGATGTTACTTAAGGGAAATCGCGTGCTACAACTTCAGTTATTCCTTTTTGTCACTTTTAAAGCCACAGGAATAAACCTTGGAGCATAGTACATACAAAGTGAACTTATAAGCAGCATTTATTACTTGAACTTTCATATCTTTGTAATAACTTCTTTTTCCTCAAATAAAACTTCACAGTAGACTATTATAACTCGCAATCTTTTTAGTACAAAACTCTTTAATAAACTCACTATACTGGATTTAATGAAAGTATCGTCTGTTTACGTCATCAAGTTTACTCATGAATTTAATTTTATTTACGTGTCCGCTTGATTGCGTGTCTCTACATGATCGTGCATGCTGTTTGCTTGATTACACTTCTTACTGCAGCTATAGTATATATACGTGACATTAAATCAAATTCCACTTTTTTAATGTCACGTTTATATAAAATTATTTAAGTGCTGGTTGTCGTTCCTGACCTCCAACATCAATGTTTTTAAAAGTTTGACTTTTTTTTTTTTTTTATATTAATTGAAATAAATTTTAGTGCTTTTTAACAAGAAAAATGTTTTGAAAGTATTTGCAGTAAAATATTATTTTATTATTTTAACGTGTAGCAATAATAATTAAATAATATACTTGATTGTTTGTACCAAATATTATAGTGACAGCGACTCAATTATATAGAGAAAATTACAATTGCTAAAGTCCTGTAAGCTTCAAGTTAGAATCCTTGTATTATTTTATTGCTATTCATTACTTGCATATAATGTGATTTTATTATTTGTAAATATAATGCATATTGAATTCAATGTTACCTGTGACACTCATAACTGAAAATATTCATAATACTACATGTATACACTAAAGTATAATTTTTAATATTATAAATGTATTGAATAGCAGAATTGAAATATAATATATAGACGTAAAAAAATAAATATAAAAATATGAATGTATAATACATATTATTATGAAATAACATAAATTAATTATGATTTATTTGAAATTGATAGTAAAATCAGCTATATATGAAAACAATATGCTATCAATAATGTGATAATGTCATTGTTAAAATATATTGACTGTATAATGGTATAACAATCGGATTTGATATCAATGAATAACAATCACATTTAGTTATTATGAGCAATGTTATGTGTATGTGATATCAGATTACATAACATAATAATAACGTATTGTTAACATAAATGCTAATGTGCGTACATTTTTCAGAGCAAAAATATTCTCTCAGAGAAGGCGGATGCATACATGTACAGTCGTCGCCTCGGAAAATTTCACTTTGCAGCCTTGTTAATCTCCGCGTCTCGTAAGAATAACAAGTGGCATGGTGATTAATATGGCGCCCTGCAAGTGGGCAATTTCCTAAGGCGACGAAAGTAAAATACTGTACAGTATTTCAACCTTAAATGAAGTCCATAGAGTATAGCACTTTGATTACGCCTGAAAATTGCGCTTTTCTGACTGCTTTTGTTTTCAAACTTTTAACCGGAAGTGAAATAAGTCAATATTACGTTATTTCCGGGCTAGAAAATATTTTATCTAGATCCTACAAATTTGCAAAAACAAAACTAAAGTGAAAAAAATTCTAACACATATAAAAGAAATCTAGAAAACGGTAAATTCATTGCTTGCGAAGAATGCTGTAGGGGGGGGGGGGGGAGGAAGTCGGCCATTGATTGGTATTACTGAAGAAAATTGCTTCAACAAATTTTTTTGTGCTTTATAATTTTTAATTAAGTAGTATTTTGAGTCATTATTGTTATTTATAAGTAATATTGGGGGACATTCACGAAGCACTTTAACCCCCACTTTAGCCTCAATTTTTATCCCTGCATGGTGCTAAACCAGAGGCTAAACATGGTTAATCCCTATGGTTAGCCCCTGGTTTAGCACCAGGGATAAAAATCGAGGCTAAAGTGGGGGTTAAAGTGTTTCGTGAATGTCCCCCTTTATTTACTATCCATATAGCACTCATATTTTTTTCTTTTTAAAATCTTTAGTACATTAAATTTATAAACTATTTTGATAAAATATTTTACTTTTAAGCTGGTATTAAACGATAAAATCTTTATAATATTGCATACAATTTCTTTCTAATGGGAAAACTTCAATTTCATATGTTTGTATGGAGATAAAAAAATCTTTTTGAAATTTTTATGCAAAATTGTGTTGAGTACTATTATATTTACAGGCATAACACTGCTTTTAATTACAAAATATTGCAATTTTATTCACAGAACTGTATTTAGTTAGACAATTAATGTTACTACATATTTTAATCCTTGAGTAAACTTGGAGAAAACTTAATTTCTGTAATGAAATATTTAATTTTATTAAAACATAATTGAAATATAATGAAAATGCACATAAATTATAAAATGTATGAACAAATATAAAGGCAAAAAAATATTAATTTAATTTACATGCATTTTTCTGACATTTTAAACAATCTTAATTACTATACTCTCTACCTGACCTATTTTTCTCCTCTATTCATGTAATTTCTTCATATTGTTGCACACAATACACATCATTGTATTGAAAATATTAAAATTACAATCATTATAATATATAAAAATGCAGCATTAAATTTCAAACCTTTGTATAAAAGTTACATTTTATATAAAAATACTTCAACCATTATAATATTTTTATTATAAACTCTGTATATTATATTACGAATTTATTTATAAAAAGATATATTGTGAAGCTTGAAGTACATGGTACAGAGTTTTTTTTTTCTCTCTTGATGCAAACTGGAAATATACTTGCATGAAGCCTGTTCTTGAGCGCTTCTAATATCCTGCCTATATACAAGCGCCGGCGCTAGCTGCATGCCACTCTGGCATGGCGCCTACATTGGTACTGCCATAAGAGCAGTATATGAGTATATATAGTTGAGCATTCTGATAATGGATCTAAAGTAAATGCATAGCCGAGAAGTTATTACATAAAAATAGATGTCGGGATGAAAAAAAATTATATATATAATAATATATTATATAAAATGAAATATTAATAAATTTTTTTATTGGCATGAAAATATAGGGCAAGTTATTATGTATTGATTTTATATATTTTTTATATGAAATAATCTCAATTGAACTTAAAATATGATGACAGGTTTATGTATTATTATAATAAAAACAAATATAACTGTTAATGGAGTTAGAGCATGATAAAATAATAATTTTTGATATCATATTGTTTGTTTTTATTTACTATGATACGATAAAAGTCTTGATATACAGTAGTCATTTGTGTCAAAAAAAGAGACAGAAAAACAATAAAAACTTAAAATGATGGTATAAATATTTTATGTATTACTACTGAATTCTATTGCCCTCTCTCTCTCTCTCTCTCTCTCTCTCTCTCTCTCTCTCTCTCTCTCTCTCTCTCTCTCTCTCTCTCTCTCTCTCTCTCTCTCTCTCTCTCTCTCTCTCTCTCTCTCTCTCTCTCTCTCTCTCCTCATAACTATGGTTATAAATTTATAAATTTTAAAGCATTAAAAATTATAAATCTACCACTTACTATAATAAAAAAAAATAAAAAATTTGCTGCAAATATGCAATTTCATCCAGGTGTTTTAATCACTTTGCTTACTGATAATGGGCGCGATTCACGAAGCAGTTAGCCAGGTTTCTAACCACGTTTAGCTTAACCACCTTTAACTAGGTGGTTTAATACGTAAAACATGTATAGTTAAACGTGGTCAAGCTAAACGTGGTTAGAAACCTGGCTAACTGCTTCGTGAATCGCACCCTATACGTATAAAGAGCTATCAAGTTAATTTTAAGAAAATAATTTAGTTCTGCAAAAATTAAAACATTACAAAATTTAATTAGAAAATGAAATTAATAATTGAAAATAATAAAAAAAAAAGATCTTGCATTGTTTTTTAATACACAATGGGGACGATTCATGAAAGAGTTATCCAGAAAGTTATCCAGCTTTCTCACTAACCGCGGTTAGCGCCAGCCTAATTCAATGACGCCAATCGTGCATGGTTAGTGAGAAACCTGGATAACTTTCTTAGTGAATCGCCCCAATTAATATATATTAAATTTATTTATATATAATGTTATGTTATTGTATATAGTAATAAATTATGAAATATATTCATTTTTATAATAAGTATAACACAGAATGATAGAAATCAAGGATATTTGAATAATAACATAAACTCTTGTTGACACTCCAATGATCATCAGATATACTGAAAAGAGAATACATGTAGTACAAATAAATAGCTTTATGTGTATTAAGTTGACACACGAATCAAGAGATTATTGTTATTGCCGTGCTAGAATAATGCGGTGGCGCCTTTACGAGGACTGTGACACCCTCACGTGACCCACAGTGCCAACTGAGGCTTAGTGAGATTGCACGATCTGGATTATACGTAGCTTTTGTACTAGAGTATATAAAAGACTTAAGCTTAATCGATGAATGAAATAGTATATTCTTATTTTAATGTAAAAAAACAAAATTGAATGTTATAAGATCTAAAACCGGATTATTTAAAAAAAAATGGTTTGGAATCAAATTACAACTTTATTTTTTTCCTTTTAGTAGCTTCACAATATATTTATTCTTAGCGTTGAAATTTTAGATACAGTCAAGAGAATATAGTGTAGAAATAAATGGAAGAAGGAGAGAGGGGGGGTCGGATAAAAGGAGATATATGAGACCGACTATCTATTGCTGCGTTCTTGGTGAAATCCGAATTGTGCGACTGGAAACGTAACTCACTCGCTCTGGCTTTTGTTTTTCTGAGCTAACATGATCTCCCCTCTCTTCCCAAGAGCTTCGTTCTGTGATGATTCCTCCCCAAGTTGGAGTTAAAAAACACGACAGGAAAAAGAAGAGGATATCATTTTTAAAACTCAGTAAGAAAAAAAAAAAAAAAAACAACACAAGAATACAAATATAAAATACATACTATTTCGGCTACATTTGTAAGCTTCATTTTTCTTTTTACAAAAAAATAAAAAAATGCCTTCATGAAATATTTAATTTTAATAACAGATTTGTTTTATTTTTAAATAATAAATACAAAATGACGACATTACCCCAAAAAGCTAAATTTTCTATTATTTTCAATTACTGACTTTTAATCAAAACGGACACTAGAAATAAATATAATTATGAAAGAAAATTCTTTGATTTGTAATCAAATTTACAATTCTATAGAATTTTAGAATACTCATATACGTAACAACACATCTCTCTATGTGACAAAATTTATTATTTTATTTGACAGCTGAAATCATATTAAAAAGGTTACAAAAATATGCTTTGTTCACGCCAGCAGGTACATTTTGCATTGTAAATTTGGGATCCACCATAAATTGGTAAGTAGGGCACTAATTTGATCAGCAAGTACCGGAGCCAGCCTTAGGCACGCATGTAATACTCGCTGCGGATATAAATATGTAACAAAAAAGTGCGACACTAGCACCAAAACTAAACCAGAGTAAATCTCTACATTAAACATGCATATTTCTATTCCTTAATAAGAATCCCTTAAATGATAAGAATCATTACGTAGACTTTGCACTCTATCGTAATACCGATTGAAACATAATAGAAGAAGAAATATATTTAATATTTTACGTAAAAAAATTATTACATTTTCTTTGTTTATCATGGTTTAGGCAACCTGTAGAACACCACTGAACATCAAGTTGCATAAATTTCAGGGGCTTGTGAAGGTGGTTATGTTTCAATATAGATCTTCAAAGACTATACATAATATTGATAGAATGAATTACAAAGGATTATGTTGTTACGTGGTTAAGGAAAATGCATGAATTAAAGAAGAACTTGGGATTATCTGCTGCAATTTTCGTAGTAAAAAGAGTGAGGAATTGCATGATTAAATTTTGTTTGTAAATCTTATTTTATAAATAAACAAATAACATTTTGATTTTTTTTGTCATTTTTGAAATCATTATCGTAAAAAATTATAATAAATATTATGTAATATAATACCCAATATTTTTATAATCAATTAATAAAGTACTTTAATGACTAATGAGACTTCATGAGCAAACTTCTACAAAATAAAGAATTGATATGCATCATTTTAAAAATGTCAACTTTAATTGATATTAAATTTGTACTTGAATTTTTATATTATAATAGATCTTTTAATGTCTGTAAACTAAAATACAAGTAATAGGTATATTAATTACAATAAAGTCACTTATGAGAATTTATTTGAATAATTTTAACTCAAAGTTATTTGCTTTCATATTATATTAATTATAAACAAATATAATAATATTTATACATTAAGATTTTGCAAATTTATGTATGTGAATGTTTGTTTTGTAAACCTCGTGTTTCAGAGAATAATGTATCAGAGGAAAATCACAGAAACCGCGGCGGTGGCGTCTATTGAAGTGATGGATCTCGTCATACTTGATCGCATGCAAATAATTTGACAGGTGACACAGTGATAGCAGCGCTGCCACCTGTCAATTGGAAAACTAATATTTAAATATAAAATTAAATTTCTATCAGATAAATTTAAAAATATCACATGAAAAAGTGAAAGAGTGAGATTTGAATATTAATTCTTGGAATTAGTTATTAAATTTTACATCTGGCGCTTACGTGAATGACAAGGAAACTTACATATATGTGTGATTACGCATTTTACTGTAAGAAATTTAAAGCTCATATATTTTTTTTTTATTTTTTAATCTTTAAGCTATTTTTTAAAGTGTAATTCTCAATAAATATTTTTTATAAATTCTTGTTCAAAATCATTGTTGTCAGTAAATTTAATACGAGTTATAATATTTCTTAAAAATTATCTCAAAATTCAGTTAAAATATTACATATCAAAACACAATATATTCATGTTACTATAATATAAATTTTGGTATGCTTAGTTTTCCCAGACATAAGATTACAATTTACACATACAATCTCTGCACACTAAACTTTACTATATAAAATTAGATTCTAAGTTGATCTTCTCTTGAGATAGACTCTCAGTTTGAAAAATATCGATGAAAATTCTTCTTTTCTCTACGCTCAACCTCCCAGTATTGTTGGCTCTGGACTGAATAGTTTCATTTCCAGCATCTGGCGCCTCTCGGTGGTGCTGATTGTCCGTTAAGACGATGCTGATGGCACCACATGGTGCCCCACTGGTGTGACGTCACTTGGCGAACCATCTCATGATGACTCTTCTTCCTTAATAGTCAGCAGCTTGAAATAATGATTGTATTTTACAGCACCAATACAGATTTTGCATGTTTTTTTTTCTTTCATATTATACGAGTATATAATCATTATTTTACTTTTTTATACATATTGTTATTATTTCTTTCTTTCTATTCAATTCATGCTGATTATTTTAAAACGTATTAAAATTTGAGAAAAAATATGTACGATTCAATGTACAGGATAAAATTTTATTTTAATTACACTAAATTATTATATTTTTAATTACACAAAGTAATGCATTGTAAAATAAATAAAATAATAGTCAAAATGTACACATTATATACATAAAAAAATAGATTTGTGTGTTTTATTCCCCCTCTCCCCCGTCCAATATATTTACATATTCATCCCCTTTGAAGGATCAATTTGTAAAATAGCGATGTTTAAAAATATAACTTTTTCTCCACGTGTTGTATGTATATTGATACACGGGTTGAACAAAAATTAGATGGATAAAAATTTACAAATCCAGTTTTACGGATGAAGTATAGAGAAAGCTGTAGGGTAAAAAAAAAATGTGAGAATTGAAGCGGGAAAAGTCCCAGGTGTCTTTTACTTGTCTGGATGCAAACTATTCCTAGGTACGTTAAACATGGTGATAAGTCAGATTAATAGATTTACAATTGAGCATATATTTTTCACGATTGCAGGTCTTTCTATCAAGTAAATCTACCTTTGTAGCTTCAAGTTAGGTACGTTTTCAGTCTTGATCTTTAATTCAGGTTGATCTTTTATGTACCTGTGAGTGCACCTGCCTTGGAGAGCAAGTGGACGAGTGATACCCTCGAGAGAGGCTGTGTGATGGATTGTATCGAAGGTTCACTTCCTCCTCGCTAGCGCATCGAAGCTGCGTGCATTTGCATACTACACAACTTTCACTTCTGCATTCCAATATGCAGCTGCAAAAGTCAATAGAAACATCATATATAAGTAAGATAGAACTCCCATTTCATTTAGTGCAAATTCTGATTTAATGTTGATGAAATATCACATTTTCAAGAAAGTAGAATTGTTGTAAATAAAACTATTCAAATTATATGACCTTTAAATCAAAATCAATGTACAGGTTTAGGTTTCTAAGTTCTATTGATTTTGTAAAATTAATTTTTATTTAATATTTTACAAATTTCAAAAGGAGGAAAAAATAAAAATTATTAAATTAATATAAAAGGTACATGAACTTTTCCTTTACAAGCCTCTTTTAATTCCAAGAAAAATTAAGCAATAGTCACTACTCTGTTCTTCCATAGCAGTAATATTAATGGTACAAATGATTCTATTGTGACAATATAGAGTTTCTATTTTAGTAGTAGTTATTATTACTATAATATTGTTAGAAGAAAAAAAAATATTAATTAACAAAAATACGATTTGTTACTTAATTGCGATTATAATGAAAATCTTTGTGCTTGAATTTTCCTGCTCGTGGCAAAATTCCAAGAAATGTTCTTTAATTATAATATAATAAGTTCTCTACAGGATGTAATATTGTATTAATTCTGTATACATGTTTCCTGCATGTGCCCTACTTTTTTATTGCACTCAATTTTAAATCACATGGTAATAGAAAAAATTTGTTATTAAATAACTTTTGATATTTATAGCATTTGTTTTTTAAATAAATATCGTTGGGAAATATTTCACTAAATAACGTGTAAAAATATGTTAAAAAAAACACAACATACGTGGGTTTTAAAATTTATTTATGGACACATCAGTACAAAATGATCCAATTTATAACATACTGAAGAAATCGTCATGTTTTTAAGGACAGTGCTATATTGATCTAGTTCTTTTTTGTGTTTTGTGATATTAAACAGTTTTTAATTAAACTATTTTTTTTTTATTCTTTACTTTCTTTGTTGTCTGTCATGACATCACAATTTTGTCACCAAAGCTAACGCAATTTTTGTACGCTGATAAGAAGTAAAATGTATAAATGACCCTTTGTTCGTAACTCTAACAAAACAAATGTTTAAAATTTCGTGATTTAATGATTATTGTAAATTATTGCTGGTATGTACGGCTTCAGTAAAAAAAGTTAAAAGCTTGAACAGTAATTTATACAATAATTTGATCTAAATTTGCAATTGAAAATCAAATCACCAACTAAGGGTAAGGTAACGCCACCAATGTTAAAAAAAATCCCTCACACAAAAATTCTGAAAAAAAAATTAAATGTTATCCTCTACACCCCCTATCAGTAGCTAAAATATCAGGTATACAAATACGATCTAGTTTTTGAGTTATGAATTTTTAAAGTTGACTAATTTAACATGGGAGTTTCATTTTTCCATGTTAAAGTAGTCAACTTTAAAAATTTATAACTCAAAAACTAGATCGTATTTGTACACCTGATATTTTAGCTACTGATAGGAGGGTGTAGAGGAGAACATTTTAAATTTTTTTCAGAATTTTTGTGTGAGGGATTTTTTTTAACATTGGTGGCGTTACCTTACCCTTAAGACACAAAAAGGCACAAAAAGTTAATTGTTAAAAATTGAGAATTAAATTAAAACTTATTCATATTTTATACAAAATAAAATATATAAATTAAAATCATATTATTTTCATTAAATTTGTACGAAATATTTTTCATAAACAGTTCTAATTTTAATTGATAAAATAATTTAAATTAAACGAAGACATTTAATTACTGGTAACGTTGTTCATTTAGATAAGATTGTTAAATGCGATACGCTCGAGACTGTATAGAGAATCGTGCGACAGTGCTAGCTAGTAGCGTGGTCACAGCCTTTTTGCCACTGTTTTGTGAGCACAGATCTGATAAGAAACGTCGTGTAAAATATGAAGCACTTGTTACCCAAAATTTAAGAAGTTCAAGAGAAATTGCTACTCTAATAGTTCTCTAGTTAAAATACGAAGCATAGTGGAATAATTTTTAGATAAACTGGCAGTACGTGTACACTCACTTACAATAAAAACTATCCACCTCAGTAAAATATCATTTGTCTTGTTGGTTAAATAACTTGCTCAGAAGCTAGAAACATAAAATACTTCTTGTTGGTGTTGAGCAATGGACAACATACATGAAAAAATTTTATTGCAGAAATGAATAGAGGCCGGATACCAAATTATGCTACTCTGAATTTTTTCAGATTTTTTTGAGACCCGGAAGTATTTTTAAACAATTATTGAAAGTCCTGTGATTTCAGTTGGCACCCCTGATGCCTTATAAAAAGGATAGAGACTGGACGCCTATTGACGCCTCCAGGGGGCGTGGCCGCACTTTCAATAATTATTTAAAAATAGTTCTGGGTCTCAAAAAAATCTGAAAAAATTCAGAGTAGCATAATTTGGTACCCTCTATTCATTTATGCAATAAATTTTTTCATTTATGTTGTCCATTTGCCTCACAATGTTAAATAATAACCCGTAGTATATAGAACATTTATAATTGACTACTCGTCAACTTCGCGTGACAAAGGTCACTGATATGAATAGTTTCGTTCTAATGTGGCATGACTTTCGTCACTTATAATATATCCAGCCTTTGAGCAAGTGTTTTCTAATATTCTAATTCAAACTATTTTTTTCCAATTCCAAATCCTGCAACATTTAATAATATCATGCAAAAATAAAGAATGGTAACTAGACACTCCAAAATGTCAGGAAACGTATAGTTGACATTTGTAATTTTTATTTTCACTCTTAAGGTAGAGATAACGTCTATCAGCTGTTCGACGTAGTTCCATTTTATTAACATGCAAGCCTTAGCAAATTCACAAAAATTCTGATTTTTTTTTTAGAGACAGATATTAGTGCCTAAGAGCCATATATAATAGAAAAAGTTTCAAAACAATTTAACGAGCCGATTTTTTTAATTAGTTTTTAGTTTGGCTCTCCATGGGAAAACCCTATGCTAAAAATTAAGAAATTAATTAAAAAAATTGTTTTGAATTTTTTTTATGGCTTTTAGGCCTCTCAAAAAATTTCAGAATTTTTTGTGAATTTGCCAAGGTTTACATGTTAATCAAATGGAACTACGTCAAACAATCAGCGTTATTTCTCCCTTAAAAAGGTTTTATTAACAAAATAATTGTACGATTAATAAAAGTTTAAATAAATTGCTTGATTAAAATTCCTGATATATTAGTTTTTATTCTCTTGGTAATTCTGCAAGTAGGGTCTAGGTATATCTCAGGCCTGCAAATTATATTCATGCTGGGTTTCTACAGGTTTACATGCTTTAATATAAGTAATATGATAATAAATGACCGAAAGAAATTTATTTATGCCATGTCTGCTCTTATTATTACATTTGTTAATATGAATTATATATTGGTATTAAAAATTTGAATGCTTAAGACAATAAAATCTAAAACGTAAAATGCAGTGAGCTAACATTGTAAATATATATAATAAATAATGATTTTATTTAGCAGAAGCTATAATACCGAAAAATTAAATACATAAAATACGTTTGAAAATAATTAAAATAAATAATGGTAAAGTATGTGAATTTATGTATTATCCAATAATTTCTTTCTGAGAAATAAATAATTATCATCACTCTATATTTATGTATAAGGAAGTACAAATTTAGTTTCAAAATTTAATAAGAAAAGCTTATAAGCTTAGATATTATTTATAAAGTGTATTTTTTTATTTAAATATAAAATTAAACGAATTATTAAGAAATCAAAAATCTTTATTGAAAAACCAGAGAAAATTAAATAATCTTATAGAATAAATTAATGATATTATATTTTATACCCAGATCATGATAACAATTTGGAGTCGTCCACCTGCTTTCTGTAGCAGATGGACGATTCCAAGTTGATTGAATGTCTATCATTGTCATTTACACCTAATTTGTAAATATTTGTGAATGCCATGTTTATAATATTATGTCATGCAACGATTTATGTTAAGTATTTAAATTGAGAGACCAATAAAGAGACAGTAATCAGTATAATCGACAATTTAAAAAGAAATTTTCATTTGAAGCCCTGTCTATTTCTTGTGGCAACATATTTTACTTCACTATACATACACATGTATTGGTTACTAGATTCATAAGGGGTTATGGGGTATATTATCATTCATATATTATTATATAGACTGCACAATGCGTACAGAATGATGTAATCAGTTTTAATTTGTTCTAACACTTCAATTATTTTTAAATTATACAAATTTAACGAAAAATTATTTCAATAGATTAGTTTATGCATTACAATATAAAACTGAAATTACACAGTAAGATATGGCAATTTAAATTAGTAGTTAACATACGCAAATAAAAGCATTAAAATTTAAATAATAATGCCATAATTAATTTTTATTTTTATTGATATAGCCATAATATATAATTTACACATATACTTTGTTCTTGTTGTTATGAAGACTTTAATATAATAAAGAAAGTTATAAGATATCACACATTTTTTATATAAAATTACATTATATATTATATAGTCTCAATATTCACATCATATACTTGTTTACTTTTCCCAACTGGTTTAAAAAATAATCGCTTTTGTGAAATTCAGCTGCTAAGGCAAGTAGCAAAGTGTGTGTACCATAGTCATCATCAGAGTAATGTACACACAATAGGGGGTACCTATGAACGTCGGAGATATTGGCCACGATGAAGATGTTATTATGTAAATATGCTCAAGAAACACGTGCTGCTGCTTACGGTGTATTCACGATAGAGCACGATAAAACAAGGTAATAACAAATCTGAGGTACAAACAAAACAACAGTTGAGATGAATATTAAATTTGTATAAATTTAACATGTTCTTAACTAAGTGAATTTGAAAGTATCTATGGAAATATAATACCTGGTATTAATTGTAATAATGATTTTTTTTAGATATAATATTACCTCCAATTTGAATTTCCTTGGAAAATTTGTGGGGGTTTTGGACCTCTTGAGAGTAACGTAATGTATATAAATTGGGATGATAACATAAAAAGGTATACAAAGAAAAATGAAGAAGAGAAAAAAAAAAGCGCTAGAGTTAGTGAAAAATGGATGTAACAAAAGAATTACCAACTTGGGAGATATATTTTATATTATCTGTACGCATAGCAATATCGGCGGTTTATGTAATTGAATTATTATATGACATTAAATTATTATTATGTGTATCTAATGGTTGTAACAAAGACTCACTAAAGTAAATCATAAAAATAAATTTGTAAGTTTAGTATAAAGCAACAAGTTTGTGTATAAAAATATCGCATTTGTTTAAAAAAAATTACTTGTATATATTCATAAAATTATGATTTAAATAAATAAAGGAATAAAGTACAAAGGGAATGTATGTTAATGTTAAAAAAATAATGTATTTTTATTTAAAACAAAATATATAGACAAAACTTTTTCTTTTATGAGAGACATTCAGAAAAAAATATTAAAAAAATGTTAAAAAAAATTCAAAATAATGTGTTCACCTGGAGGTTAGGCAACTTGTTCAGCTCAAAAAGTTAGCAGGTTGCAGGGGCAAGGTGACGAACTGCACCGTGTAGACAGATAAAATGCGAATGTTGATAATAAACTTGGTGACTGCCTAATTTGTAAGTGAGATCCGTACATCCCTTTAAGGATAAATTTGATACTAAACTAGTTGCCTATGTGCATAGAGAGATAGTCAAGCATGACAGACACATTATAAAGCGTACAATTGTTTTATCTGTAGCTAAAAATTAATTTAACGTAATAATTTTGCAGTAAGCAGCACAAATCGTTCCACTGAATAAATAAATATTCAATTAGTTTTTTACCTTGAAACTAATTTCACAAACAAACATTTCACAGTTTCAAATTAACAGATCTATGTTTTATTCGTCTAAATCTTAAAGAGTCAATGAAGACAATTTGTGATATTCCATCATTAAAATTATCAATGTTAATGTTAACTTTTTACATACTTTTTCCGTTATTGGTACGCATACTGTATATAAATCCAATTAAAAGTGTTCAGACGAAAATATAATATTCTCATTCAGGAATTGAACCCGAGACCTCTGGTCCAAATAAATTAGACAAATGAATCTGTCAAAATAAATTTGTCCAATTTATTTGAACATGATATCGGGAGGTTTCATAACGCTTATAAATGAATTTATGGTATGCATTATACCGATGACGGAAAAAGTGCAGTAAAAATTTAAAGTTTTATGTATTATTGAGTATATTTGCTGTATTTTACAAAATCAATATTAAACCTTATATACAAAATACATGAAATTTTATAATTCCTAACTTCTTATAAGGTGATCTCTACCATCATTTTTTTTTTCTCCATACTGAAATCCTTCCATAAGAGACACATCATGCTTACTTTCTTCCCTTCTATTCTTGCGAACAGTTATTTAATATCCATTATTGTTGTCGACTTTGAAAAGAGCAAAGAAGTCTTTTGTGAGAAACTCGATTGATTTTCGAGTGTCTTTGTAACGCTTCTGACTCTTTTTTCGAAGCATATTTTTCTTTTTGGCATAAAAGTTTTTGTAACTGCTTCGAAGTTATTTGAATTCGATATGCCTTCTTTTATTCTTTGTGCAGAAGGAAAATATGTCTTTCTTTAACATGAAATATTTCTACGTCTATATTTTTAAACTTATAAGAGGAGAGAAAATTCCTTGAAGCCACCAACGTATGTATATTTTCCTTTTCCATTATACAGGAATATTCTCCTAAAATGGTAGACATGTATTATTTTGTATAACTAAAATTTTTCACAGTATTTTCAAGTTTTATGAAATAAATTTACAGTAATCACAAATAGCTACATTAATGGTTTTCTGTTCATAAGGCCTTGTTTTAATAAAATTTTAAAATTTGCATGTATTTATGACAAATTTAAAGTCCACTATAAGTTTTATTAAAATCATCAGCCAGTTCTAAGATTTTAAATGACATAAATTCATCCTTTACTGTAATTTATTTCAAGTTAAATTATTTATCAAATTGTCTCCATATTATATTATATTATATTTCAAGCTTTTAGTGCTATTATTCTCAGTATTAAATTAATGTAGCGTGTGTTAATTAATCAATCCAAATCAGCACTGCGTCAACTCTCTCTCTCTCTTCTCTCTCTCTCTCTCTCTCTCTCTCTCTCTCTCTCTCTCTCTCTCTCTCTCTCTCTCTCTCTCTCTCTCTCTTATACTCACGCCTTGGTGCTATATTGAGAAATCTAGAGTAACAGCTGCTAGTAAGCAGAACAGAACATTTTCGTATTTAAACTTTAGTAATGTATTTTATACTAGTGAAAATGTTACTATAGTATCTAATGTTAAGTTTCTTCCAGTCTTGACTATATGGTTTTGGGTAGACGTGAATTTATTTGCTCATTTCTCTTTAGACGTTAGAGTGAAATGCTTAGATTGCATTTCTCTATCTTAACTACAGACTTGTGTTGTAATACTGCTACTTGGCATGCTGGGTGTTCTCTCTCTCTCTCTCTCTCTCTCTCTCTCTCTCTCTCTCTCTCTCTTAACACTTGTGTTTTCATTTACCCTGCTGACACCTTGCATATATTAACTTGGTGTACATTCTAAATGTACAAGCATTTCAACAGCAGTGTCTTTGTACAGTAAATGCATATACAACAAGAGCAATTACAGTAAAAGCTCAGCTGCATTTCAACTATTCTGCTTGCTTGCATTGTATATAATTCAGGTTAAACTCGCAGATGACTTAGTTTGTAAACGTTGTTCCATTATTTATTTAGTAATATTTTGAATTTTAATTTAAAATAAAATGTGGTACAAATACTCATTCAATGCAATTTATAGCATATTATTTAAAGTGTAAATTTCTAGAAGAAGAACTTGGTCGTTGCAGTCTTTAACTACAATAAAGATCCAGTACTTAATAAAGTCCAAACGAATGAAACAAATGAATGGTTGTAGTGCGAGCGAAGAGTAACGTGAATTCATTTGTTCATTCCTCTTTACACGTAAGCACGACGTATAATATAAAACTGTAATCTTTAATATGAATAATTTTGTTCTCGTGTAGCACTCAAATCATGTCATTATTACATATTTTCCTTAACGTGTAATTTTTTACCATCCAATTTTTATTTTGAAATAAAAAATTAAATAAAATTTATTTCTACCTGAATCCTTTTATATATGAAAATGCATATTTAACAAATTTTATTAAAATTAAAATCTGTATAACATAATAAGTATTTAAATGTTCATATTCTTTTATCAAATCTCTCTCTTTTTTTTTTTTTTTTTGTAAAATGCATTCATCATTTAAAAATTATTACTTTTTTTCTTTTGCCTCAAGAACTTTTAAAAAAATACGTCAGCCTGAGATAAAATGCTCCTTTTCAAGTGTGGCTGTGTTACCATTTGTCACCGCAGTAAACTGCTAAGTAATGTCACTGCTCGTGTTCGCGTCCCACCCCCCGAGACAAACGTTACCCCCCACCCCCAAACTCTCACCCCACAGTTCTTAATTTGAAACTTACTTGCAAGTTTCAATATAAAATGTGACCTGACTTTACTTACATTTTAAAGAGAAATATAGAGACGTTAAAAAACTTCCCTTTTTTTAGCAATTTTTATTTGAATAATTGTAGTACTTTGCCTCAACAATCAACTTTTAACTTTTATTTAATAGCATAAATAAAAACTTGTAAAAAAAAAAAAGCATTTGACAATTATTATGACTACATTTTTGTTATATTGTGACGTCATATATTTAGCATACAAAACTCAAGTTTTAGAATGGAGAGTCTATCGATAGTCATTTTGCATTGTTATGTTTACAAACAAGTGTTTAGAATTTGAAAAGGACGACAAATTTGCATCAAAGAAAGATAGAAGAGAAAGAGGGGTTACAAAAACTCCCTCTGAAGTTGGAGGAAACAGCAGAGAAGTTCATCTCAAAGGAAATATTAACGGCAAAGCCATAAATTTAAGTCAGCCAAGGTTTCCGTTTCCTTTGCATGTGCAGCGTGCATGCAAAACGTGACACAAAATGGCTGCTGTAAGATGGAATTACACACCAAACCAAATATTTTATCTAATCTTATTACACGGAGAAAAGTATTACACATGCAGTGAACATGACAAATATAAATCTATATTAGTGAAGATCAAACTTTATGTATGATTTAACATGATTTTTCTTATAAAAGCATTTCAATTAAATTGAATTGAAATAGTATAATAAAACGTAGTAAATCATGACAAATATTAATTTCATCAGATTCGAATTCCAATAATTTTTATTCAGAAAACACATCATATTAAAATACAAGTTTAGGTTTAAGTGTACTCCTCGCCTCTGAAATGTTCCCTTTTGCAGCCTTGTTAGTCACCATATTCTGTGTTAGACGAGACACGACTTTTAACCAGATCATCCAGATAAAAATATTAAAAATATACTTTCATACCTGAAGAAAAATTAATATAGGACATAATTAGTTATAATTTAAATTAAAATTTCAGCTGGATTATATTTTTTATTGTTTTCTATCATTTTAGCCTTGCCACATCTCGCCTTGAGGTTAGGCAACTTTTTTAGCATCTAGGTGAAGAAGGTTGCATAAAGAGCTGGGAAAAAATGGCGTCTTGATTTGCTTGCTTTAATCTAAATGCGAGATCATCATACAAGTTATTTTAACTGTTTCAGTGTATAAAAAATCTCAATTTAACCTCAGTATCATATATCTACTATAATGTCTATTAATATGTTCTTCTACCAATTTACTTAAATTAGTCACTCCTCTCCCCTACACCCTGAATGATCTCTAATACAGTTCTGTTGTTATGGGAGATGGAGGGAAAGTAAACAAGGCGTGGGTGATGTCAGGAAATTGATAGGTCAAGTAGGCTTAGGCTAAATGTAACTTCCTTCCTTTATTATAAGAAACAAACATAGCTTGTGTTTAATAATTCCCATAATTACATTCCCCTCAGTAAATTTTTATTAAGTTTTAATTAAGGATAATCCTGAAACTTGATGCCAGCTCACGATGGTGAATAAAAGATGAAGTGTTCTTACAAATCTTCTCAAGATCCCACTCGTTTCATCGTGAGGAAAGAGGTGTCAGAATCTACGTCGTAACTGCATGATTGAAAATGTTATATATAAGACTTCTTCTTTTCAGAAATATCATATCTTTAAATTGAAATGTAATATATTAAGAAAAGCTCTGAATACTGATTGAAAGGGATGAAATCATTGATATTTTCTGATCTAGATATATGACATTAAAGATTTGATTTTTTTTTTTTTTTTTTTCAATCTGAAATATGAAAAGATGAAAGCTTATAAAAGCTTATAAGTAACCCCCAGCTTTTACTTCAACGAATAAATTTTTTACGTTCTTTTTTCAGTACATTTTTGTATGTGCATTAGTATGAAGAACTTTCATGGCAGTTCAAAATTGTAATTTGTACAATGTTGCAGGTTTAAAAATGAATTAATTTTTAGTCTTTATACATACACAGTATATTCTTTCAATATATAAATTATTTGATGGTCAACCTCAAGGCTTGTGGATTAATATATTAGATTATTATTTATAAATAGAACATTATGCCTATATAGCAAATATTTTTTCTCGTAAGTTTTGTTCAGTGAACGTGCATGCAAATCAAAGTGAATTAAAAAAAAAAAATCTTTTTATTCATGATATAAAAAATAATATTAAAAGTCAATGTTTTTCGACAACTAAACTAAAACAACAATTAAATATTAAAATAAGAAATAAAATATATTAATTTAATTATCAACAATTTATGAACAACCGTGAAAAAAATACAGCGTATATTCTCACAAACAGTTTTACCGAGAATACCGTTATCATAATGTAAAAAGACAACAGAGAATTCTCTATTAATTACACAAAAGGGTCACTTTGTAAACGAGATATATAATACGGACAGAGCGACACAATGCGCACCGTTTGTAATTGCAGAAAATGCCAAAGGATTGTTCTCCAGTTTGCTGCTCAAGTACACCATGCAGCAAAGCAGCTTACGCTTCACCGCCATTTTGTAATTTTTCACTTTATAACTATACATCTCGGAGGTATAATATATTGCCGTTCATTTTACTACTCAAATTTTTATATATTATCATGTAATTAGAGAATTATAGCTCATATAACTATATATATTAATATCAGTTATTATTCTATTATACCATTAATTATTTACTTTTTTCTGATTTTTCACTAAAGGCTTATAATTATTCGTATCATTATATAACCAAGTACATAAAATATATATAGTATATAAACTTTTTTTTTATAAAAAGTTTAAAAAAAATATTGATTGAAAAAGAGTTCTATTCAGTGAAATCATATTTTAGTAACAAAATTAGTGAAAGTGTTATGATTAATGTACCTGTTAATAATTGATTTTTTATTATTGTATTTATAAATGGTTAAAATTTATATCGATTATGCAATGTTTTATGTTTTGTTTTCAGTGTCTGACGTGAACCATGTTGTATGTACAACCAGTTGTTCCAAAATAAAAAATAAAATAAAAATAAAAATAAAATAATAATACATTATTTTACCTTGTTTATTTTGCTTTTAAAATTATACTTCCTTATACATATTTATATAATATGATAAATTATTTATTTCTCAAAAATAAATAATTGGAATTTGCAAATTCGAATTTCTCATTATTTATTTATTTTGATTTATTTTACAATGTTGTATTTAAAAAAATATGTTTGAATTAATTTCTGATAAATAAAATAGTTAAAATACTATTTATTTATTTATTTATTTGATTTTTTTTTTAATGTTAGCTTTCTACATTTTTTGTAACTATTGGCGTCAGTATTCAAACTCCCTATAAAATAATAGCAATAATTTTAATTCCATAAAATAAAATTCATGAATACGAGCGGCCATGGCCTAAATAAATTTATTTTGGCCATTTGATATAAATTATTAGATAAAGTAAACCATGTAAACCGGTAAAAGCCCAGCACATCAAGAGGCTTGCGGTATACGTCGACTTCTGTTGCAAAATTACCAAAAATAATAGACTAAAAATTGTAAATAAGTATTAAGAATTTTAACACAGCAATTTATTCAAACTTTTCTTTACTTGTTAAAATTATGTTAATAATTTTATTAATAAACCTTTTTCGAGTTATATATAAAATTATATAGATTTTATGCCATTTTAATTCAACTTAACGATTATTGTCACCGGAAGTTCCGCCATCTTTCTTTTATGCGCCGCCATCTTCTTTTCATACGCAATACATATGAGTGACAAGAACAAGCACTATTAGGAAAGCAGTGATCAGCACAGTAAAATATGTTTACTTAATAAAATGAATCACTTTAAACACTCTCTCGTGTATTTATTCATCCATCATCCTTGCAAACATTGAAAAACATTTAAATATGAGTGGTAAATAGTTGTACGCTGTTTTGACTCACTAGTCAAAATAGCTGCTCATGACCGCAATTCATTTGTTTTTTCTGCTGAAAAGTGTAAAGTTGTTTTTTGACGATTTGGCAACATTGTTATCCCATCCAGTTAAGCTACGAGCAGCATTGCCGAATTGTGCAGTTTTTATGAAGGCTTGTATCTCAAAAAGTAAATGATAATCTATAATTATTATTTCATCATTATTCTATTTAAAATAATGATTGTTTTTTAAGCTAAAATTTGAATCCATTATTCAGTACCATTACGGAGATTGAAATTTGCATTTGATAACAAGCGTTTTTTATATCTCAATTTAAAAAATAATGGCACTGAATTTAGGTGTATTTTATTGCATGAGAATTTTCATTTATTTTTTCTCTATTCAATGCTGAAAAAATTGGAGTGATTTACCATTTCCTAAGACCAGTGACAATAATCCTTAAAACAAACCTATTCATATCAGTGACCTTTTTCATAAGAAGATGACGAGTATAGACAATGCACTACTGCGGGGGTTATTATTTGGTCGTAAATGTGAATATTTAATTAATTTAGAACTGTAATTGACATGTGATTTGGTGATGTTATGACGTCACGTTGATGGTAGGATTCACTCGCACAGGACGGTACTTTAGAGGGACTAATGTGGGCCGTGCCATAACTTCTCATACTTCTCTCTGTAGCCGTCGGCCAAGCACGCAGTTTGCATAGCAATGCCAAGGAGAAGAAATGCTTTGTATAATACGCTGCTATACCATCTCTTAAAAAAGAACATAAAAACTTCCAAATATCCTCTTGAGTACTCGTATTAAACATTGGTGGCAAGTTAAGTGAGATTTTTCTTTGTAGATTATTTCATAAATAAACACTAGTGTTCTTTTTTTTATATAATATAGCTATGCATACATAATTATACAGTATAAACAGTTTACTTTAAGATGTATAAATATATATATTATATAATGTGAAAAAGGAATCTATTTTTAAAATTATGATAAATTACATAAAACTACCTTAATTAAAAATGTACAGTGCAACCACTAAACCACTTAAATTCTTACTAATATTAACTTAAACTACAGTATAATATTGAATTGTTCAATATAATTTAAAATTCGTTTTTTTTTTAGTTATTGATTTGTAAAATGCTTACAAAAATATTTAAAATATCACAATTATTTCCATTTTCTAATTAATTGCATTAAAATATAAATATGTCATGGTATTTTTTTATTTATTAATTTTTTTTTCCAAATCTGAATGAATTATATTTGAAAAAAACTGAAAGTTTGAAGCAGAGAATGAAATTTTCTTTCATTAAATTTAAATACATTCTCTTACTGTTTTAAATATTATTATAAATTTAAAAGTATGAAACTTTCTTCAATGTGTTTGTCTTTTTCATGATTTACATGTTAAGAACGAATATATAAGAAACTGACTATACAAAATGTGATGTAACTGTTCTGAAGCCTTCATCACGCTTGAGGCTAACATTGTATATGTTTCAAATACTCTCAAAAGAAACTTGTACCTTTTATGTTACAACTTTTCAGCCGATACAGAGCAGTCGATTTTGCTGCAGTAAGAACGTTTTCAGCCGCTTTGTCTCTTAAGTGAGGCCCCAGGCACCCTCTTGTTTCTCAGGATTTCAGTAAAATCAATCAGGCAAGCATGGTCTCTTGAGAGACCTGAGGTGAAGGTCACTACATTGCAAGATACCTCGCAGACGCTGTGAAAAATGTTGTGAATACGAAGTGTCATATAATTAATATGCGGAGACTGAGAGAGACAAATTTTTTTAATATAGAAAAAAGACTCCCTTAATTGTATATTTATCAAATAAATTTAAATTAATGACTGCAAAATTGAAATTTTATTTAAACTGGAAACCATGTGGTTTTGCTTGCTGACTATCTTAAAGATATGTATTATTTTACATTTATATTATATACGTAATATACTGTAGTGAATATCTTAACATAAAAATAACAAGATATTAATTTTAATAATTAATTGCAATACACATTTTTACCTAAATTATTGTTTCCTAGTATATTATAATAGCATTGATGGAGATAATAAAAATCATATTACAGGGATATTATAATATTTTATTCAAATTATTATAATACTTTTTGAGTGAAAAATTTGAACATGTAAAAATGTGTGTGTTTTTACAACTAGTCAAACACTAGTATATAATACTATATGTTTAATTACACACAGATATACAATTTTCTTTAAAAACACATAAAATAATAATGTTGTTTTATCATATTTTATTTTCTCTTGAAGAGATAAAACATATTTGTATTAGAGGCGCAGTGTTGTGGTTTTTAAGCTGGTTTGCCACGAAACTAAGAAGCCAGTGTGTCCGGAGCCTTCCTCGCGGTTATACCGCAGCAGAGAGAGAGAGAGAGGTGGGGTAGAAAGGGGGAGGTTTTTCATCGATTAATTACACCTCACCCCCACCCACCCTCGGGCCGAGGCGCTGTCACAGTAGAGGATCTCACGAACAGACGGAGTAAGCTCGCGGGTATATATAATATTACTGAATATAACAAGATATTTTCACTAACAAATTTCAAGCCTTCCTTCATTTTGTTATATCTTTCGTAAACCTTTAGACTAAAATATTAAATTTCGTAATGAAGTAATGGATCAACTTAAGGCATTTATATGTTCTCTACTTCTCATATATTAAATTTTATTACATTTTATAATGTCGGAGAAAACATTGAATTTATTTCTTACAATTTGTATGATTTTTTTATATATTCACATGTAACATCACATTATCCTAAAATAATAAATAAAAATGTGTTTTAAAATCTATAATATATACGTTTGTAGAAGATATACTTTGGAGGTAATTCATGAACGAGTTATTCAGAAAGTTATCCAACTTTCTCACTAACGGCGGTTAGCGCCAGCCTAATTCAATGACACGTGGTTAGTAAGAAATCTGGATAACTCTCTTCGTGAATCATGGCCATAAGAAAATGTTTCAATCAATGATATTTATTTATACTGTATAGTACGTAGCTATCTCTCAGAGTCTAAGTATAACTTTAAAAGAACACACGTGACAACTTGTCCACAATAGAACGCTCCAGCTAATTCACAGTACAAACAGAAATTCCATGCTGCTGGCGTGACCTTGACCCGCACTTGATATTGATTTCCCCGAGTGCAATCTCGCTCTCACCCCCGGCAAAGGTGCCCCCCCCCCCCTCTCCATGTCTTGACACTCTCGGTGACACTTTACGCTTCAGATGTCACGCTCGAACCCCCGGGAGTGTACTCTTCTCCTCCTCGCAACACCAGCCTATCAACCCTCCAAGTTTTCAGCTCGCGTTCAGCCCATTGTATTAACAATATCACGTAAAACATCGCAATGGTAAGCTGTTACCAGCCGATTTGGTCGCCATATTCTAACTCAAGGATGTTCGTTTGCTGAAGACAAATTTATTTGACTTCCTGTATAACCAGTGCGCAATGCTTCTGCGCACGTTTTCTCGCTTTGAAGTTAAAACACAAATACCGAGAAATTTTTTAGATTCTCATCAAATAAATTAAAATGAGGCTACTAATAATTTTTTTATCCCAGTACACATAAAACTTTAGTGCCAATACGTCATTTTAAACTGCCATAAAGGACTTATATTAGGTAAAATAAAATGGTAGGGCAAAGGTTGGTGACGTCAAGGTGTCAACTTACCATTGGAAGTATTTGGAATAATACACTTCCACGTTGTGTTCTTACGCTCTCTCTCTCTCTCTCTCTCTCTCTCTCTCTCTCTCTCTCTCTCTCTCTCTCTCTCTCTCTCTCTCTCTCTCTCTCTCTCTCTCCGTGTACATCAAAATACAAACAAGTAGAGCCAAAACAAAAAGAATAATAAATAAAAATAAATAAGAGTATGGATCAAGCATCATATAAATAGTACGTAGTATATTGATAAAATTATATGTAAACATATTTATGTTTACCATGTTATAAATGATAAAAATGCATTAATTCAAAAGAAAAACAGTTTTATTTATTTATTTTTTAGCTCTTCTAAAAAATTGTTATTTCATATAAATTATGTACATAATTTTATGTATGTTAAAATACTTGCAGTTATAATATTAGCATTTATGAAAATAATTTAACATAATATACATACGGTATAGTATTTTTTTATTTGTAATATACTGTTTAAATTATTTTTTCATAATATTAAAAATATTACTATACATTATTTAGTTATCCGTGATAGTTATAATTATTTATTTGTTGCATTTAAATATATTTTCAAGAATAATTTTCCATAGTATGAATTTATATTATATAAAAAATACTCTACCGGATTGAATTGAAGCATCATTATAGAAAGTTTCTATATAATGATATGCTTCAGTCTGGCTATATTTTACCGCATAACGATCTCATATAAAACTTTTTAAGCATGGAAAGTCGTGGTGGTATCAAACGATCTGGCGTGCGAGCGGACGCAAATTAGGCCCCATCCATCACCGTTAGCTGTAGGAAGCAGGCCGACCGGACTTCCGCGCTTGCTTCATCCGACCCCCAAATAGCCGATACTCCCTTTTACATTCAGCCGTGTAACTCATTGGTGGTGGTCAGAGACACATTATTTATATTTTATATGATGCAAATAGTTTTACTATATAAATATTTTTTTAACTATTTATTATATATCACAATAATATTATATGTAAATAAAATATAAATATGTCACTATTTATAACATATTGTTGATGAATTGATTTATTTATTCCCTCTTGTGGCTGTAAATAATGAAATTTAATATTTATTTTTTTAAACAAAATACATGAAATTTAAAGATAAATTTTTTTAGTTTTTCAGTACTTATTTTTTTACAAAAAAAAAACGCTTGTTAATTCTTTGTTCTAATTAAATATACAGTAAACTAACATGAATATTGTGTAACTTACAATTGTTAGTAAAATAGAACTAGAATTGTTAACGTGTATAATATATAGTGTAGAGATCAATGGTCTGTATATTTTGTTTACAAGTAAATGCTGTTATTACAATACAATACATGTCTTCAAATTGAAATTCAAAACCTACTGTATACTTTTGTCTAGAACTCCATCATATCAGACAGCCTCGGTAATGTTGCAGCTGTTTTTCTTTGCAACGAGTATTACGCCTACTCTTCGATCATAAAAAATATTGGCGCAGAGAAATTTACCTAAATTTCAATCTGGCAGGCTCAAATAGTCAAAGTCGACTATACAACAGCATAGGCATGATTTCTGGTTTTATTAGTACATTTTTAATTACATTTAAGGAGCAGCACCTTGAAAATTAAACTAAATGTTTCAAATTTGGATATCGATAAGAAGGTCTTTTTGAGAACGTTTGGAGTGTTGTTAAATTAGTTCGACTGTACACCACCAGAGCGAAAGAACCACCTGAGCTATGTGGAGGCACGCGAGGTTCTCTCTATCTTTCTCAAGGAACGCTGCTAAGCCCCTCCGTGTGTGTAATATTCATTAGCAGGCTTCATTATTATCCAACCAAGCCCACACATCTCACACAACCTCCTGCGAGGCTTCGCTTTAATAATGCTGCATGCAAATATTATTACAATTAATTAATTTTTTTAAATTATTAATTTTTTCTCGTTACATCAGATCAATTTTCTAATTATTTTAATAGAACTTGATAATTACACATTGATTTAATACTTATGAATTTATCAATTTACTTGTGTCATGTGAGAAAAAAGTGTCAGAGAATATTGTATGCAATATGTGGGAAAATTATTTGCTAAAACTGCATTATGGTTTTATTAAATTTCTGATTATATATTGTTGCAAATATGAAGCTTGATTTTATTTTTGGAGTTAAAAAAACTTATTGTACTGTATGTTTCCCTAGTTGTGCAAGGAAAATAAGACAAACAATTTATTCTCGAGGTAAGAGTGCATCGATTGGTTACAACAATAATAATTTAATGATAAACAGTCATGAAGGAGCTTCCGTTTACTAAGTACCCTTATCTCAATTTTTTTTAACTATTCTTGTTTGAATTATGTGAATATATTGAATCAAAATATGCTTAAGTGTAATTTTCAAACATACAGTGAAAGTGCAAGCAATATGGTGAAAAAAAATAACATTTTTATACAGTAATGAGCTTTGTCATACGTTTTACTTTAACTTATTATCTAGTCTCAAACTCCTAAACGTTTAGTGTTTAAGAGATGGTATATACATGTTTTTCAAATAAATTAAATTAACATGCTGTGTATCGCAACCTTGATATTGGTCTTGATAAAATTAATTATTTATTTCTGTTAAATTTAAATCAATATTTTTACTCAACTATTCAGACTCAAAACAAACAGTTTTATATTATTGAAATATTCAGTGGATCTCTCTAGTATTTGCTAATTTTAAATATTACTTGTTTCAAATGTCAATAATATTTTAACAATTATAAAAATGAGAATTGTTGCGGCGTTCATAAAATATACACTATGTAGATCTAGTCGCAATAAAAGCTTTCAACGTGTATTGTTACTCACAGTTGAAAAACAAGAGAGGCTTGACGCAAAACCTTTTTTTATGTATGTATTTTTTTTTCTCTCTATATATATACTACTTTGCATAAGCTCATTGAGAGAAACGCTAAAAACCGTGAGTAGAGAAATAAAATGGGCAAGTAAACATTATTTTTAACCACTCTTTCAGTATTTTACATGTAAAACAAGAATTATAAAACGCATGTTGGAAATAGAAAAGAGTAGAGAATTCTCCATATGAAGAATTTTTTCTTTTTTTTTATTGTATACGAAATAACCTAGTTACAAGATAGAAAAATGATTCTATTCAAACTAAAGACATGGTTGGCTTAGTCATTTGTGAGAAGAGTTTTATTTTTACTACTATACATTTCATCTGCAGTATTCATATCGTACAAGCAGGCTTAATCGATTTACCCAACACTTTAAAATAAAGAGAAGGCCTAAATAGTTAGTAAAAAAAAAAAAAACATACACAGCAAAACTTGAATGTGTTCTAGTTTAACATTTTAGTGTTTTTTTTTTTTGTTTTTTTCAGTCGTAGAATATAATAACCTGAAAATAATATGAACATTCGTTTGTTCGCAACTCTTGAATAATGCAAAATAATTTATTGACCTTCTGTACATCAGGTACAGTACCTGAAGGTAAATGTAAAGTATTCAGAAAGTGAAAAACATCGCCGTTTTATATAATATAATTTTTTAATGAAAGTATTTCATAATTTATGCATTTAAGTTAATAAGATTATATTTTTTTTTTCATTCTGCCAATTAAGACTTCAAAGTAGTTTAATATATAATATAATATATATAGTATTATAATATAATTAAAATGAAATTAAAAAGTTCAATGATATATTGTACCTCGTCCGCAATAATGAGCTATCTGCTATTTCAGGTAAACGTGAAAATGAGCTTAATTTTATTTTGATTTCAAGTTCATAATTGCGCTCACCTGAAATAGTAGATAGATCATTATTACAATAACATCGTGGTAAAAGTAGATAGCTCATTATTCCGGAGAGGGGACGATATATTGTACTGTAATTTATTGACAACATATTTGTTTACATTTTTATACTAAATACAATATTCAATATTTTAGATAGAAGAATTATGGGTGCGATTCACGAAGCAGTTAACCAGGTTTCTAACCACGTTTAGCTTAACCACGTTAAACTATACCTGTTTTACGTGTTAAAACACTAGAGTTAAACGTGGTTAAGCTAAACGTGGTTAGAAACCTGGCTAACTGCTTCGTGAATCGTACCCATTAATGACATCATGTCAATACTATAATAATGTTATACAAATTATAATCCAGCTTACTGTCAATCACAATATACAAAAATTACATATAATATTATTTCATAAGCATAATCTATCAGTTGAAACAGATAATATATATATAACATATAATAAGTAATGGTTTAATAAAGAAATTGCGTCATCGGAAAAAGTCGGAAGTTCATGATTTTCATTAACATTTTGCTTCCCAAGTGAACATGGTAATAATTATGCATCTTTTTGTAAAATTTGAAAGTTGAAGGAAGGGGAGAAAAATTGATCTTCCGTTGGCAGTCTTAAATTTGTGGTAATGTATGTCAGAGCATCCGACTTCTACTCAAACATTTGATGTTTGACATGCCACTAATTTGACATCTCCTTCAAGCACAAACATGAAACTTACTTTAAAAAAGGAAAAGAAATATTATTTTAAAATTGTTATCCCTTCTTCTCACCCTAAAAAAAATCTCATCTGTCATTTTCCAAGTCATCTTCATTTTTTAGTTCATATATTATATGACAGTGATCGTTTCAAATAACAATTTCTACTCTTTATTTTTTGAATATTTTATAAAAAAATGTCATTGTTATGAAATACTATATTATAGTGTATAGATATTTTCAATTCTATAACATGTATGTTTTATATAATATTTTTGAATATATTTTTTAATGTTAATGAGAGATGTGCACGTATGTTTTTAATTCCCAGTGTGTTTGTTGTGGTACTGTACGTTGTAGTGTTGGTTAAAAATACTTGTCTTGTCAAGAGAGTTCTCGTGCGACGCTCCGGGTCACTGGGGAAGAGTAAACATGGTGGCTCTCTCTGCTGGTGATTGGTGCAACCGTCTCCTTCTTTGCCCAGTACACACATCTTTGAGTGGACCCTAGAGTTCACTTCAGCTTCCTCATTTTTAAAGGGGCACCCGTCAAGAAACCTACTCTAATCATAGAAAAATAACATTTTTTTTTATTAATTATTGTTAAAATATGATTTGAAATGTTGATAGAAAAAAGTATAATTAAAAATATATGAAACAATGGATTATAACTATTATTTAGATTTAATTCATTATTAAAGGGGTAGGGTCACAAAGTATTTCAAATATTTCAATATAAAAATGTTAATTTACTGAAACGGATGACTTTTCTTTCCAAAATTTAAATTTTAGAGTCTGGCTGATCCATTTATTCCTTCAGCATTTCAGAGATAAGCTGCACCTACCGTATACCATCTCTTGATGACATCTTCTTACCAATAAGACAGCCGTTAGACTCTGTAATTAATAAAATTGGAGGTTATGTAAATTAATTTCAATCTCAAAATCACTGATTATTTTTTATACGCTCTGAGAGTTTTATTTCATTACCCTAAAAAAACTTTAAAAATTTTAAATTTAAATTACACTTTCTCTTTAAAACAACATTTGAATTTGAATATACATGCATTGGATACCAATATATCATATTATATTTTGTTCTATTTACAGGGTATGGAAAGTTTATTTCCAGTTAATACATAGTAACATGTGATAAATTGCCTGAGAAAATTACATTCAGCAGCGTAAACTTTCAGATAACAAGAAGGGATGTTTACCTAGCCTTGACCTGTTATGTTGACAGGTGCATGTCGACACTTGAAGCTGTAAACCTGGAAACTTGCTGACCACTGAAGCATTTATAATGCAAACGTCGCAACAAACTTGGTACAAACACACCTGGTAAATATTAACTTTGTATTTTATAATAATTTAATAAATCAGCTACCATAACTTGCCAAGTATACTCTATGCATCATGAAATCTAGTCTTAATTTTTTTTTTTTTTTATCCAATGAAGCCAATACTTTCACAATTCTTCAAGGTTCCAGATTTTTATTTTTATTAAAATATTGAACATGAAGAGAAAGAATTCAATTTATTTAAAATATGAAAAATTTAGAAGCCAATAATAATAAAATGGATCTAATATAGAGAGCATGTCTATTATAAACATTATAGAGTTTATATTGTTTTTATAGTGTAAACGCTTATTTGCAATTTAAGTTCTAGTGTTTAATGTTTTTTAATATATTTGTTAATATGTTGTTTATGACTTGTCTAACCCTTCATTCAAAGTGCTGCATTTTATAATGTTTGTGTTTGCATGCTTGGAAATTTGACGAATAACAAATTTGAATTGAATGGCATGAATTCCAAAAGCAACATAAGCTTCGCCGTCAGTATAAAATATTAACATCAGGCTTGCCCGAAATCTTGCCACAATGAAGATATTGTATGTTTGGGCAAATATTTTGTTATTAATTAATTGTTTATGAATTGCATGTTTTCGAATTGTTACACATAATATATGAATTTCGAATATAAATACATATTTTGTAATAAATGTAAAATATCAAATTTACTATTATATATAATATATACCATATCATAATGTCTGAAAAAATCCTCTTATTGCCATATATAAAACAATTAAAGCTAAGACTTTAAATAATCAATATTATTTTGCATTACATTTTAATATTAAATAAATAATTTAACAAGTCGCTACGAGTTGAAACTTGTGATGAAGGAGACCGCTGCAAACTGAGAGCACAATTTAAATGCAAGGACGACGCTAAGAAGGGTGAGTTGATGGATTCTTGTCAGCAATTCATGAGGTGCCTCCATCCCCCCCCCCTCCCTCATCTGTATCCTCCTTGTGGTGCTGCAAGGGGGGTGGTGGGGTCAAGCTACCAGGGACCAACTAACGAGAGCTAGCATCTACCACCATGTGTCAAAGCAGCGTCGGGGGTGGATCATATGATGTGAGAACCAGAAGGGGGAATGGGAAGTAAAGGGAGGAGAATGAAAAGAGTAAGAAAGAGAGAAATAAAGTAGACTTTTCATTCGGCGCCGTTCAGAAAATAAATACCCTTGAGGTGAAATGGGAAGTGAATGAGTATGAAAACAAACACACAAGAGAGTAAAGAAGAAGTATTAGAAGAAAAAAAAAATCCTTTTTAAGAGAGAAAAATAAAAGAGACTTACTTTTCCAAAGTATTAAATAGAAAAAAAAAGAGGTTTGCTCAGATCCGTTGATGAAGAGTCTGTGATGACTCTTAGCTCACTACTTTATGCCCCCTTCTTTGTGTCTCTTATTGAAATAGGAGGAGGAACAAACTTCAATGAACACATTTCAAGCACTGTAAACATTTAACTATTGATCTTTATTACTAAAATGTTTTACTTACTGTGAATTGCGTACTAACGTTTCATCTGTTTGTTTGCATGTAAAATAAAGTAGAATTTCTTAAATAGAAATGTAAATTCAAATGTACGAAAACAAACATTTTGTATACTTTAATTTATTAGACTTAAACAAAATATATTTAAAACGTAATTTAAATATATTTTAAAGATAATGTTGACACTTTAATTTACTATCAATATATATGATACATCAATTGCAACATATTAAAAATTAAGTGATCTTCTATGAGCAAGTAAATCAATAATGATGTATTTTAATGAATAATAAAAAGTGTTAAATTGAAATACTGAGTAACAGAAGATCAAAGAAAATTTAAAAGTTGAGAATTTTATGTTTATTTGGGAAAATTTTATATGTTTTACGTTATAAAAGTTAAAATTCGAAAAAATTAATTAAATTATTATAAAGGACAATAACAGTTTCGAAAAGAAGGTAACAACCACAATTCTCGTCAATTAGATAAAGAAATTGTCTGTGGAAGGTGCAGAAAGGTACATACATAGGGATATATGATGCAAATAAATGTGCATAAAATAGTAGTATAATATAAATACTCTTAAGCTTTACGATGTTATATTATAACACTTTATGCTGGAACGTTATTATTATGGTGATCCTTTGAATGCATGTTCAAAGGAAGAAATAGCAAGCAAGAGGAGCAGTTAATATAATTACAAAGGTAACGGTGTTAGTGAACCACCATCATCCTCTCTCGGACACGACCCGGATGAGGGAAATAAACGCCAGCTTACGTGCCGGGGACTGAGTGAGGATTTCTGCCACACACAAGATGAGATTAGTGTGCAGACAATGCAATTAATTAAAGACTGCTAGATTCTTTTAACAGTAAGACAACTAAATCTAACTTTATCCACACAATCAAATTATTTCATTTATTTTTTTCTTGTTATTTAGAAGTAAAAATAAATTGTAACTCCATTTTTGCCTGCAGTTTCTAATACTTATACAACTGTTTTATCTTATTCGTAAGACGGGTTGCATTTGAAATATTTAAAGGGACGTTTTTTTCTGTGATTGATTATTGCACTGTTATAGCAATCATGTGGTATACTATCATTAACTGTGTTGTTATTTAGTTAAATTTATCATATGGATCCATATAATTTTAATTTTTCTTTCCATTAAATTCAAACAAGTAATTATTGTATTTTTAAAATTAAATAATGACATTTTTTAATTCAATACAAAAAAAGATAAGAAAACACCACATATATGAGCATACCTACATGTCTACACTACTATTTTTTATGATCAATATTGCAAAGATTGATAAATTATGTAAAAAATAACAATAAAAATTCAAGGAATTTAAAATAATGAAAGCATTAATTTGTGTTACAATTATTATTCATTTAGCTCAACAGATCACATTAAATTCTCACTCAGACACGCAATGAAATAATTAATTATATAATTCTCATTAATTTTTACCTTAATTCTGCTCCATCATAAACATAAATTAATCTTTATTTTTGTGTATGAAAATGTAAAGTTCAAGGAAACAAAATTTAGTATTGTCTGAATATATCAAACATGACTTTGTATAACTTCACATAGTATTATACGTAACAAATTAAAACAAAATATAATATGTAGAGAATGTGCTTTTCACATTAACTACTCATTAGTAAAACCGCAAATTATACTTCAAATAAATGTCACATAATCTGTAATTAATTCTATTAAAATATGTACTAATAATTATATAATTAAAACTAATTGCTACCATATTTTAACACTATGAAAAGTTTCATCATAAATTTATTAATAAATTTGATTAAAGTTTTCTGTGACGTCACTATGAAAAGTTGTGAACTACAAAATATCTCCTTGTAAAGTAGCAGTCGCTCAGCAGAGAGCTAAAGACATAGCTTGGCAGTTAACAAGAGAGCCTCCCACTGCTGTCACATTGCTAGCTCGTGGCTTAACTTTACCTCTCTGTGTGCTCTTTGACACAGCCTCCCACCTTACCCCCCTCTGCAGTCTCTATCTCTGGCTAGTTGTCTTTATAAGACATAAGGATGAGGTTTGTGCTTTTGATTGAAACTTTAACTCAGTTATAAGTCAGTTTTTTTTCTTTTCTTACACTTTTACAAGCAAGTTGACTTGGTGTAGAAAAATAGTATATTTTCTTTATAAAAAAATACTTGGTAAAGATATCATTGTTAAAATATATAGAACAATTTTTTGATAATAGATTTAAAAAAATATTGCTCAAATATCAAATTGGCATTTGCATAATCAGGATATCTGCTGGTGTATGATCAGAAGGTAAAATAGTGACATTTAAAATTTTAAAAAAATACTGTAAACACTTGAAAAACAACATTCTATTATAGTTTTGTTTATTTATCCCTTTTTTTAGATTAAGTGTAAAAGAAAATACGTAAAATACCATTTTGATCGTATGAAAAGAAGTTAAAAGGTACTGCCACTTTTCCAAAAGTAGCAAAGTGCAAAAGTGTAAGTTTAGTATCTTTGAAAATATTGTTGCATACACTTGTGCAATGAATGGTAAATTAAATTGAATTTTTTAATGTATTGACTTCGGGTCTGTTAACCAAGTCTGCAAATTTAAATTAATGTTACATAATTTATAAAATGCATTAACAGTTAAATTAAAAGAAATACAGTATAGAAAATAACAATGAAACTGGCGTACAGTAATTTTCAAGAGAAATGTTCCATTGTATTAATCATGGCTCCTTCTACTCCTATCAGCCTATCAGATGTTATGCTAGCGTCGCATGCCTGGCTCAGCTCATACCTACAAACCTGTGCAAGTAAAACACCGATCGCTCACCAAAACTGACTCGAACCGCCCTTCCTCGCTTCTTGAACGGAAGCTGGGCCGGCAAGCATAGAATGTTAAGCTAGCATTACAACAGAGGTAGACCACTACTATAAGAGCAGGTAAACCATGAATATAATGGGACATTTCTCTTGCAAATTACTGTACACCTATTACCAAGAACATGTTTATACATGTAATGCGGGTAAGTTACTTACAAGTATGTTATAAGAAAATTAACATTGCTGCCACGACATTTCAAACATCTGTATTAAAAATGAAACTTAAAAATCATGGGAATAGTAATTTTACTAGTAATTTTTTTGGTTAGTTTTCTGTAATGTAATATGAGGCGACTAATAATAATTACATCACGGGAGTCAAAATTGAAATTTATTGTAATTATAAATTAGAAAGTTTTTAATTATTAACAGCAATAAAAATATATATTGTTGTAACTTGCACGGTCTACTTTTTCTTACTGTCACTTTCATATTATATTTTTTATCCTATGTAAGCAAAAGAGATGGTATAGCTTATGCTAATACGCTTGCTCGAGTTTCTGTGTTTGTTCAATTTAATCAACGAGGTGCGATCTACAGCTTGCAGGCGCCACACACCTGGTGCCCAGTGGAGCTCTTTCTCGCTGACAAATGGTACGCTTTGTGCCTGCTGCCGGCTTTAACTCCGGATTATGGCACCATGCAGTATGTGTGTGTGTAAGGCCCTCAGGTTTGCTCTACTGCTTGTTGCTGCTAACAAAGCCTTACATTGCAAACCAAAGCTCCTGACATTCGTCTTAATACTTACCACACAAAACCAGAACTTGACAGATATAAAAATACAAATAAATAAAAGGGGGAAGGAAAAGTATCAACAATTTGGTATATGCAGAGAATTAAAATAAATATAAGTAATTAAAATTTGTAAAATATTCAATATATTTTTTTTATAAACTACTTGCAGCGTAAATGAAAATATTGTACGTATTTTGGTCATCTGGTGATTTTTTTTTTTTTAATAATTGTTGATTTATTTATTTATCACTTCCTAACAAATGCCCTATTTATTTACATGGCAGCCCTAATAAAACGTTCCGTCTTTGCAGAAGTGTGGTCGATTTTTTGACAGCAATTTTATTCTCATTTAGTAATTTGAATTTATCTGCACAAATCATCATGCAAATTAATGAATTGAATGTACATTTAAATCAATGTTGATGGAAAAGGAGGGGGGAAAAGGGTGCACCCAGTTTTTTTTTTAAATATTCTTTGTTGACTCTATAAGCCTCCATACATATGTGCCATCGAAACAAAGCAAGGCAATGATCAAATTATCCTGCTGTGAATAAAAAATAACAAACAAATTGATAAGTAATTTTGCTTCATATCAATACATCATAAATTTAATAATTTTCTTTTGGATGAAAAAAAAAAGAATGAAGGGATTGAAGGGACATAAAATTATTATGAAGATGCTTTATTTTTTCTGAATTATTTTAAATTACAAATATTATCAATATACTATACTAGTAGTTATATTACTTATATTATATTTCTTAAAGAATCACAAAACTTTATTTTTTTGAAATTCATATATAGATAAAAATATACCTATAAATCTTTGGTTTCTTTACTCTTAAAAACTTTATATTGAAACTTTTTTTTTATAGAAACTAATCATGAAGTGACCCTTAAAGTATAAGGTTTTTCTTTTCAATATATAACTTTATGTGGTCTCATTTTTTTTTTTTTTTTCTCTAGACTAGCTTGCTTGCTTTCTTCCTTCTATTTTATATAGCACCACTTCGTTTTGTACCAGCTATAATAATGGAGCAGGTTCGTTTCAATAGGCTGGATCTCAGAAAGACTCATTGTGTGACATCAACGTTTTTCTATGGCAACCGTGACGTTGGGGCAAGAATGAAGAAGAGAAGCTTTTCTCACTGGACTTGTGTGTGTGTGTTTATGCCTGTGGAGGACGTTGTTGACCATCGTATGCTTTAATTACCTGCTGCTCGCCACACCCAACTCTCTCTCTCTCTCTCTCTCTCTCTCTCTCTCTCTCTCTCTCTCTCTCTCTCTCTCTCTCTCTCTCTCTCTCTCTCTCTCTCTCTCTCTCTCTCTCTCTCTCTCCTTATGGCTCTCATCTCACACAAGCTCATAGGCCAGTGGGCATCGTCAACATTTCTCATCTCTTTGCCGGAGGGTAAACCAACTGCTTGTCCTCACAATACAGATGACTGGGTTCTTGAAATTGAAGCGTGGACAGCATCATATATATATAGCTTGACTATTATTACTGTAAAGTAAATATTTTGACTCAACACATGAAAATATATCATCAAAGTGAGCTTTACTCAAAAGGATATCTTTTAATTAAAAGGAGATTACACCATTTTTGTAAATACTTTTAAAAAAATAACTTTGTTATAAATTTTTTATATGTTTTCTCTTTAATAATTAGATTATTAAAAATAATTGAATTGTGTTAATGCACATTTAGATATATATTTTTATAAAATAATATATATATTTTTTTAAAATAGTGTTTTAATTAATTAAACTCTTTATAGAAATGCTAACGAGTTAACTGGATTAAAATATTAATATTTTAGAATATTTTTACTTATTCATGTTTACATGCAAAATGCGACAAATTTAGGTCTTGTTTTTTTTTAGGTGTCATTAATTTTGAGTATTTAATACATTTATATTCTGTTAACGTAACATTACTATAAGAATTGAATGTTAATGAAATGCAAATTTTACTCTTCTTTCTTTTCACGAGGTGAAATTTAAGGTAATTTTCGATGACGAAATATTTCAATCAACTCGAAGTTTATTGAATAATATGAAATTTATGTAATAATATGTTTCATATTTTAATGATTCTTATAATTCTTAATGAAAAAAAATACCTCAAATTTTATTTATAATACTTGTATTGCAAGGAAACGCTTTTCAGCTATCGATATGAATATTACAATACACTGAAGGGTTCATAAAATCAATAAAATATTTTTATATACAAAATATAAATTCATTAAAATATGAATTTTCTGCATGGTGAATATATAAATTTTGTAAAGCATCAATAGCTAGACGAAATACAAGTAAAATGAAATAAAAATTAAAAAGGTATGATTATGAATATAGAATAAGAATAAGAGAAAGAGAGAGAGAGAGAGAGAGAGAGAGAGAAGTGGTGGTCTACCGTTCAGTAGGAGAGTGGTGTCCAATTAGTCCTCTGCTGCTAAAGTTTAAGCTCGTTACGCAGACGGGCGGGTTCAGTTAGGCTGGCTACTAGCCCTTCTCTGTGTCGCGTAATCCTCGGTACTAACCCCCACGTTGCCTTGTGCCCCCCTCCTCCTTTCTCCAGTCCAGCGAGGCTTAACTACAGAGTAGGCAAAGCGTGGCCCTAGCGGGATGTACACTTTTCGCTACTGCATAATTCATACGAACAAACGATAGGAAGCACCCACCGCGTAGATTTACAGATTTTTTTTTTTAGTATAGGTATATATGGTAAAAAGTTTTTTTTTATTCCGTATAGTTCCCCTACAATGTGTGTAAGGTTGAAAAAAATATGAGTTGAATCTTTGAAATATTTATAACATTTTAACTCATTTTTACCATACGCTCCAGGCAGGTGTGTAATTTTTTTTCATCTAATCCTCTTGACACTTTTAGTTTTTTTTTTTATCGTAATAAATATATATTTTTTTACTTTTAAATGATTTTCTTCCTCTTAAAGTGTTTCGTATTTCAAGCTTAAATCGATTTTATATTACAAAGTTATAAAGGGAATAAAGTTTTTATTTTTAATATGAATAAATTATGTTCTATGATGTATCAATACATTTTTTTAAATATAAGAATAAAATAACAGTTAAATAAAACGGTCCACTTAAAAACAACTATTTCGGCCACCAAAATACTTGCTAGTAATAAAATTATATTTTAAAGAAAATGCTCTTCATTAATCAATAATACAAGAAATAAATTTACATAATGGGCAACCTACATGAAAATTTTTTGTTGTAGAAATGAATAGAGGATACAAAATTATGCTACTCTGAATATATATATATATAATATATATATATATTATATATATATATATTATATATATATATATTATTATATATATAATATATATTGTGATATATATATATATATATATATATATATATATATATATATATATATATATATATATATATATATATATATATATATATATATAATTATATATATATATATTTGAAACCCAGAAAGTATTTTTAAATAATTATTGAAAGTGCGGACACGCCCCCTGGAGGCGTCAATAGGCGTCTAGTCCCCATCCTTTTTTATTAAGAATTCAGGGGTGCCAAATTAACTTTTAATAATTATTTAAAAATAAATCTTTGTCTCAAAAAAATCTGGAATAATTCAGAGTAGCATAATTTAGTACCCTCTATTCATTTCTGCAATAAAAATTTTTCATTCAGGTTGTCCATTACAAAATATGCACATTCTTTGCCAACAGTTACCACTATTTACAACAACTGTATAATACAATGTAATACTTCTCACTTTTCAGCCTATTATTATTATCTTTATGAAGGTAAATAATATGTACAATTACATTGCTAGCTAAACCAGGAGAAGGCACAAATAGAACAAAATATCCTACAAGAAGTCTTACACTGCTTCTAATTCGTTCAAACCATGTAGTCTGTTACAAATTAAATTGTCGTGCAGTTATGTATTTCATTTTACTAATTGAGAACTATTGTGATCTGTTAAATTTCATATAATATATATGTATATAAATAATAATAGAGTAGCGTAATTATAATATACAACTTACGCAAGTAGAGAATAAAATACAGGTAAGGTAAAATCATTTAATTATTCAAATTTTAAATAAATTCTGCAAGTTAAGAAATTTTATGAAATATAATTATACTAAATTGGCAGTCTATAGCTATACAAATTTTAACATTGAAGTATAATATATACTCGTAAAAAATTTCGACTGTTATTTTTGTTATTACTATGTTCAAATTATAATGATTATGTATAAGACTTTTCAACATAATATCATAACTTAACAATTTTTAACATTAATTATGATAAAATGATGGCTTAAATACATTAGGTATAATTAAAAACATACACTTTTACTTTGAATAATGATATTAGTATATGGAGTTTATGATGACAAGGATAAAATTGAACTCCTTTATTAAATGTAATAAAAAAATTCTAAAAAGAAAAGAAATTTAAGTCTGTAAAACAGATTGACTGTATAAGGTCTCTAGATAGATAAGTTACAATCATTTATTACAAGTTGAACCAAATTGTCTCCACCAAAGTAAGATAAAAAAAAAGTTCAGTCTCCACAAATTCATCAGTCACCAGTGACGTCATTGGTGTCACACCTGCTTTGCTTGATTGTAGTGAGGTCACAGGTCACGAGAAGTAGCTTGACAAGAGCCGAGGTCAAAAGTTAATCCTCCTGGATTAACGTGAGAAGTAATTGACAGCATCCAATTAAAATTCCAACTGGTAGTGACCTGATAGGTGCAGAGAGGGTGCTGTCAGAATATAATAACGTGCAATGTTGAGAGTGGATTTATGTAGAATATATCAAACATATCATGTTTTTGTCAGAAAAGTTGGATATATGTCACTTTAATAAAATTATTTTATATTCATAATATAATCTATTTTATAATATTTGTTTCGTATTTTATTTTTTATACTTTAAAAAATACATAGATATAATAATATATATAGAAAAGCTTATATAGTTTATAACACATATAATCTCTTTTAAATTCATATAATAAACTGTAAAAAAAAAAAAATAATAATCAACTTAGCAAAAGTGCGAAAATTAAATCAATATATTAAAACTTTATGCCTTTGAGCTTAATGCTTAAATGTTTTAACACTTGATTTTAATATTTTTTTTTATTAGAATGTAAACTGAAACAATTTAAACTTTCAGTCGGGCCATCTCGCCTGGAAGCTAGGCAACTTTTTCAACATGAACGAAGTTGATCGTAGCTACAACAAACTTTCATATTTCAAATCACAATCTAGCCCCTGTCGCACATTTAAACATTATTTGAATGCTCAACAATTTTCTATTTATTTTTTTAAAATATCCAGTTGAACAATTTATAAAGTTTTTAGGGTTGCTTTTAGAGAGCATAATTTATTATTTTAAATGTAAATGATCCACACTAATGTCATTATGTTCAAAATACAAATAGCAGTAGTAATAATTTTAATAATGATTGAAGATGATTATTTTATTTAACACAGTATATAGAAAAAAAAAGAGTTGAATTTGATGAATATAGGGACTAAAAGCAAATACGAATTATCGTAAAATAAAATGTTATACGTACAAAAAGATTTTAGTAAAATGAGCTACATGACGGGGCTGGGTTATATTATAATTATTGTTGATGGGAATACATATACATTGTTGTCAGCGTCCTTTTTTGCTTAGTGCAAAATATGAATGAAAGTTTTACTGACAAGTAAAATCTCTGTGTGCAGTACGTCTCTCTCCCAGCTCATAACTGTGCAATGATGAGTTCACCGGAATGAAATATGACGAAATGAAAATTCAGGTTAAACAAAGAAGTAAAGAAAATATTATCAGTTCTCTTCTCCCCATAAACATGTGTACATAAGCTTAATTACTGTACGTAAAATATATAAATTAATATAGTGAAAAGAACATCACGCGTTGTGTTATTCTGATTTTTGTTTGAACCTTTTAAGGTAGAGATAACACACCTAATTTTAATAAAAATCCCATTCACGAAAATTATGAAAAATATTTAAAATGTTCTCCTTTACATACCTTATTAGCAGGTAAAATATTCAGGTATAAAGAACCAAGCTAGTTTTCGAGTTATTAATTTTTAAAGCTGACTAATTTAACATGGAAGTTCCATTTCTTCATGTTAAATTAGTGAACTTTAAATAAATTATAACTTGAAAATCGTTTTTGTATACCTGATATTTTACCTATTGATAAGGTATGTAAAGGAAAACATTTTAAATTTTTTCATAAGTTTTGTGAATGGGATTTTTTTTAGCATTGGGCGTGTTATCTCTACCTTAAAAAATGGAAACAGAATGTTTGGTTCTGAAATATTAAAATATGTAATCACATCATCCTTAAATGAACCTAATAAACAAAAATAATTTCTTCAAAAATAAATTAATGCAATATAAAATACCATAAAATATTTCTAACTAGTATCTTTATAATTACATGTAAAGTTTTAAAATAGCAACTCTCTATAATATGCCAATGATAGCAATTTTAAGATTGTTGCGTTAATTTTTGGTATTTATTTCTCATAAATTTCATTTCAATCTCTATTTTCCTGAATATTTAATTAATTAAATATTTTTATTGATAAACAAACATTAATGACGTCAAATAAAAGTTAAGTGGATAGAAATGTAAGCACGTTGAGCTAGGGAATATGTCCAAAAGCTTTGTATGGTGCGTGGTATATTTCCATATGGAAATGAGCCTACTGGGAGTTAGAAATCCTACTCTTGACTTGCCTTATGTTCTCTCTCTATGCTTTATATCTCTCTCCGTTTCAATTTCTACTGCTGCTCCCCCCCCCTTCCCCCACAGTTGACGTTCTCCGCTGGTCTGAGTGCGACAGCTGTGGTGACTCGAAAGTTCGAAGGCGTTGTGGGAGGATGGAGGGGGAGGATTATCAAAGCTCGGACACCAGGGAAATTGTCAGCCAATTTTAAGATATGAAAAATATTTAGCACGTTATAAAAAGTAATTATTTTTATATTAAAATTTGAAGGACGTGCATTTTAAAAATTCTTCAGTAAATTTATTTTTAAAATATTATGTAAATTTTATCTTAAAAGTAGATTAGTTGTAGAAAAATATCAACTTGAATATCCTTGGAAGTTACACTTCATAAAATATTATATATATATATATATATATATATATATATATATATATATATATATATATATATATATATATATATATATATATATATAATTGCAATTATTTTCCAACGTAATGCAGAAGTAATCATAAAAAAACATAGCATTGAATCAGGGTTGTATACAACCCTGGCATTGAATATATTCATACATATTGCACTTTTTATCCACAATTGTAGATAATGTATATTTTTAGCTTGAACTTTATCTGTAAAAAGCTGTCAGTAAATTCCGTATCACCTGTCATTATTTACACCTTGGAGTTTTGCTCATGTACATGTCACGTCTGTCTCATCAATATGCAACTTGCTGGTAACTGCTAGACTTTCAAATCTATCTAGATACATTGTCGCACGTGCCCAATTACGCCAGCTGTCATATACGAAGCTCCTCTTTGGTTGCCCTAGAGACTTCTCAACGTTGGAGCTGGACCATCTCAATTACCGGGGGAAGTCAACGCGACGGAACGGATTGCAATCGACAGCAGCAGCCTCTCTCTCATTCACTGTGTGTTTTTTTTGTCTCTTTAAAAGCAGTGACGTAGACAAGATCATAGTGGAAAATTAGTATCACTTTCAATTTGCATAATAATGAAAAGTTAGAAGATACTGACAGATATTAAGACAAATTTAAAAACATGAGATATAATAATTTAACTAAATGTAATTGTAATATCATGGTTAAAATATTCATTAATTGGTTAATTTCTTTTAAGTTTTGTTTATAAATGTAATTTAAAATTCCATTCATTTTATTTTTAACCATATTTTCTGTTTTAATTAAAATGTTACTATTTTTTTTTTTTAAGTAGAGAGATAAAGAAAAATATGCATGAAAATTTTAAAACTTTTTAGTAAATATTTACATTTTAACTTTAGCAAGATTAACATTTTTATTAATTTTAAACATAATAAATGAAAATTATTCTTTAAATAATGAAATGCATGTAATATTCAGCATGATATTTTCATTAAAAAAAAATATTCTAACTAAAGAAAAAATTTGCGAACATAAAAAAAATTTAATATTTTGAAATTATAAATGTAATTTTTTCTGTCCTCAATTAATTAAGTTTGGACATAATGGGTGCCATTACAGAAATTTATAACCATGTGGACTTCTCGCTAACCGCGGTTATTCTAATTGAGCTAGGACTGACACTAACACTGGGTAGCAAGGTTATCTTATTCGCTCAGTTTGAAAATGTATGAATTACGTTTTATTTATAGCACCCTATTGTAATAACGTTGTTGTTTGAATATATTTTATATTAATAATTAATTTAAAAGTGTTTGTATTTGTTTATTGTACAATACAGTATGCAATAGATACTACAGTCATTCCATAAGTTTAGATACATGTTGACTGAATTGGAAAAACATTGCAATCGTAACATAACATTTTGAGCTCCTTTTATTCACAAAATAAATACAAAATTCAAGCAATTCCTTCACTATATATAATATACATACTGTGTATTTTAAGTAAACGTAATAATATTGAAAAAACAGCAATCAAAGAATACAAAACCGAAACTTAATTCCTTAAACTTTGTTAGAAATTACTTAAAATTTGTAATATCAAATGAAATACCTCTTAATTCTTATTTTGCTTTTTAAATTCAAATACTGCCGCTCAACTCCCCAAAATGATGACGTAGTGATGCACTTGGTAAATTCACTTGCGCCACCCTCAGTGCATGTTCTATATATTATATTAAAACTACAAAGATCTTATTTTGCCATGGTGATATTTTTCATAGAATGTTTTTCAACCACTAACTATATTTCTATAAAAAGTTGATATAATCCTTTGGTAATATAATCAAAACAGATCCGTGGTTAAAGGCAAATTTTAATATTAAGCGGATGAGGCAAAGCAGCAACTGAGACGTTTGGGGCTCATTAGAGCTCTCTCTCTTCGCGGCTGCCTGGTGGATGTTTGCCGCTAAATCGCTCGGAAATGAATCCGAATTAAGACACACTAGAGCGGAGATCGAAGACTTACCCACAAATCCCCTTGTATTTAAGCAAACTACGATGCCAAAAACTTTTAACATTTAAACTAAGAATATATCCCTTCAAGCAAAACTTAGATTGCATGTATCACTTTAATGCGTAGCTAAAATTAAGTACTTGGGGTGTATTTAAAAGTTAGTATGTTGATATCACTATATGTTGTGTTATCTTTTAACTTTTAACATTTGCATAATATAATTTTTTTATCATATAAGCTTATATAAAACATGCATTAATGAATTAAGAAAGTGAAAGTTAGTTATTACTTTTTAGGAGAATTTTAGAGATTTGCAAGCATAGCTTTTAATATATATGGATTGCAATATATGGATTCAAATATATCTCAAAATATATTACAATGGATTGTCTGAATAATAAACTATTGCAAATTTGGGTAGATAACATTAAGTTCTATATTGTTTTTGTAATTTTTTTTGTCTGACTTTTTAATTCTTCAACACCCTCAAAATTGAAGGAAAGACGTACTGAAACGCTGAACTCATGCAAATATGAAGCATGCAAGCATAGGAATAGACGTTGCATTAACATGACAACACAATGTCTTTCCCCTCGATTTTGAGTTTTTTCCAAATAATCTGAAAAAATTAACAAAACATCTCGAGGTCAAGGTCCTCTTTCCAAATATGAAGTCAAAAATTATCATGCAGGTTGCTTTATTGTTTATCGGAACTGAGGGAATTTCAATCATAAGTCAGAGAGAATAGCAATTTTACTGTTTTTATTAATCATGCGAGAAACTTGGACAAGTTTTGGTGACTTTAAGTGATGTACTCATATTTATACTCAATTTAAAATAAATATTCATGCTCACTTAAAGCGGATTTATTTAAACTGTACGGGGTGACACAGGCAATTTATAGGTGCCTTTGCTATGACATTTTACAACAGTTAAATGTGTTTCTAGGCACTTCAATTGCAAAATAGCAGCAGAAAATGGTTGCGTGAACATAATTCTTATTTTATAATACACTATTGTTATATTTTATATATTAATTATGTTAATAATTGAAAATATTATGTTCGAAATGAAAAAATCAATCATTAAGGTTTTAATAAAATAATTTTAATAATAATGAATGATGAGTGAATATAATTAATATAAAATGCAATCACTTCTTTTCAACAAAGTATTTAATAATAAATTTATTTTAACGTTTATGTTGCACATGCATTTGATACATTAAAGTAACGCGAACGTCAGTTTTTTACAGTTAATAAATGTATTATAAGGAGCTTGGAATCAGTCAAAGTTCTATATCTGTAACAGGTGCATCAATCTTGCATATAGCGTGCGTGAAGAGAGATATGACATGGAGGGAGGTGCAAGTAGAACGGTGGTTAAATGAGTTGCCATAGTGGCTGTAACTAAGCAGTCAGCCCTCTGAAACACAAGAAATGAGGGAGATAGAAAGAGAGAGATACCCAGAGAAAATGAAACGAAAAAGCCGCTTGAGTGAGTGCAAGAGAGAAGATAAAAATCGTTAATTGAAACGTGAATTAATCAAACCTCTTCACTCCTTTCTCATGAACACATTCAACTCTCTTCTTTTCAGCTCTTTACAACTCCAAGTTGATGGACTAAAAATTCCCACGTGTGCAAACTTTTACATCAAACACAAAGTATTAAAATATGCGAATCATTTTTTTTTTTTTCTTTTACGAACTTAAACAAACAAATAAACTTTTTTGTTGACGTTTGCATTTCTGTTCAGTTTACTTTTATTATTTTATATAAAATCATAACTTAAATCACTAAAACTTCAAGAGTTTTGTCATTTGCTCTGTGAATTCAAATAAATGTTTCCAAATAAACTTAACAAATTAAATTTAACAAGCAGGCATTAAAACTAAGCAATTGTATTTATTTTCGTGTAATAAAATGTAAACCGTTCATTTGTTTGATTGTATTAAATCAATGGATATTTTAATCTACAGATCATAGATTCTTTTCCATCATTGTCACTGCATCAGTTACTTTCTTGACTTCTGTTATTCACTTATTGGATGAACCTCCTTCTTGCAACTTTGAACTATTGAATTCATTATATATTTCGATGTATGTGGCGCAGTGGTATATGCACATCCGTAATCAAATGGTCGTGACTTCGATCCCAGGCACCTAATGCAGGGAGAAAATAAGTTAATTAATTTAACTTATTATTTTGAATCGCACATACACTTCTAAGTACTACCTGTCCATTAGCTTAATTAAGCACACAACAAACCTACTTCATACAAATAAATCGCTCTGTGTTCCCATTGTCAGATAACACCAAGAAATTGCAGTAAGTACCTATACCTAAGAGTTCAATATTTAATATTTTTATATTATTTTTTTACTTTTTGGTACGCTCGTCTCCTCAAAAAAATCCCTTTGCGGCCTTTTTATCACCATCGTAAAAATAACACAAGGTGTTGTGATTAACAAGATGCAAATGGAAAATTTTCAGAGGTGACAAGTGTACCTAGAAATACTTACAGAAAAGTTTTAAAAAAAATCAAAGACATTCTAGCATTCAAGTCTCCTGGAATCTGAACTACAAAATATCAAGAGATTTAAATGCTAGATGGTGGATATTTATTAGAAGATGGATGTTTATTTATTTTAGCATTTTATTAATTAATAAAATATTAATGTACTTTTAATTTAAATTTTTTATTTATTTATTAAATTTTGCAAATTTTATTCTTTAAATTAATTTTCTTTCTATCTGTAGTTCATAGAAAATTGCAAGAATATTTTTTCATTGAGGCTGTATGCTTGAAATTTTTGTAATATTTTAATGCATCATAATTTCAGACACTTAAATTTTTGCTCTTAACACAGTACCTAAACGATTAAATAACAAGTAAACAGGATTGTATTTCACTTTAGTTTGAATTTTTATCAATAATATTATGGAACTATCTTTTTAGTAATACTTTCTATAATGTTCAAAATCTATTTTATTTGCATATTTTCGTTACAGCATCGAATACAAAATAGAGAATGGTTGTTCTTGCACGTATCAAAAGAATGGCCCGAGGCAAACTGACCACAGGAGTGAGTGGAGAGATGGATGGACAGACAGACGGACAGGTGGAAAGGAAAGCTAAGAGGGAGCTATAGTAAAGGAAAACCACACACCACTTTGGCTGCAGCAGAAATAGACAAGGAACCAATTTGCAAGCACCACCACCACCGCGGCAATTTAGGCCTGCAGGCAGTGGCGCACAAAGCCACGCAGTGCCATCGATCTGAGGCGCCGCCAAACGTTGAGAACAGCCCCCCCCCCCCCCTCCTCCTTTCGCTTAATTAGCAGAACTTGTAGAAAACACACATGGAGTCACGCCGCAGTAATATTATATATAATTTAACCTTGTCTTATTCTATAAATGTAATTTTGAGTATATCATTTTAATGTATATTGTTATTATAATATTATTATTAATGGATATTTTTGTTATATTAATTTGTAATGAAGTAGATAATAATTTTATTATTTATTGAAAGGAAATAAATTCAAACAATTCAATAAGGCATTCGAATTAAACTAGCTTATATTCAAGCCCAACAGGAATTGAATTTTTGTGCCTCAGCTACATCAATAATAATTTTTTAAGGTCACTTTTGAACCTGGATTTGGAAAGTTAACTATACTTGTCTTCCCAAATCCAGGTTCTATTTAAAATTTGTGTTATTTTGCATGTTATGCAAACATAAGTTTAAAAAAAAAACTTTGGGCGCACGTAAGCGTATTATGCTTTTAACAGAGAGTGTCAATCTGTTTGGATCATCTTGCCATTAAGGTAACTTTTTCAACACTAATTAATATTAGAAACAATGGCAGCAAAGACTGAATTCGGAAAATGTACTTTCTATATATTTTTAATTATATAACAAAACATTACACTTAGATTATAGTGTAATTAATATTATGTAATTAAAATTAAGTATTATCATGATCATAAATCTAAATTTGGCAGTATAATATAATTCTTGATAGCACTTTATACAGGTACTAATTTCTAAATGTTATAATACGTTTAACTATAGTTAATGATTTTAGGGTGAACATTTCAAATGCAAGATTGCGTTCATTTAATTAGCATGACTATAGAAACAATTATAATCTCGGTAGACACGAATATCCTTTATCCTTTTGGTTACTGCAGCCGATGTAAATGTCAGATCAGGGGAGTGGTGGGGTCGACTGACAGCACCCCCAAACTAAAGTAACCGTCACATTTAACTGGCTCATGTTCGGAAGCGCTCGGGAGTCATTCGGCTCGGCTCGGCCAGTGATGTCTTTCGTTACAAACCGCCTACCAATGACTGAGAGCGTTACAAACACGACCATGATCCAGTTAAATGTGACAGCTACTGTAGTAGCAACACTCTCTCCTCCCCCCCCCCCTTTCTCTTGTGATGTCTCGTACGGTATCGTGGTTCGGACAGGCAGGTAACATATCCCACAAATTTCCCCAAGCATATTCTATATAACATAGAGGTTTAGACACAGTAGGAAGTGAAGTTATGTTGTGAAAATTTAAATATTTATTTTAGTTATTTCCAAAACATTAAAATCTCATTAAATACTATAATAAAGCTGGACGTTCAATTTTATAACATGTAAAACTATAATGTTGTATACAGTTAATATTTTAAGTGTATTAAAAATTAGTGCCATGATATAAAAGTATAATAATTGGGTATATCGAGATCATGTTGTAATACAATTAAAATAATTATATTTTACATTTATTATGCCTTTTCAGTTTAGAGTCTAATGGTACAGTACAAAATTTAATATGTCTTAATGAGACATCCAATGAAAAGGAGAGAAAAAAATTTCATGTCATTCAAGATTTTAACCTAGAGCATTACCAAGGGGTGGTCGATAAGGCCCGTAAATTTTTAAAAGCGAGAAAAAATGTGTAAAATGATGCCCCAAAAATTCAGAAAAAAATTGTAATTAAATAGAGGGTCGGCCCCCCCCCCCTCCCCTCACACACACTTTGGTAAAGCGTGTGAAAAAAAGTACCTTGGTAATGCTAGGGTTAAGACGGTTAAGACCCAAGTATTATTATGCTAATTTAAAAAAGAAAATCAAATTTATTTCAGGGAATGTTGTCAAGTATATAGGACTTTTGGGAATTATTTTTATATAGCATCATTATTAATATGATTTTCTCATAAATTATTAATTTCTTTTGAATTTATTGAAGAAAACTCTTAAAGTAATGTTACCGTTGTGGGGCAATTATATAATTGGAATTATTTATCAAATTTGGCACTACATGAAAAAGCAATATTTAAAAAATATATTATTTTATCTAAAAATGCTGCCGTAATAACAAATCTATACTTCTCGGTAAATAATTTAAGGTGTACTTAGCACCTAACTTGTCTAGGATCAACTGCAATTTCCGGAAATCAGTTTTCACACTTTATGTGAAAGGGTGCTTTCAATATTTTAACTGGGCATAAAATTAAGTAATAATGCTGAAATAATCTAGAAAAAAAATAAAATCTGCAACTCGTATCTCTGCACTATGTGTTAAGCATACTAATGGTTGTAGTGGGTAAAATTAATATTTCATAGTTTTAAATATTTCTTCATTTTTCTGGAATTGGGATGTGAGAGTTAAAGTAGGCCTGCCAATCATAAAGTACCTGCGTACCCCCTCGATTATATCACTATTTCATAAAAAAAATTCAGATATATTTTACTTTGGACCATAGGACTACATCAGTAGTATAATAGTAACTATGGAAATTTATAATGATAATCAGAAACAATAATGTAAATATGGGATATTTAATGTCACGTGATACCCTCAGTCCTCGCTATTGGTCAATCAAAGTCATATGGCATCTCAAGCCTTTTTCATTGGAAAGTTATTCTTTCGAATTAAATAATTTTTGTACTAATTAATATATTTATTAATTACTTTTTTCCTAACATCAATATTATTGCATTCATATTAACAAGTTTTGTGTACATATTTTCTATTCATCCCATATAAATATAAAAAATAATATTATTCTTTACTATTATAATGCAACTTTATAATCTTTTATCGCTTTCATGAATAATAATATTGAAATTCCTCTTATTTTATAACTTTTCTATGACTAATTATACGAAGTAAAAAAAAAATTAATAATATGAAATTTTCTGCAACTTTTTCGTTACAAATCAATTAATATACTAATCAAATAATGCAATCAAACTTGCCATCTCATTACAATATTCATATCAAATTCATAGCAAGCATTATAATCTAACAACGGTCCTTGAATCCCATACACGTGCCCTCATTATGAAAAACTCATACATAGAAAAACCCTTCACAAAAATTTACATCTAGAAATTGGTGAGGAATAATAAAAAATCGTCGCTCGTGATATCAGTGATGCGTTCTATGTGATTGCTTCGTGGAGAGGATTATACTGAGGCTGCTGCAATCATCATTACGTCACCAGCGATCGCTGCACGGTGACGGCGTGACAATGCTCCCCCCCCCCTCCCTCTTCTTCCATCAGATCGCCGCGAGCTGCTGGGGGGGGATTTTATAATGACGAAAAGGGGTGAGGAGAGGGGGGAAGATGGAGGAGTCTGCTGTCAAACTTTACAATAGGGATTATTCTAAACAGTACAAAGACTGTCGCAGCATATACATGTAGAGGAGGCAAGGTTCTCCCAGATTGGATGGAGAAACTTCGTTCGTTTAATGGTAATGGGATATCGATTGGGAATCAACCTCAAGTCACTTTTTCTTTATTCTTGTATACAGTATATATTATTTAGTTTAGAAAAAATAAAAATATTAATAGAATAGTAGTTGGATACAATTTTTTATGGGATAATTTTAAATGAAATAATCCTGTAGGTTAGGCAACTTGTTAAGCAGCAAAATGAAGCAGGCTGCATAGCCAGCAGGAGCAATTGCCTCAAATATAATATTATACACAATAAATTTTTAGATGCTTATTCTTTGTAAGTACAAATTTGTAATTTATATAGGCTGTTTAATCATAAGAAAATTTGTACTTAAAGGTACGAAAAGTACTAGAAGTAAGGTTCAATTAGCCTATAGTGCCTATACTGAATCCTAAATAATCCTCATTATAAGGTAAAAATAAGAGTACTGAAAACTCATTAAATATTTTTTAGAGTTCATCAAGTTGCCAACTTTATTGCATATAATGATCTAAAAAATTAAATTTAAAAAAAAAATAAAAATATTTGTGAATAATGAATATGCCGAAAGGAATACAGGATTTTTTGCGCTGGTAACCTACATTATTATGTAATATTATGTATTTTAAAGTAGTATTTTAATGAACAATATAATGGTCCTCATACACACCCTTGTGGTACACCCTATATAATGCTAGTGTAAGATCATATGTGATGACACGGTTTCTCATTAGACTTGGTACAGTAAAGCTATACTGAATATAATCTAACTTTTGTATTTCATAAGGCTTATAATCGTATGAGAGATTCTAGGAAACAATTTTTTTTCAATGATGGTTGTATATAAAATAAAGAGGCCCGCCCACTCTGAGTCAGCTGCTGTAATTGACAAGTAGCAAGCGCAAGGCACGCGTGGTAAGCCTCCTCATCATTTCACACCCTGGTAGGCACACACTGCAATAGTGCACTTCATTTGCATTCTCTGTGGTGAGAGGAGAATACATGACTGGTCTTTCAATCTAATATGACTAATATTTAATCATTTTATAGTCTATTACTTTGTATATTGAATGAAAACCATTGAAGCTGAAATCTAAGCTTTTAATGACATATATTGCACATAATTGGTAATGCTTGATTCTTTGAAGCCATTTCATGATTTTATGCTATACAAATAAATATCATTTAATTAACTAAATAATATTCTCATTAATTATAAAATAATTTGAACTGAAAGTATAATTTTGAGCCACAATATATAAAAGTACTTCAATATATTAAGAAAGGAGGGTAAGGAATATTAAATATAATTAATTGTTTTAATTAAAAAGTTTTAAATTGAATTAACTGCAAAGATAGGAATCTAAATACTTTTTGAACTCTTAATCCCATAAATAGCTCCTATCATGAAATGATGAAATCTACTAGTAGAGAGTAGTCTATATATATTGTCTAATTAAGATGGCATATTAATTGTGAAATGACTAAGATTTAAGACAAAGGATTAGAATTTACGTCAGTCAGCTCCTAAACTTGATTAAAGGAAATGCTGAATTGAGTAGTTGAGGACATGAATAGATTCCATCGCTAGTCAAAATTCTCTGAATAATGTGGTGGTTCATAGTTAGCCTGCTTCTGTTCTCATACGAAACTTTCTAGCCGAAGAGTTTTAGAAAAGTATAGGCGACCACGAGACTACCAAAATGGCGGCACAGCGCAACCTCAATCAGGCTAACGTGGTGGTTCTAAGAAGAGCACAAAAGACGCTTGGGACCATGCGTAAGATGATGTATATAGTCGTAAGTCTGTGGTCCACGTACCATACCAATGACGTCATACTGTTTGATATGTAACAAGATAAACTTTTGTTTCATTAGAATATAATATTTTTATTAAAATTATATCAAACAAGTAAACAATTAAAATTAAATTTATTTGATATCGTCCTATTGACAAGGTAACAACATTAACAAGAAACCATTTAATTAATTGTTTATAGAGCGACTGTAATGGTGTGGACGCGACTCTAAAGACAGCGGTCAGGGGTAGGTCTCCAAGTCAGGGGATTATCTTAGGGAGTCTGGGGGATTACTCGGTGGCCACGTCAGCTGTTCGTGGTGATCCTCCATATTGTTGGCAAGTCTCATGATAACACCGCCTAATGTACCATGCCAGACAAATCGACCGTACTAATCCCTCTAAAATGCTGTCTCGGACAATTTCATTCTCTTATAAATATACTAAAAATATTATTTTATGCTACATTTTACTTCACAACAAGATAAACATTTTTTCCAGGATTAAATATTTTTATCATATAAGTGTAAAATATGATATTTTTAAAGTGTTTTTAATTAAGTTGTAATAGATTTCAACAAATTTATGTTAAAAATAGCATTGGAAATAGCCATAGGTGGATGAATTTTGGTTGAAATATGAACAAGAAATTTTTCAAAGAGTATGAAATCAGTAATATGAATATCTTTGCAAAGTTCCAGGTTCAAAGTTGAACTAGGAAGAACATAGTACTTCCAACACCGGTAGTAGTCTTTAATTTGTTGTACTCTGTAACATCTGTATTTTATTAATTTCAATTTTGAACCATGTTACCGAATTAACTATAGAATCCCAGAAGATTCTATTCTGTCTGTTTGTGTTCGTTATTGCAATATAATACTAAACTTATACATCCAAGCATATTTTTTTGCATTTGTTTATTATTAGCTTACATGAACTTCCACAAAAACTATTATATATAATATAATAGATAAAATCTTAGGTTATATTATGATAAACCATATTATACGCCTTAATATTCCTTATTAGCTTATAAATTTTAAGTGTGGGAGACTTTGTCTATGATAATTAATTATGTTTACTTTGCTACTTTGTAGCCTATACTGAAAACTATATAATATACAGTATATATGAACAAGACTGTATATTCAACTTAAGTTTTTTCCCTGCAATATTCCACGTTGAATAATATATTTTTTGCTACAGGATTAATAAAATACAGAATATTATATTCTGAAATATGTTGTAATTCACTGGACACATATATATTATAAACATATATACTAAAATATAATTTATATATTTTTAGCATAGTGGTTTCAGAGAGAAAGTATTAGCAGCATGAAATTCTGCAATTTTACCAATTTTATAGTAGATTTATACGTGTGCTTATTAGATATAAAAATATTCATGTTTGCATAGAAAGTTGCCAAGTTTCAAAATAATATGGAGATTTTTGTAATCTATGAAGCATTTTAGCAAACACATGACTTAATATTTGTTCAGTACTTTGTGTACAAGTATATTACATACTTCTATCTTAATATGAAAATTTTAATTGAACTATGACTTTAAAAAAAGGGTTTATATTTTAATTAAATATTTCTAAAAGGTATCATGTAATCTAAAATGTTATGACGTCACATCATTGTGAGCAAATCGTCAATCTCTGTTTAATTGTGTTTCAAGGGAGCTGTCAATGCTAATATCTTATGTCCACGTTGACTTAATTATACTGCCAGTAAGGGAATGGAGATACAATATTTGCATCCTTCTGCAAACTAGACCCCCTTCTCTCGACCCCCCTGAGGTCTCTCTGACAGGTTAAGGGTCAATTCAGACGGCCAGCTGGGAGTTTCAATCAGCTGAGTGCACTTCATGATTCATGCAATATTGTTAATTAATAAAAAAAAGATAAGCACATACGTGGTGAAGGAAAACAATATATGTATATGCATTAGCTCACGCGTTAATCATCAATTCATTCTAATTGATTAGTTCTGAACTCATTTTTTATGCCCACTCAATATATATTTTTTAAATTTTACAATATAATATTTTTTTTTCAAGCATTTACTGAAGAAAAAATAATAAAAATAAATAAATAACAATGTTGTTTTTGATAAAATGAAAATTCTGGCAAATTGCTCTAATAATTTTCATATTTCTGTTGTTTATTAGATAATTTAATTAGTCATACATGCATATTTAAATCATACATGTGTCATATAAATATACGTCTTTATTTTTAAAATAATTAAATATGTATTTAATAAATAAAATACAAAAAATATACGTACACGTCTATATATACAAAACTAAAATATATAATATATATTATATGTGTTTTAATTAATTTCTATAATTATATTTATCTTATATTGTAACGTTACAAGTGAGTAAACAAAGTTAAATACAGTGTACTAAAATAAACATGTTGTTTATTTAAGATTTATTACATGTATGTAGAACTAACATAGATGTTCACAATATATACGAGATAACATGTTTCGCACTTAGCTCTTCTTCCTATATACTACCCCCTGTTTTCTCACCCCTAAGTTACCATCCCTCACGTTCTCATCTAAGGGTGGCTATCGAGGGTAGAGTGGACAAGTCACACTTGGTTAACGCGACACGTCATGAGAGGAAGGGGGGGGGATGACCTAGAGCTCTTGAGACTTCGACCAAGCTTTTAATTAAATTGTTCACACATTTCTTCATCTCAATTCTTCACCCTTATTTACTTTATAGTAATTCTATACTCATGAAACTTTAATCCTACTGGTCAGACAGACAAGCAAAAAGAGGAGGGTTGGATGACTAATAAAATTGATGGTAGCTGTTAGTAAAATTCTATGCATTTTATATTCGATAATGCGTTGGGTCAAATAGGAAGGAGGGTCAGATAGAATTTGTGAGAAGTATAAGGGGAGTAAAATAGCCGTTGATTAAGTTATATATTAAATAGAAAATAGTGCGGATGTAATGTGATGAGATGTAAATGGATATTTGAATGAGAATTCATTTAAATAAGGATTTTGATATAAATATAATTAATTACAATTTCATTTATAATATTATTCTCATGAGGGAAGTTATTATTAAATCAATTATAATCATATTTATATCACCATGGGTAAAATTATTTAAAACAAAAAATATTACAGTAATTCAATGGGATTAAATAGAATTTATTTGATTTATAATCATTTTTGATAATATTATATTATGTACTATTTAAATTTGAATAACATCATTGATCTCGTGTTAATAATTAATATTTATTAATAAATATTTTCTATTTTCGTTTTAAATAAATTCAATGTTCAAAATACGTTTTAATTTGAAAGTATTCATTATTATTATTATTTTAAAAATTTTAAAAACATGCTTTCACGAATTACAAATATTTTTCTTCATCGTTTGAGTTAAAATTTTAGCAGACAATCCTTTAAATATTCGTTTTGGGTTATTTTCATATTTTATTTATTTCTATAAATTTTAGTAAATTTAGTTTATTCTGAAAAAAGTATTATTATATCATAACGTAAAAGGTATGGTATTGCATGGACTTGTAAAAATTAGGACAAAAAATCAAATTTAACAATGATTTTATGATTAGATCTATATCAGAAACACTTTTTTACTGAAAATCACTATATTTATTTACATTATCATCGCGGATACTTAAAGAATGACTTATCTGATGCGACAATAATGGTTTCTTGGAGTCACTATATAACATCGATATTGTTTCTAATAAATTATGTACAGCTTATGACACCTTAAAAATGATCAACAATTACTCTTGCCTGATATACTGTATGTCCAGCTCCAATTAAAAGCAATAATGCAGATTTTTAATTTTAGTTTAGGTATAATTCTATAGCCATCTCAAACTAAAATTTGTTTATACTAAAACGCATACAGTATACACTCAGTATCATCAGTATACTAATAAAAATACAGACAAATATATCACAAGCAGCATTTATAATATCCCGAGTTGTACTGTACGTAAATAATATTAGAAAAATTATAAAGATTTATTGTTTTTCATGTTATCAATCAAATAATATAGTATTATAATAATATGACATAATTTTTTTTTTATACTATAAATGACAATCGTTTACTTAAATTATTAATAATTGTTATTATGATAGAAGTTGATACATTCTTCGTGTAGGGCACATTTAATTATTGCAGTTTGATTGGTAGGGGAGGAGGGTAGCCCGGAGCTTGCTTTGTCATGCCCGTAGTGCTGTCAGCCGCACGCGCCCACCTGCCAGCACGTAGCACCATTTATGCAACCGTTTCCTCACATCACGTCCAGAACACTACAGCATGGAATTATAAAGCATCACAAAGTAAACAAACTACTGCATTTTACTTACAAGTTACACAAAAAAGAGCGAATAAAGTTTTATATGTAGTACTTAGATTTACCTTTGAAGTTTTTATTGAATTCAAAAAGTAATTATTAACATCATAAAATACTTAATAGTATTTATTTAAAAAAATAAAATGTTGCACATGACATTTTCTTTGGCAAATGAGGCAAAAATAAAGAGGAAAGTTTTCCGTTATACAAAATGAAAATTTTTATGTGAATTGTGCTTGCATATATAGACTGTATTCAAGAATGGCTTAAAGCTGTTTTGTTATTTATTAAAATAATTTAAATTTAATAGAAATAAAAAACTAATATAAAGTAAATTATGACATAAAGAAGAATTCAATATATTGAAACTACAAGTAAAATTTAGCAAATATTTATAAAACTTAATCTAAAGCCTTGAAGAACACCAAAGTATAATTTAAAACATTGATATTTTATTAAGAATAGTTGAAAAATATGTTATTAAGAGGAAAAGTCACAGTACAAGATGGTAAACTAAATCACTGAGAGTATGAGCAAGAAATTCCTCGACACACATCAAGTGTGGCACATTCCCGACGCCTCTTGCTGCGATAAAGACTGATGATAGGGGTTGAGGGGTTGGTCGCTCCAGGATTTATATCAACGGCACTCGACATTCAGAAACAGCAGCGAGACGAAATCGAAGAACGTCGAGATGGTGCTTCCCCCGGCGTAAAGATAGCAACGTTGGAGATGTCAGGAAGGAAGGAGGAGCAATAGCGTCATTATCATTTTATACTTGCTTATAATACCCCTAGTGCTTGCCTTTGCCAACAGCAAGATTTATAAGCCGTTATATATATTATCATCACATGATGTGTTAATACTAGTAAGAATTAAGAATAATATATCTCAACGGTTAATATATTCATTATTTTAATAAGATTATGAGACATTATATAGTGAATTTAATTATGATTTAAAGTGTTATAAATATTTTATTAAGGTAAAATTTAGGTGAAAAAAATTATACTATTACATTATTATACAGTTCATAAAACGTTTAGTGTACTGGGATGAGACGACTCAATGGGAAGGAATGGAAACTAGAAAAGGACATAAAGCCCAATGTAAATCAATAAAGGTGGTTTAAAGATCACGAGTCAAAGAAGATAATACGCTTCGCTCGCGGTTCTCAGAGATCCCAAGAGGCTCGTGACGCGTGGACGTGCGTACCCGTGCGAACCGTCTTTTTTTTTTAGATCTACGACTGATCTTTCGAGACCACAGTCAGCATAAAGGTGATGACGTCACATGATCTTACTTATAAGTCAATTACTTGAGCAACGTGCTCAAACTACTTAACATGAATTATTATGTTAACGGGCTGGTGTATAGTATACATGAAGGTAAGGTTTTCTTAAACAAAATTCAAAGTATTAATTATCTTTTAAGCATATCAGGATAATTACTATTTTTTCTTAGCATTTAACTTATTGTTTTGTTTATATTCGTCCTCCACTTTATTTATCCTTCCCCTCCCCCCTTCTTGGTCCAAATACTTCGAGCACAGTCACATGCTTATATAAAATGGTAACTTTATTATTAAATGGTGTAGCTCCTAAAAGTATGCAGCTTTTTAAGCACATGAGTTATGCGGGTTGAATGTGGTGCCATAAATTTTGTTTTGTGAAAAATGTAATGTGAATTTAATAAAAACCCTTTAAACTGAAAACAGCTTACGTACTGTAATTGATATGCATCAAATTATGAATCCTTATTAATATATTAATTAATTATCTTCAGTTCTAAGTTTTCAAATTTAACTTTGACTTGTTTTATAATATAAATATACTCTTTCATGCATTTCAAATGCATCTTCTGAAGCCCCATAAATTGATAATAATATATATATACGTTATATTGTATAGGTGAAATTCAAAACTCATTATATGTATATTATTTTTTACATGTAGGTTGGAATGACACATAAAGCCTACATCACAAATAATGTTGTGAAAATAAGGCATATCTAAATTGGCTTCAATCATGAGATTGTAGTGAGGTCATATTCCAAGGGGAATTCATTGTTTTCAAACGCACAATGCAAAGCCATGTGGGGTCAGAACAAAAAGCGGACCACAAGTACACGTGGTCTCCAGGGATACGCCCCCTTTCACAACGACACGTGTGTGTAAACTGAACGTGAGCCATCTGGTGGAAATAAAGAGAATTATGGGGAGCAAAATCAAAGAACAATTGTTATTTTAAAACAGCATGAAAAAGAAAACTGTTACAGTTTTTTATGGCACTGACTTATATTGTTAAATCATCAATCAATGTATAAAAATAAACTAACTACCATTAATCCATGCAGAAAACGTAGATCATCATGCACTATTATAGTTGTTTACAGTTGTATACTTTCTATTTTTTTAACATTCACCAGACCACTGAAAAGCGTAGTATTCCCTTGAAATCAACTTTATTCAAATATTCCTTTGACTTTTTGAATTTATAATAATATAGACGATAGGAATACTTCCACTTGTTATATTTTTCGTTAACCCTACAGACCTGACTTCTGCATCTACCTTGCTCTGCAGATAATTTAAAGTTATTTTTGTATATGTCTTAATTAATTCGTCAAACATTTTTGTCCATGTTATTAAAAAACCCACATAAAAGAAAAACTAGCGTGTAAAATTGCATGTTTACTGTACCTCAACTAAACAAGCACTGTACCACGCACGCGATTAAAATGAACAAAAGACAGTCATTGCCTGCTGTGCCATCTGTGCTCACATATGGCGGTAGCAGTGTCTTTCTCTTGCATGTCCAAACATGTATAGCAGAGGCAGGGCGTGCTTATAATTGAGTTGTTTCATGCAAACAACGAACATTCAAACAAATCAACAAAATAACTCGCAGTTTCTATTGTATATGCATTTGTTAACTACATAATACGTACTGAAACCTCCCTTATTATTTGCCAAGGGGAGTTTAAGTACAGTACAAAATTTACTTACAACAAATGCCTTCTACATTTTATTTTTATGTTATATAGCTTTGTATTCTAATCAGAATTTAGCTTTTATTCAGACATATATAGTGAGAGTGAAGGTTTTATTCAGCAGGAGAGCGTGCGGTGCCTGGTTAATGTTGATTTTAAAGCGCATGTATCTTTTGTTGTATGATGCAACCAAGCAGAGGCCATACAGACGAGAGATAAAAGCAAAAAGCACACTTAAGCATTGTGAAAAATTCATGTGGAAAACACAATTTACGTAGTTAAGCTATAGCTTCTTCAAAATATTTAAAATGCGTTGGAGGGTCCACCATCATACACCTGAACTACCACATTCTATTTTAAAATTTAAACAATGTTTTCATTGTACATTCCATGCATGTATGTAGAGATTAGAACGTATTTAGTAAACAATGAATTATGTAGTGTATGTTTAAAAGTAGTTCATAAATATATCTATAGAGCAATTGATGCTTTAGAACTCCCTATGCTGGTATACAAGGTTTTCAACACAATTTTATTAAACAACTTATTTCGATCTCTATATTTTATATATATTTTTTTTGGGGAAGACAAATTTTATGTTTTTAATACAGTAGCTCTTTAGGTGTCTAATTACAATTTAAGCTTGGCCTTACTGAACCAATTATCTTAAATTGCCTTTTTTCCTTCTACATCAATTTCATCTTTTAAAAATTCATAAAAGAAAAAAAAAAGCTGATTGAAGTTCTAGATGTATAACAACTTGATCATTTTCTAAAGTTAAGACAAGAAAAAAAAAAGGACTATTATGAAAAAAAGAATGAAACGATATAACGATATGCAAGATCCATATTAACAAAAGCCTTATACCATTTTTTTTTTCAACGATGGTAAAATTACCTTAAAGTTTCTTCGTACTTGCAATTTTATCGTGCATAATTCCCCCTTTTGCACAGCAAAACCAACCTACCAAGAAGAAGCTATAAGGTGGGGGTGGGAGGGAAAAGTCGTTTAAAAAACTCATTTTGCTCGGCGGCCGCTGCTGACGGTGGCCCTCGAGCCCCGGGTACCTTCGCGGGACTAAGGATCGAGAGTGGGAAATGAGGTGAGGAGGCGAACAAAACGATCTTCATTTTTTCACGCCTTAATATTTTTTATATTAAAAAAAAAAAGTTTATAAACGCATCAATAATACAACAGAAAGTAATGAGTGAAGTTTTAAATATTTTTACAAGTAAATATAAGCTCACTAGTTTTTTTTTTAAACTTTCTATGTAATTATAATATATTTATATATAATTACTTTATTTTTTACTCAAAACAAAAAATACGTATTATTTGCAAAACAATTAATTTTATTACAATATTCATTAAAAAAATCTAATTAAAATTTTTAAGTGTTTAATTTAAAAAGTAATAATTATTTGTTAATCGTATTCAATTCAAGAAATGTTTTATTCCATAATTGCAATGAGTAAAAAAGTTTGATGCATGCACAGTCGCATTTCCCATAAAAAAAATCTTATTATTATTTATGCATAATGTGAAATACTTAATATTTTAAAGTACTAAAATGCATTTTCTATAAAATGCTTTCTAGCAATTTAATTAAAATAAATTGCAATATAAAATTACTTTATATAGCACTTAAAGTGTATCTTTCTATATATTTTTTAACCCCATTCTGGTCGTATGCAATTGAAGCAATAGCAGAAATATCATCAGATGACATTACTTTTAATGTGGTGCAATGATGCACGTCTCGGGCAAACCACAGAACTGACCATACTGACCGCTTGACTAGCTGGGCTTTTAGCTTTGATTGACCAAATAGAACGAGCAAAGAGGAGAGAAATGTAAATCCTTCAATCTAAGTGAGAGAAAATAACAAACCCTCTCCATTTACTGATTACTTTTCTTATATGTAAAAATATAAATATCATATTTATTCAGATTGAAATATATTATATTTTATATATATAAAAGAAAAAATAACATATAACTACGAATAATCTTATATATAATAGAGACAAACATTTACTTTAAAAATATAAGAGAAAGAAGGGGGAATGCAAGAGTATAATATATCCTTAGATGTGTGGGAGGAATGATTTAGTCGAGAATCTAATATATCACCTAAATATATTTCCTGTTTTATTGCTGGTAGAAAGAGAGAGAATCTTTCTCTTGGTGGTATTTCTTAGTTCTGTCATGACAAGTATAAGGGTGGATGCTGTATCCAAAGAAAATACATACAGAGGTGCTACAAAAACAGTGAATAATACTATGGTTTTATATACTATACTTGTTTTGGTTTTCAAATTTCATGCTCAGGCTTTTATATTCTGCAGAATTACACTGGAAAAAAAATCACGTTTACTAACATTCATGAAATGATCATATATAAAAAAAAAATGTAAAACCATACGAAAAAGAATATCTGAAGAACCTGAATTGTTGCTTTTAAATTTGTTAAAAATTAGATTTTGTTGTCTTTTAAGTATAACATTTTCATCAGGCTCCCAAGTATGATTTGTTTTCAGAGTAGCAACGTAAGAATGTATCTTTTGTTTATCTACCTTGGGATCGAGGTGCGTGTCCCAGCCACAGTGACGCCACGACATTCTACATCTGTATGAGAAGACGCGTACATCATACTGATGGACATACACTGGAGATAACACAAGTTTCACTAAGTCTACAGTAATCTGTGAATGTCAAATTCCATGAAAACTTATAGTTTTATAAAAAATAAGCTCAATACTCAACAAAATCATTCCATGGTAAAAAAAGAAATATAACTTGGTAATAATAAATTCATAAAAACCATATAATTACAATTTTTCGTTAGATGATTGTTAATAATCTCTTAATTGTATAAAGACTTAAAAAATAAAATTCCGAAAAATATTGTATTTTATTCAGGGATATATTGAGATTTGAGGAATATTAGAAACATTACTGGAATTTCTTCTTTGAATTTCTTCAATATTAATTTGTTAATTAAAACGTCATGGTATTGTATTCCTATTTTGCCTTTTAAATTGTACTGAAAAATATCTTACAGTAAGAATAGTTAGGATTAAACAGACAACCATTTACGCTTTATCTTAATGTTGCACGGAATATTAATTTAAATTCCAGATATTTTAAAAAGAATTCTGCGTTAAAAAATAATAGGGTAATCACCAATTTCATTTTTTTTTTTTTTTTTTTTTTTTTTTTTACTTGTAGGAAATAAAGTTGCAAAATAATTTATTAATACAAATGACTTTATCTAATATTTGAAACAGAAAGACTAGAATCATATAATTTTTATAGGAATTTTCAAAACAAAATATTACATGTTAAGTGACAAGAATTCCAGTATATAGTTGACGGTAATATACAGCAATGTCATATCTGTGTATTTATCTTAACAAATTAACGTAAACGCCTGTATTACCCACGAGATATACACGGTGCATTTATTTTCCTTTAGAAATACGAAGTATTGCAGTAATATTTTAATGTTAGACACTCACACATTAATAAAGCGTTTTTTGCAACATTATTTCAATTTAAAAATAAATTAAAAATAACGCATGATTTTTGTTATGCGATAAAACGCAGAATCGTAAATATTGCAATTCGGATACACTTCTTTAATAAATTAATTTTGCTTATAAAAAGCATAATTTCTTACTTCTTCATTTTTTTTTATCATTTTTCATGTTGAAAAAACGCAAGTAGATTAAATTTTTAATATCCGATGGAATTAAATTGTAAAAATATATTTGTTCGGAACAAATTTTACAATATATAATCAGGTGGTTATATAATATACTCAATAATACACTCACAAAGTGCATATTTTTAAATTGATATTTTTGTAACAATTTAAAAATGCACAGGCATTGAATTAAGTAAATAAAAAATTACATGAAGAAATTTCAGCTTCTCTCAAAATATGAACTTCAATAATCCTTAAATAATTAAATTAACGACTTACCACTGTGATAAAACAAAAATAATAACTTATATATGTCATATAATATAGTACAGGAGGACACAAAAAATAAGGCGTCTACTCCTTTAATTCTATAATAAAATATATATGTACTATTTTTTTGTATGTCGTCTGTGTTGAGTCCATGCGTAAGTTGTTTTCCCACTGTCGTACTAAAACAGATTATTACAATATTTATTACTGTAGTCATATTTCACGCTTGGAAACATTTAGTACAAAGATAAGTAAGAAAAAAAATATACAAACACCCTACACTGTAGCCTTCAGAATGACTAGTGTACTAAGTGTTTAAAGAAAATGTAATGTAATATATTTTCTAGAAGGAGAAAAATATATATCTAAAAAAAAAAAAAAAAAGAAGAGACGAAAAAAAATATAAATATATAAGAGAAGTTGAGTTTATGTATAAAATATAGAATAGGTTAGATAAGAACATCATGGGGTGCATTTTTAAGTAAAAACCACAAGTAAAAGAGCGAGAGAAACAAGATAAAGATGCTGGTGATAAATATAAATCTTGCAATGTAGTTTTGCTGTGGTTGTGAAAGAGAAGAAATAACACCCTCCTCGCACTAACAGTCTTCCATATAAGAAATGTTATAAGTGTTGTCAATCGCCAGGCGTGGTGCTTTATCTTCATCTTTGCTTGCTCATTCTACACTTTGTACAAAGTTCAAGTACTTAACTTTCATGTAAACTTATTCTCAATAAGATAACTTACAAGTACTACATGCATATATATATATATATATGCACTCAAGTGGTAGCTTTCTTGCAGGTGTCTTTTCTTTTTAGATCCCTGTAAAGTAAGCAACATGCACAACTTTGCTGCTCAAAGGGAAGCCTAAGTATTAGGCGCTAAAATTTAAAACTTATTTCTTCATGTTCAAATTTATGCCAACAAATTTTAATACAACAAACTTTCTTATATTATAATAAAGAAAAAGGTATATTTCTACATAAAATGTTTGAATAGAATAAATGAAAAGTTTCTATCATATAATATAAAGTAAGGTAGTTGAATGTTTTAATAGCATAAATTATTATTTCTTTTTAACCTCAAGTTAAACTATAAAGTTTAAAATTACATTGTCATATTTTATGTTTCTAAGATAAATTAAATAATGAAATGCATTTGCAGATGAAAAATGTTTCATAATATTTATTTTAATTAATTTGTCTTTGTTATTTTTTTAATGAATTAAAATCTCTCTAATGTAATAGTAAAAATTCAACAGAGATTTTTCTGTACATTCGACGCCTCGGAAAATGTCCTTGTGTGGCCTTGTTAATCATCATACCCAATTAGAATAACACAGGGCATGGTGATAAACAAGGCTGCAAGAGGAAAATTTTCAAGGTGACAAGTGTACCTGAAAGTCTGTGTTAAAAATATAAATAAATTAAAATATTTTTTCGTTATAATGTTTTGAAATATTTTTTTAACCTTTTCATGAAAATTAAGATACTTAAAATAATATCCAAATTTTAAGATTTCAATTGCATTTTACTTTTCTGCAAGTACTATAAAGAATCCAATTATATTTTAATAATATTTTATATTATAATAGTGCACTATTGCTAACATAAATAATTATAATAATGTTGTTGAACATCATAAATATTATTAATCATTAGTTTCATCTTGAGTAAGCACATAATAATCATTAGTTTCATCTTGAGTAAGCACATAATTGAAAACTTATTACATTTTTTTTTGTCTTTAAGTTTTACTTAAATTAAAAAACAAAATGCTATAATTAAATAACCAGAACATCTAAGCTTCTGTACACGTTATGGTTTGAACTTATCCCTCAAATACTTCTAAGGTCTTAGACTTGAAGAAGCTTGATTAACGTTTCCAGGCGACCCTTGATGACATTTAATCGCTCAGTAAGGTATTCGCTTGACTGCAGTAGTAGCTTCATTTATAGAGAGCACCTCTTAATACAGTTCACTTAATCTTAGCAAAGAATTGAGGAGATATTCTAATTCATACATACCATAAGATTAAAAAGCCTTCTTCAAAGTACTATTATAGTCGTTTGAAAACGACAAATTCTTATTATCTAAAAAAGCTTAAAACGGTGATCATGTGAACTGTGAAGTGAACTTCAAAACGTATAATCTATTCTTTAAAAGTAAAATTTAATACTTGTTTCATTCTGCTGGTTTTGAGGTATTCATAGTCAAGATCTAATACTTGAAAAGGTAATAAATTTTTTTATTATCATTGAATTAAATATATTAAATAATTTCCTAACAGTTTGCAATAATATAATAATAATAAGTTAAAAATCTATACATTAATATAAATATATTATACATTTCTTAATCATTGAATATGAAAAAATTAAGAACTGTTATACTGTACATTAGAGTACCTGAAATTTCAGGTACTCTAATGTACATTGATGGCTTAAATTACTAAAGTGTCTAAAAAAATTAAAATATGCAGGGTTGAAAAGAATTAAAATTCTAAATTAAAAATTGATAACGTATTTTTAACTGTAAAATATGCTATACTACTTCTGGTCTGTTTTTAATTAAGAAAAAAATATTTGATTTTACATTTTTTAGATACAGAAAGAAGAACAAATATAGCTAATTGACAAATTATTAATTATTACAATTTGAATAAAAACAAAACTTCATAAAAAACTGTCTACTCAATTCATTAATTTTATTATAATTAAAATTCTTTATTATGTAAATTAAAGACAGTAAAAAAAGGGGAAAAAATAAAATATATATTATAAATTTATGTATAAAAGAAGAAAAAACAAAACACGAGATATATTTCTAATTAGTGTCACTTGAATGTCTAAGAAAGATGAAACATTAAGAAAATAACTAATCAGGGAGACTTTTTTCCCTTCATCTCTCTCTCTCTTTCCTTCTAAGATTCCAAGGCAAAATATTGCAATAATCTTTCATATTATTCTCCAGCGACTGTGTCTTTTTCACTGCCTCCAGTTTCTAGTATTAAAGAACTCGGTTAGCGGTGACTGATAGGCCACCACCAAGCTGGAAATGGAAGGGGAGGGGGAGACGTCGCGCTGTGTAATTACGCGAGAGCTGATGCCTCCTTGGATAAGCCACCAGAGAGAGAGAGAGAGAGAGAGAGAGAGAGAGAGAGAGAGAGAGAGAGAGAGAGAGAGAGAGAGAGAGAGAGAGAGAGAGAGAGAGAGAGAGAGAGAGAGAGAGAGAGAGAGACAGAGGACAGAATGAAGAAACTGTCTGTACAGTGAGACAGGAAAGCAAGGAAGACCACAAAATAAAAGGTTCAAGAGATCATATTTACAATGACAATTTATTCTATCCATTCTACCTTGAAAATTAAAAATATCTTGAAATAAAGCAGGAAGACCCCCAGCAAAAGATAACGTGAGATAAATAAAAGTTTTGCATGAAGACATAAAAAATTTATAATATACATCATTATAAAATTCTATATAAGAGGAAGCAGATTCCTTGTGATAATTATTATTATATTCGGTACTCATTCATATAAAAATATATTTTTTATAAAACTCTCATTATTCATAAATGATGGAATCTTATTTTCATTCTTTCTTTTTTTTTTTTTTCCTTTTTATATTTTTTTGATACTTGAATGTAATAATATTTTTATATTTATTTTAAAATATTTAAAATATTGAAAAAATGTATTATTTTCACTTTTTTCAATCATACCTTTTTCAAGAAAATTCATTTTTATAAATTGTTGCGTTACTTTACAATGCAAGTGTCATGAGTAAATAGTTCTTGATGAGTATATATCCTTAGCCTCATGATATTTTGCTGCAATTTCTACAATTCTGCATTGGTTTATATAATATTTCATGCATATGTAAATGAAAAACGATATTTGAATCCAAACTTTGTAGCTGCTTCTTTGAGTTCGAAAGAAATTGTATATTGTTATTTATTGCTTTTGAAGTTAAAATAATAATAAATAAAAACAAAATGCTTTAATATTTCTCTTTTGGAAAATAGTTTTCCTAACTTTATACGAAAATAATACGTAATGAATTTTCATGCAAATAAATATGATTAAAAGACTCTGAATGAAAATACACCCATTTACTCAGTTATTAATCAACAAAGTGTTTGTTACTATTGACGACCACTTATGTCTACTTTGATTTGCTTTTAAATCAATCATATTTAATATACGTACATGCAGCGATTCTATGAAAAAAAAAATGGGAAACAAGGTAAATATTTTATTTTAACTATCATGATATATTACAATTTGGTATAAAAATCAATATTGTAGTACGAATATAAGTTGTAATAAAATAGTAGCTGTGTATATCAAGTCTGTTGTTTGTACTGGTCTCTCAATATCGTTTTATGTGGATTATATACAAAAATGTTTTCAACTTCAACGAAAAATAAATAAAATGTATATGAAAATTCCATTAAAATGATTATAAATATAAATAAACAAAATCAATAATATGGAACTCATCATTCAATGTAAAAAAATATGTATATTGATTTTAATACTAAAAAAAATGAAACATTTTATAAAGCTTGTTTGGTTGGTTATTGTTGTGTGTTTTGGGCTTTGCAATTAGAAATGAGTGACGACTTTACGTTTATCTGTCTACTTACTGATGGGATGTGTTCACGAAACTCCCTCTTGTGCTAGGTTCAAAGAGAAAGAAAAGGTAGTTTTCTATTGCAGATATAATAATGTAACAGATAATTTTATCGAAAAAGGTGATTAATTTAAAATGAAATTCATGGAACCAAAAAAAAAAAAAACTCAATAAATTAAATGATTTTAATTTGAACATTAATGTTCACCTGGCGTGATCAGCAACCTGTTCAACAGTGACGTCACTTACCCCTGTTATATATGTAACCCTCTTTATTTGTTGCTGAACAAGTTGCCTAACCTGAAGGAAAGAGATGGCAAGGTGACACAGTAATTGTTTTTGTTTTCGTAGATTGATTGGACAGCAAGTGCACTTCGGGAGGGGAAGGAGGGAGGGAGGGTAAACTTTACCTCATTTTGTTGGAACTGTAAAAGATGGACATTTAACATTTTGGAAGATCGAGTCAGCTAAGTAATCTTTGAAAAGATTAAGTTCAAAACAGCTCCATGAACTCCGTGACAACGCCCCCAAACAAAGTGGATGGGGGTAACGTTAATGCTACCTTGAGGTGTAGTACGTTCTGCGCCTGTCACTCTGTTACTAATAACTTTACTAGTAACAATGTGCATAAAAAATTATAATTATATACAATTTTTTTTATAAATATTAAAAATAATATTTCTCTAACAACTATGATAATTAAGATTATTTTTTTTTTGTATTTGATTACAATTTAATTTCATTTCTATAACTAAATTTGGAGTTACTGACTATCTGACAGCGTACGTGTATATTTAGATTCTCATGTTTGTGTTATTTTTATCGTGTAATCAGATATCCACATGAAGAGACGATGATGGTTGCACGAGAAAGCACAATCAAAGGATCATTCACGAGATAGTGACGTCACTCTCGTTGTAACAGCTACGTTATTTACTATCAATATTGGGATCACGTACTTTGACAAATGAGAATTTAATGTATAACTGTCCGCACACGTTCAAATAAAATACGACAAAAATAGACATATCATCTAAATAATAAATATTATGTTATCTATAAATTAGCCTTTTTTTAACACTGAATGTTACCAAAATGTCAAAATTTTACTATATATTATGATGAAAATACACCACTCTTGAAATTACCTTTTGTTCAGAAATTGAGCAAAAAAAAATCTAATAATGCACATGTGATAATAATTTAAATAATTAAAACAACAAAATTATAGCTTTCCACTTTTATCTCATATCTGATAAAGTTGCAAAGGTTCTTTTCTAAATTTCTGTAGTTACGTAACTTAAATTTTACAACAATTAAAAAAAATTTAGTAAAAATATCAATGTCTCTCTTCAATAAAAATAAATGGGCTAAATTCACGACCAAGTTTTCTTACAATTTTGATTATTTTGTAATTGAGTAATAATGGCGATAACCATTGTTAGTGAAAAATCTAGATAAAGATATATTTTTCTTGAATTACGCTCATTTTATTCTAGTGACAGCCGTCCTTTGAGACAATCGAATGTAAAATTTCTTGAAATAAATGTAATTTTTATTAGGTAAGTAAATCTCCCATTTTTTTCATTCAATATAAATGAACTTTCAACACGCCTCCACATGACAGTGCGTTTTATAAAAGTAACGTTCCTGTTATCCACAGGTGTACCTCCCAGCTGTAATTACCGTTGCTGTTACAGTGAGAGGGTATAACTACCCGGGAAACACGAATGTGTTGGCTAGAACGCTGCTGCGCCATTGATGCGGCACACACGCACCTATAACACGCGTCTAAAATAAAGGCAACATGTAGCAGTTACTGTCTATAATTTTGTACAATTCTTGCTTCTATAGTAAATACACCACACACCTTGGATTAGTTGAATGACGTCATTAATGATGAAATCAAATACAACATGCAAGCAAATTATAATGTTAAATCATAAATACTATGTAATTTATATTGATTATATATATTATTTTAATAATCCATTCCGTAAAACCAATGATATATATTTTCATTATAATACTGTAATTTATAAATTGAAATAAAAATTAAGCTTACCACAAATGTTAATTAAAATTTAATTTAACAATTTTAGATGTTTTCCTATGCAATTAAAATCGAGAAAATGTACTCAGGGTTGATTTCTTCTGCTGTAAATTCGTGCTCAAAATTTTAACTTGCTAACATTTTCAAATAAATTTTCGGGCTATTACAATGCTGTATCTTTTAAATTTAATAATAGTACTAAACATTCTATACAAATATATACAATGACGTCACAATGAATGAAGTTATCTTCAGTATAGCTCACGTGGTTGCTACTTGTGTATGCCAATTGAACATTTAATACTGCGGCACCACCAACATCACTTGCTGCTTACCTACGTGGCCACGCCCCCTGAGTTCTGTCTGCCCATCTATCCATGTGGAAATTTAACAGATTAAATGTAATAAGTTGATTTGTTAGCACCTCAGAGAGAGTTACGATGTGCTCACTGAGAAAATTTCTGCATAATAACGTAAATACATACACTTGATGTCTTCAGAATACGGAAAATATTTTGACAAGTTTTAAGCTATGGAAATTTTTGACTTATGTTCTTATTCAGTTTTCAATTATATATAAATAAAAGCAATTTCCATTTTGTTTCTGAGTTTACACGAACGAAACAATTTCATTTTTTTTTTTTTTTTTTTTCTGTTTTTCAACGAATCATTAGTACCTTAATCGATACCTTTTAAAACACCATTTAAATATCATGTATTTTTTTTTCAGCTAACACGGTATGTAACATGCCAAAGCATGGTATTTTGTTTTATTAAATGAATTTTAAATGTATTAGCTTTAGCTTTAAAAGTGTAATAGCATTTTTTTTATTCTCTTTTCTAATTAAAAGTAACATTGTAATTTGTGGCTAGTTAATACGCATGCAGAAAAATTTGATATATTTTATCATAATCTTCTATGGTGTTGTATGATTTATATTGATTTTCGTAATATAGCATACTATAAATCTATAATCATTATTATAGCTAATGTATATCCTTGCATAACATTAACTATTCAATAAAAACTGAGAAGAAAATTATTATAAAATTAAATTAAGCGCATATCAATGAGTTACATGAAAAAGTTAATTGAAACGATTAAAGACATTATAAAATCTAATATAGAGGATGACAAAAAAAAAGAACAATACTTGGTTTATGCTAAATTGTTTTAGAAAGTGAAAAAAACACAACAAAATAGTTAACTAATTAAATTAAATATACGAATCAAGAGGATTAAATACATATATACATACAGCTTACATACAGCTCGGTGAGTTATTTTTTAGTGAGAGAGAAAGAGAGTGAGATGTTTTTGTGAAAGTTAAAATGAGGTATTGAATATTCACGCGGCGGCGAGGTCGTTTTAATGATTATAGAAGCGTTCTTGGTGGGTTTTAGTTTTTGGCAGAGTGAGCACCAAAAAGAGGGTGGATGGATGGGCAAAGGGTGGTGGGGTGGGAGATTAAGGGGGGAGGTTTTGAGTCCTGATACTCTTGCCTCGTGCACGACGACGAGTTAGAGAGAGAGAGAGAGAGGGACTCACGGAATCAAGCAGCTGCAACAAGCCCGTGGCTAGCTACCTTGAACTATCCTAAAAAATATAAAGGAAAAAAAAAGTATCATTGTTTCTGTTGAAAGAGAACACAAGATGAGAGTTAAAATAATAAAATAAGATGAGATCAGCATTCTTTCTTCTTTCAATCACATCTCTATCAAATCATTGAATTTTAAAATGAACGATTAAATATTAATGACCATTAATTCATATTGATGGACCTCATTTTCACTGCTTGTTATTATAATTATATTGATATGAATAATTAATGTAAGAACTGAATAATTAATTAATATGAATTGATGGGAGATATCAATTGGAAAATATTATAGTGCTAGTGAAATTTGTTAAATATCAAGTAATCACAATTAATAATATTAATTATGTAATTAATGATTAATTTTTATAAATAAATATATAATTTTTATAATAATTTATTAGTGATATCATGTTATAACTAAAGTTAGTCAAGATATTTTCCATATATTTCAATATCAACCTTATAATTTATTTCTTTTTCACTTTATATATATATATATTATACTGCATATATAAAGTTTGAATATCAAATTTATTGAAAACGTTTACTTGAAATAAAATTGATTCATCAAATGAAAAAAAAAATATATATATTTATAACTAAACATTGATATGACCTACTATGAGTAAAAACTTTTTCTTGAGTTCTTACATACATCATTTCTTGATAAAAAAAGATATTGATGAAAAAAAAAAGAAAAAAAAGTTCTCATACAAAAATAAAATATAACAGTTTTTTTATTATTATATTTTGTAATATTAAAATATATTTTTATAGCTGATTCTCGTTACAGATATGAAAATGTTATTGCTTTACTAAACTCACAAATCATCTATCAAAAGTTTTTAATAAATTTTATCTGTGCAGTTGTTATATTTGGCATAGTAAAAACAGTTTTGGATACATTATACAACATAGACATTCTGGTGAAAAACATTGCCAGTTGTTATAGAGAGAGAGAGAGAGAGAGAGAGAGAGAGAGAGAGAGAGAGAGAGAGAGAGAGAGAGAGAGAGAGAGAGAGAGAGAGAGAGAGAGAGAGAGAGAGAGAGAGAGAGAGAGAGAGAGAGAGAGAGGAGAGAGAGAGAGAGAGAGAGAGAGAGAGAGAGAGAGAGAGAGAGAGAGAGAGAGAGAGAGAGAGAGAGAGAGACGAGAGAGAGAGAGAGAGAGAGAGAGAGAGAGAGAGAGAGAGAGAGAGAGAGAGAGAGAGAGAGAGGATAGCATGCGTTTCGCAAAACATCTGTTGTTCCCGTGCGCCTAATTCATTCACGTATATTAATATATCACGATGTATTTGCAAAACAGACAAACGTAAATTCATGAATCAGTTCAATGACGTCAATATTAATTTATATAATTTCTTGTCAATCAATTCTAGCAATTAGAACATAAATTTGTACCGCACTATTGCACTTTTTATATTACAAACTTGGCATATAATAATTATTGATTGTGATCAAAATCAAAATTAATCATGGCTGAAATAATTTATGTACGTTTTTACTGTATATAGCAATGAACTCAAATTACACAACACCACTATATATACTCTTTAACTATCGAAACCAAAACCAATAAAACAAATTTAATATTGTGAAGAAACAATTTTTTGTGTATATCGTGTACAAATAAATTTGCAAGTAAAATAATGTGTAGCATGCTACAAAATTATAAGTTTATTTCTCCAATACGCTACAATCAGCTCAGGGACTTTAAATGATTCCCTATTCTTTGGAGAACAATTTTGTCCATTGATAAAAAGTAGAGGTGTCTCTCCTGACAGGTTGTCCACGGTTCCCTCAGTCTTACCTCAGCAAATGCTCGGACGCATAACAGGTCGTGTCCCCCATCCTTTCTCTCCTTTATCCCTATACCCATCCCATTGCCCCGCTTCGAGCTCCAAGCTAATAGGGATGTATCCTTGTAAAAAAAAAAAAAAAAAAAAAAAATGGTTACCATCAGGTTTCTTACAAAATCATAATTAACTTCTACACCGTACTCTTTTATTTTTTTTTCCTTGCACAGTCAGCCACTTTTAATATTTTGTTTTATGATTAATAAGGTGATACAAAACAATGCACATAACGCTAACTACTACATAATCTGTGACAATTTTTAATAGTTCATATGTATGCATAGTGTTAATAGGACAACGAAGCCATTGTTACTGCTTGAACGTTTAATCACGCACTTAATATTACCATTGTCACAAGTTATAAAAGCGTCTTCCAATGTCGATAATTTAGTGAGAGAAACGACGTTCGCCTTATTTCCTGTCATTTCCGCAAATCTCTTCATTATTGACTAACTAATGGCTCTCCAATCTCAAGTGAAGTTAAACTACGAACAATGGTTCATTACTAAACAATTTTGTATCAATTTGTACATATTTCACTATTAAAGTTATTACGTAATTTTTAGTAAGATTTTTTCTATTATAAACACTTCATTTCACGTTTTATAAATTGATACTATTATTTTACTTTCTAAGTTGAAATATTTACACAGTATCATGCGTAATAAATTTAATTAATTTAAATTTACCTAATCGCTAATCATATGTACATATTATAGTACAATATTATACATTATATACAGCATAAAAAGAGCATCGTGATAATGCTTTGTAAAAAGTACATATTTTAAATATAGTTATTGAAGTTTGTATTACTATATAGTAACAATAAAGCACATGATGTATATATATGCAGCAAAGTATGTCACTAATATTAATTAAATGGAATATTTCTAGTATTTACAATTTTTTATAAGGTCGTGTGCATATTTAGTTATTTATAAATAATATGATGTATATACAGAGTATATATATGCAGTATAAATATTAAGTTACAGCCTTTTTATTATTAATTGTATTAAACACATACAAATAAAAAGCTGAGTTTTTTTTTTTATAAAATATGCTGCATTCATGTGTGATTTCTATAATCACATAATATTTGTATATAATAAAAGGTAAAAAAAAAGCAATGTACGTTATATAATAGTAAAAATATACAAAGAGAAAACAAAAATAGTGTCAAGTATTCATAATATGTAATATTTTATATTATTTATGTGATTTGAATGCAATAAATAATTCACCATTTTCTTTTCGTATTATATAGCATCATATGTTTCATATAAATTTACATGATCGATGTTTACATATTTTTATATATTTTTGTTCTGTTTGAGACATATTGTTTGAGAGAAGAAGAAAGAGTTATATTATATAATATATATTTATATATTATAGGCAATGTATGAGGCGTAGAGAGAAGTTTGGTATCATCACCATAATTCAAGCAACTGACAACAGAACGGGTTACTAGCAGAAAAGAAAATACGCGAGAATAAGAAGATTGGAACAAGGGGGCGGGATAAAATCTCGTGCAAGTGACAAATATTAGAAGTGCTAACAGCCTGGGGTGATACGTCAGCTGAGACCTCCTCACTCGTACAACAAAAAAAAAAAGGGTGGAGAGGAAAATCCTTCCATCTTTTCTCCACTTTTTTTTTCTTCTCTTTTTCAAGCGCTTCGTCGTTACGACTTGGCCATCAATCGCAAATTTGCATCCCGTTCAGCAAGCGGCTGCAGATTCCCCAGCCTACATCATGTATTGGTCGTGCGCTGAAACCACTGCAATCTCATCGTGTTACTCTTTCCAATGTTATCTCATCAAAATATGATGAACACTTCGTTCTTACAGCTGCTAGAAAAGTTGCATACATGACAGGGGTATCAATGGAGAATTTTTAACACAAAAGTAAAGATTTTAGAAAAAGGAAATAACAATGGAATGAAAAATTATATGAAAAACAAGTAATATATTTTTTTCATTTTACAATTAAATTGTTATAATATACTTACAAATATATTATTACTTTATTGGTTTGCTAAAAATTAAATAAAACAACACTATAATGCTCACGATTAATTTATTACATAGATTTTAAATTATTTAAAATATTACAAAATTTACTGATAATGTGTTTGATATCTACACAAAGCATAAACAAGAAATTAACTCCCTGTTAGTGTTACAAAATTAAAATATAAAATTTATTTGTTTAAATATAAATAATATAATTTGATGTCTAATATTCATACTATCTAAAATTCACTCCCAAATACTCTCATGACATTTATAATATATATATATTCAAATAATCAATTGGTAACTTCACTATTTTAATTTGTCATTCATTATTTTAAGAGTAAGGTAACGCCACCAATGTTAAAAAAAATCCCTCTCACAAAAATTCTGAAAAAAATTTAAAATGTTCTCCTCTACACCCCCTATCAGTAGCTAAAATATCAGGTATACAAATACGATCTAGTTTTTGAGTTATGAATTTTTAAAGTTGACCAATTTAACATGGGAGTTTCATTTCTCCATGTTAAAGTAGTCAACTTTAAAAATTTATAACTCAAAAACTAGATCGTATTTGTATACCTGATATTTTAGGTACTGATAGGGGGTATAGAGGAGAACATTTTAAATTTTTTTCAGAATTTTTGTGAGAGGGATTTTTTTTAACATTGGTGGCGTTACCTTACCCTTAAAGCAAATTTTGGAACAAAAATTCACCAATAATTTCCATGGTTAGAGCGTGTAGAGTTTATTCCAGCATGACACAAAGGAACGCAGCAATACAATATGTTAATAAGGAGCGACTGAAAAAAAAAAATAACAGCTCGCATATATTGGGTAACATTCGAACATTGGAGCTGTTAGATTGGCTGGCACAACAGCAGCCATCAGACAAAAAACTACTCTCTCTGCAACATTGGACAGCGGGTGAAGAATTACGTTCCACCCTCACCATCCCGATGAAACACGCTTGCTGCTGTTAAGCCGCTATACTCGCATCAGCTGATCTATTTTCGTTGCGACAAAAGTTAAAATAAAAAAAAAAAATATTCAGTTACGAGACATCTGGTGCTTGCTTGCTTCATGGTAATTTATTCTTCTTTACATCTTTAACAACTTAATGTATAATAAATTTTATATCTATCAAAATGTTGTGTTGTAAAATGTAAATTATTTAAATTTTAATTGATTTAATATTATTTATTATTAAATAAAATATTAGAGTGTTTAATTAATTTTAATTTATTTAAACCTCTGCATGTTACACATGATGTAATATGTATGTATGATTTTTTTAAAATTACATTAAAAATATATTTTCTCTATTTCATTTCACTAAAATTCAAACTATATTAATCACCGTTTTGTGTAAACAAATCCTTACCTTATTTGCATTATTTGTATATCATGTATTAAATGTATATTATAGAAAATAAATTCTTTGTTATTAAAATTTTTACTATGTTTTTATAGAAGTACAACAAAATAATTGAATTCCAATGGTAATAGTCACAAATGCAACACAAAAAGTGGTTATATTTTATATAATATATATATAGTTCTCTTTTTTGAGCTTTTCATAATTATAAATATAATATTTTTTGAGTGCACTTCATATTTAGTACAATGGTAATTAAATTTTAATGTGTTTCAAATATTATTGATATAAACATGAAAGTGATTTTTTTTTTATAAAAGCACCATATCATATATTATTTATATTGCTTTCGTTTTTTTAACATTTTATAACAAAAATATTATCTCTTTGGGCGTCATATATAAATATAATATATATATTTTTTTCTCTCTTTCTTTGTGTGCAGTAAAGTTTAGGCTGCTTGCTAAGCTGGCTTGGACGCGCAATGCTGTGCGTGGTGAGACCCCCCCCTCCCCCCGGGTCGTGTTGTCGCGTCATGACGGGAATATTAAGTCGCGTCACTCGTGAACTACCCCCTCCAACCCCGAGCAACCAACCCTTAAGTCTCAGCGACAGCGGCTGCAACCCCGAGACAAGTAGACAAGTTAACTTGTGAGAGAGAGAGAGATTGGGGGTGGGCTTCACGCTGTGCTGTATACAACTAAGCCTCATAACGTGACTGTGACGTCATAACTATATTTACTTGTCTTAGGATTTATCAGGTAATTCCCCTGAGCAAAATTTTGAGTATAATTGTTATAATAATTCTTAATTCATATTAATTTATTCTATAGAATATTGAACTGATTGAACAACTAATTATTTATTTTAAAACTACGGTAATGTTGAGAATGACGTCATTTGAAAATAAACCGAGTTTGTGTTACGAGAGTAGAAACAGCTCTGGCTGCTGACTTAATCGTTTCTCTCACACCTTTCTCGTAGCCTGGCCAAGTCTTTGTTTGAACTTAGCCACTTTCAGGCATAATTTATCCTGCACCAACGTTATATATACATATATACCATCAAGCTGATGCAGTGCCAACCTCAACTTTGTGAAACCTGCTAGCTCATTCTAGTTATATGTGAAACTGCTGGCTACCACCATCAGCAACAAAACTAACTCTGGAACAAATTAAAGTGTAATTTTGTACAAAAGCTGTGAATGTAATTGTTTGTAAATCTAAAGGTACAAGCTCTTTCACCTCTCGTATAACTTTAACACTAAGAATCTCAGAATCTGTTTAAAACAATTATATAATTTCTAACAAATATAATATTATATTATACAATATGAACCAAAATATTTAGTGATCATTTAAATACTATTTAAAATTGTCATATTAATTATACATTGTAATAAAACGAGTGCATGATAAGAAATATATTTTGTAATAAATATGAAAAATCTGAATTTAAAAAAAATAATATATTTACTTTAAACTTCTAAATTTAGCTCGATCATACTGTAAATACTTGAGGTAATTTAATTACTGTAATTAGGTACAGAGAGTTCAAAAATAAAATGAAGGGACGTTCAATATCAAACCAAAAACGGAAAACCTGAAATTTGCAGCTTTATATTTCCAGATAGCGAAATTGGTAAATTTTATATAATTATGTTTAAATGACAGACACGGTTGTTTTGTCGATACAACTAGTTTATTAATGAATTATATCAAAGCATGTACCATAAATTGTATACGATGAAATATTGTTTTTTCGATTATAAGGTAACAGAAACTTTTTATGCAAAATGAAAATAAATTTCCTTGTTCTCATGATGATTTAAAATAAAAGTTATCATCTATACATACAGATATATATTAAAATGAAAATTGAATGGTCTTACATGTAAAAAGTATTATAATATTGCATGTATATAATTTTATTTGCTATAACAGTGGCCGATAAAGTAAAGTTTTTACTTCAGAAAAGATGACATGTGACATTATTTGCGTGGTGCTGAACAGTGTAATATTATTTATTTTACATATTATATAACTTTCTCTATCTATTATTTTACATTGTTCTTGACAGTATTGTATTTTCTGTATTTTTATGATATATAGAGAGCACTGTGGAAAAGAAAAAGCTGTTGCGATTATTCATTGCTAATCAGTAACTGCCATGAATGTGTATATATTATATTATAGTATCACTTGAATGACTAGTCTTGCTGGTATATAAATGTTTGGTGACATTTGCGAAGCTCAAAATATTTCTAGAGATTCTATGGCAAAACATAAACGCTATTAGAAAGAGCTTAATATTATCATTATATAGACAAATGACATTATAATGCTTAACATTTTAGTTATATTTGTATTATTTTTTTTGTAAAACTTGGTAAATTCTATATAAAAGTTTCATAAAGATTGTTATATAATTATCTATTTATTTTAATTTTTCATAAAATACAAAGGAACGTCAAAAGAATTATAAAGCAAAATATAAAGTAAATTCAAATAAATTCTACCAGTATTTACAGATTAGCTTAACCGTGTAGTAACTGTAAGTTTGATCAAATAATATACAGTATTATTAATTGTACTGGACACCCATTATGAGTGAAAATCATAAAGTGAGAGCACATTTGAATTTATAGTTTGGTCGGATATATAAAAATGTAAATTTTATACTGCTAAAGCTAAACTCACATGAGTAAAATCCGATTTTGTTATAAAAATGAGCTGAATTTTTGAAAAAAAAACATGAAATACACACCGAATATATAAAAAACAAGTTTGATTATTGTAATACTTTAAATTATTATTTTGAATGTTAAATTTAGTCAAATTGGAACAACAACGATTAGATGCATAAAATTTATCGCTGACGTGTTACAAATCCATGCATGCAGATTTAGATTGGAATTCGGTTAAAATACGATAGTCTTGCAAGGAAATACTAAAATCAATTATATATTTAAAATAATTAACTAATTTTAAGTCTATCAATCTTCAACTATTAGAAATAAACTATATTTTAGCTTGAATATATACTGTTGCAGAACATTGTTTTTTAGGCTTAAAAGTATATTTTTTTTTATATATTATAATATATTAGTTATTATATACATATAGAATATACGCTGCAAGATAAAAAAAAAAAAAGGAATATAACATCATTCAGTGCATGACAGCATAGATTTGAGTTATTACATGGAGTTGAACTATCAAACATTTTTATTATTTTTTATTAATATTATTCACAAATGGAAACTAGACCTTTGGAGATAATGTTAGATAAGCGTAATGTAGGCACCATCACTCTTGATCTTATTTATTAATACATTTCGGTGTGAGCTAGAAGGATCATTAAAGTGTTAAACATGAAATATCGCTTGGCTGTGGCGCCAGGTGCTTGTCGCGGTCACGTGGTCACGTTTGCGGCTTGAGGCGTGGCCCAGCTGGTGACGCAACAATCGTAGCAATCAAGTCACCGATAACAAGGTATTATCTGCATGCATGAAACTTTCTTCTGTTAAAGTCACAATATAAATATAGGACACTTTTACAGATATATAAAATTGGTAGTGTTAGCAAAAAGGGCTATGCTTCATGGATTAATTAATTGAAAAAGAATTGCTTGATCTACTTTCACAATAAATAAGAAATTATATATATATGTTATATTTTTGTTTAAATACTGTATAATCTTTTCCGGCATTTTGTAAGTTTTTTAACAATTTATTTTAAATAGAGTGTAACGCAAGTTAGCAAATTTCACTATATCCAATTCTTTGTAAGTACAAATAAGACTTGCTGGCAGCTGCATGCAAAAAGAAAAATTAAATTTCAAGTGAGACCTTCAAATGTTGCTACTGCTTTTGTTTTTTATTGCTCGATGTTGCAAGAAATACCCATGAAGAAAAATTGTAGTTAGCAGAGCATTAACACAGTAAACTACATCCGTGATTAAAATAACGCCAAATACTATTACTTCATGGTATATAAGTGAAATCATGATGCAGCGATTATCGTAAAACATTACATATATATTAAATTTGTTTTCGTAAAATATAGTATATCTAGATACTAAGTAATATTGATTACGTAAAAGCATGCAATTCTGAGTATATTATATTGAATAGCACGAATAAATAAAATAATAATGTGCAATGAAAGTGTCTATGAAAATTTAAAATGACTAACACAATTCTAACATTGACTAAAAATGCAAATTAATTAACTACTGACCTTGAATAATTTTCAAGGATACTAATAAATATTCCCTTAGTAATTATTTAATTATATATTATTTTAAGTCAACGTGATGACTTCTTAAAAATTGTATAATTTTATTCTACTTTTAATAATTTACCAACTTAATTATTATGTTTTAATCCGTAGCGCTATATTATATAAAATGTATAATAGCTTCCGGCGTATATTACGTATTAATTTTTTATTGAAAACCATTAACAAAAATGATATGACATGTTAGATTGAATTGCATAAGACCTGGAAAAATGACACCCCTAAGGCACTGTTTGCAATTAAAATTATAATGATAATAATTCTGATTGAATGTGACTTGGCTTAGTAAATTGGAAATTTATAATTTTCTGCTTGGTCGAGAGCTTTTCCGTTTCCGTTTCCGAACAACTGTGGGACAGTACTTGATATAAATGCAAAGTCTCAGGGAAGTAGGGTCCAGGGCCGATGATTTTTCCTGCATGGCATGCTCCTGCAGTGATTATGAATAGATTATAATGATTCAGATATTGCGATCGTTGTCACATGTTCAACTGATGTTCTCACTTATGAGTGTCTATTTTTGAATTAGAGCAGAGAGATAACATATAATTATTGGAAATAATATATTATGCTGCATGGATATATCAATGTTTAAGAGAAATATTTTTCCATTTTTCATATATTCTCTTTGATTCTAAAATATATAGTATAAATCATATATTTTTTTTACTAAAATGTATTGTATTATATATGATAGATAGTTAATATATAATTCGATCATGAATTTGTGCATTAATATTTATTTTTATTGTACTAATTGATGCAATCTTATAAAAACTACAGAATTATTAGTATTGTACTTATACAAATTAATTTTATAAATATTTAGGATATATAATTGTATTTAAAATTAATTTATAATAGGTAATGTTAATTCGTATTAAGTATTTTATGTAACAATTAACTTGATCCATGCTGTACAGTCTATGATCGAAGTAAAAAAATTAATTTAAATAATATCACAAAGCTATCCATACATCATCATGGTGGTTGTAAGGTGATTTCATGGTTCTATAGTTACATTGAAATATATTACTATAGTATATTTGATGACGTCATTTGTCACTTTAGTAGACTACAGAGTATTCTATGTCACGGTGTATACCTGCATGGAAGCAGCAGCAAGAGGCGTGTAGTGTGGGACGATGGTCAGCCAAGCGTTCAAGCCAGCTTCCTGTGGTGGTATAGCGCGCGACCAACCGCACACTGCTGCTGCATGCACTTAGCATCCTCCAGCAGGCTTTGTCTCTGCGCCTTCACTGGAACCTCCAGGCTGGAGTTTGCTAGCTGAGCAGTGCAGCAAGTACCAGGTCAAGAGCACAGATCACATGGGATATGACAGCATGGGGAAATCTAATTATCATTTAATATTCAGTTTATATATCACAAGAATATCATGATATAGTTTTTAGAGCAGAATTAATACAATCAAATACAAAGCTTGATTTTGGAATTATATACCTATATTTATATTTCTTATGCACATGTATGATATATATGCACTTTTTATTCATTTGTAATAAATAAATAAATAAATAAATAAATAAATAAATAAATAAATAAATAAATAAATAAATAAATAAATAAATAAATAAATAAATAAATAAATAAATAAATAAATAAATAAATAAATAAATAAATAAATAAATAAATAAATAAATAAATAAATAAAATCGTCTTTATTGAGGGCGGGATTTAGGCCATTAGGCCCACTCTTCCATCCAACCCAACATAATAATGTTATGTACAATGAAATTTTATATATTTTCCACCTGAAATTACTTGCTACCTTTACTATATTTAAAATGAAACCCTCCTCAGTTTCCGGGAAGAATACCAAGCGTGCAGGTGTTTCTTTCATCTTTACATTTTGCGGTCGTTGTGGTTTTCTATAATAGCTGCAAATTCTCTATCATAAATAAAGCTACATTTTTTTTTTTCAGATGGTTTCATACAATTATTATTTTTAAGTAAATTCTCTCTATTTTTTTAGGTAATGTAATATTAATTACGTCAGTGCGGTAGTTATTATATATGGTATAATAATATGCATGCGCTGTGTGTATGTAGACATAATAAATTTAAAAAGTTCTGAATCGTAAAAAGCTTTGAATTATATTGATTGCAATAGTTCAGATTCGACGCGAGTAAAATTTATTTTTTATTTTTTATTTTTTTTTTTACAATCATTCAAGTCTCTAATATAGTCAATAGATGTTGATCAAGTAGTATACATACCGGGCATTGCATTATTAAAATGCTAAACTTTATTTAATGTAATAATATTTATTTAATCTGTTCAAATTGAATTGAAATATTTATAATAAATGTCTTGTTATTTTATTAATACTTATACATATAACTTCATATGCACAGGATACCTTAAAAACGTAAGCTTGCATAACTGAATCAATTAAACTTAATGAATTTAAATTAGTTATACGTGCATTCGTCACCTTGGAAAATTTCCCACTTGCAGTCTTGTTAATCACTATGCCTTGTGTTATTCTGTTATTCTTACGGGGCATGGTGATTAATAATGTCACAAAGGGATATTTTCCGAGGCTACGACTGTACTTAATAAAGAACCGTTTACGCCTTGTTGGTATGCAATCACAGATGCACTCCTACTTTACTGGCTGCATACTCAACAGGCACTGAGATTACAAGACTTTTATTATGAGAATAAATAATAGGATTTGATATGATAACATCATCTTAAATTTTGCATATATAAAGTAAGCCAGATTTTCTAGATAGGCCCTTCAACGAGCATTGCTACAAATGTTACGTCATTGAGCAGTTGTATTCAACGAGCGGAAACGATCCTTTTCCTCCTCACACATGGTTCACCTGTTGGAAGTGGGTCAGTTAGGGATTACCATATCTCAAGCTTACCTCACACTACTGCTATTAAATTGTAAGCATATTAGCAAGAGAGGGGACTTAAGATCTGACCATACGTAATAACGTCTTGCAATATAACTCATGCGGCATATAACATAAAGTTAGCCTGCTTCTAATTAGAGTATTATAGTAACAAAGCTTTCTTAACCATATACTATCATGTTTTTGTGTTATATCATAATGCAATTTACACTTGCAATGTTGAGAGCTACATGTATAAGTACAAGAAGATTTTAGTATTATACCAGCACACTCATTTCTAAGAATAATATTATAATATTAATGTTTATATATATTTTTTTTTAGAATGTAATGTTTTAAATTAAATTTACTGTCTGTATTTTTTGTTACAGAATTACTGAAGTAAAAATGCTAGCCGTTTTGTTAAAATGAGTTGATTGATTGAGTTAGTTAGTTATAACAGAGTATTATAATAAATAAATTATGCAATTTTTATGTAGCAATATATACAGTATAATTGTACCATATTATATATAATATATATACATAATTACATTGTTTGTTCTGATAATCATTGTTAATTTGCCATTGCTTTTAACCACATATTAAACTATGTATGTTTTTTTTTGTGCTGTTAATTACGCGCAATGAGTTCTATGTAATTGGATTGTATATTAAATAAATTGAGCGTTACATGTATTTTTATATAAATTATGTTGACTGCTGCTATTAACTAATTTTTTATAATGTTCTTTTAAGTACAAGTTGAAATGCAGTTAAATGTACTCACTTTCATGTTCTGATGAATAATAAGAAGTGCACATACATAAAAGTGTCAAACTTCATGAAGTTTTGAGTGCTCACTGAAAGTGAGGTAATCTGTCATAAATCATTTAAAATACTTAATATATTTCTTTATTTTAACATACTAACTTTTATGAAGGAAGTTTACACGCACATCTGTTTCTTGCATATTTATAAATACTTTTTCTTTCAAGTTAGTATAGTAGGGTACTGAACGATCGTAAAAAATTGCATTGCTGACTGACTCATTTCCTAACATTTTTTTTTTCTTTTCATTTGTAACGAGACGGAAGATTGAGTACGGTACTAGTGAGTCATGCAATCAGTGCAGTAGTGTCTGTGACGTCACTACCAGCTGTCACTTTGACATCACGCCTTGAAGTCCTCAGTTTGACTGACGCCGATGTCACGTCGTCTCTCTCTCATCAGGCTCTTCCTCTCTCGTCACCTCTCTCAGCTGAAAAAACAACCACCCAGCAAGGATATTTCGGTTCCGTGATGACTTTTTAAGAAAACTTTCTTGCAATTCTTTTTACTATACTTATGCTGTTGTAATGACGAATAAATGTGAGTCAAACGAGGATATAAAAGTGAAAGTAAGTCAACTGTGTGTAATATAATTATGATAATTAACGAATTTGAATTTTGTCGTGAACTCCTTAGAGTATATAGCGTCCTTCGTAAATTTTAAAACAAGTAATTTTAAATATTTAATGATACTTCATATTGCATATTAAGTGAATTTACTGCGTTTACTTGGTGCCAGTTTGGCAAATTTAGTATAAATGTAATAAAAAAAATTAATTTTGATATAAAATTCATTAGTGTTCTGCCATCGTATCATTATAATAATCAAAATTTCTAAAAATTGAGGTATTATATTCATATTAATTAACTCATTAAATGATTCAAATTTTTATAGTGTTATTATACCTTGAATTTATTAGATAATTATAATGTAACTATAATTATAATATTTTAATATTACTAATCAACAGCATATTAAATCATAAAAAATATACTGTGGAGAATTGTGCTTCAAGAAATGAGCCGGATCAATGGTTGAAATCCATGAAGCTGATTTTTTTTTTATTCATATTCAGTTCATTATAATAAAAGATGCCCTTTAATATTCATAAGAGTTGTTTTATTTTTGTCCTTTAAAATTTAAAAGGAAGCATTAAATTGCATGAAAAGCTGCTGATGGCGTTGGATTACACAGCGGCACGGATACACGTGCTAACCAAATGCCTGCGTGCACATGAAGGGTCTTGTTTGCCGCCTGGTGCATCCTGCCGCCTGCTCATAATGCACGCCACAACGTGACACCAACAAGACGACTATCTCACACCATATTGAGTTACTTGTAATCATTTCAACGGAATTAAAAGTCAAACGGAGATCATTTGAAGCGGTGGACAACCTGCATGATTTTTTTTTATTGTATAATATTTTGATATATTATCAATTTTTTCAAATTTCTTTAAATCCTATAACACCCTGAAATTGAGAGGAAAGATGCTGTGGCGTCATAGTCATGCAACGTATTTCCTTATACTTGCGTGTTATATGACTACATCACAGCATTTTACTTCACAATTTAAATGGTGTTAAAAAACAATATCTGGAATAAATTGACAATTAATTCATTACTTGAGTTGCTCTCTCTAAATATGCAATAAGAATTTTCATGCAGGTTCTCCTTTAAAAGTTCGTTTAATTAGATTGATTTTTTTTTAATTCTTGGAACTCGATGGAAGTCAAGGTTTTCAACATTATAATTGAAAATAGGACTATGAAGAACCTGAGATAATATACAGTAAAATACAGAACATTAAAAGTTGAGAATACTGTTTAATTTCATAAGTACAATGAGAAACTGTGAATTAAATTCTTTTAATCATTCTCTTCAAATTTCTCTAAAAGACATAACAACATTACATTAAATTTTTGCATCACATCAATTTAATAAGTTTCTATTCAGTAGTAGCTTACAGTTATTATAATTGGGAAATCTGAGTATAGTATATTAATTTATTTTAAAGAATTAATTTCAATAGAATTTAATATCTCCTTAACCTCATAAAACAATGCTCTGAACTTCAGTATATATATATATATATATATATATATATATATATATATATATATATATATATATATATATATATATATATATATATATATATATATATATATATAATATATATATATATATATATATATATATATATATATATATATATATATATATATATATATATATATATATATATATATATATATATATATATATATAATTCCATTTCACAGTATTATCTATTGTGTTTATAAAATAAATATCACATATACATATAATATATAATGAAATGAAAGAAAAATAAGAACATTTTTTTCGTAAAAAAAAAGAAAGAAAAAGGCTACAAGTACTTCGATTTTGTTTGTTTCGTAAAAGCTGAGAGTTTTGGGGGGCATTACAAACATAAACACATACACTTTAAGAGGGCGCTTTCGTTGAGTTTTGACGTTCAAAAAGATGTTTTCTTTGTACGGATATTTTGCGAAAAACTATTAGTGCGACAAAGTTAAAATTTTCTCACAATACACAAAAAAAGTTGCTCTAAAATAATTTTGTTTTTGTTTTTGTGTAACACTTTGATTAATTTAATTATACTGCGATCAAAGTGGGCGATTATAAGGTACTTTGGGATTTTTTTCCCAGCAAAGTAACTATCGTATATAGATTTTACTTGTAAGATTTTACGCAGAAGTTTGGTCTCTTTAATAAAAAAAATTAAATGTGTTTAATATTGAGAGCTTCTATCATAATATTGCGTAATGAAGATGATAAAATTCAATATTTTCGTTAACAATTTTGTTGCATTCAGCTAGTCGGCAAAGAACTAAAGAAGTGGGCTGAGGGAGAAGCTGCCTCCCACACCCCTCTCCGCCGGCGTGATATATTACTCGACCGTCACCCTCAAAACGACAAAAAAAAAAAAAAGTCAACATGTGCCGGGGAGAGCATTTGTATACTATCTCCATACGCACGTTGACAAGACACTTATAACTTATAATGCACTCGAACAATAATTGTATAATAAATGTAATATTATATACGACTTATATGACCATATAATTAAGAATTTTATTACAAATTCTCTATAACCAACAACATAGAAAAGTAATAATAAATTATTCCCGAATTATCATACGCATTTTTTATAAAACCTTCGTAAATTGTTCGATGGATGCCGCCGTGAGGCTGCAATACGACCACGACTACATTTTACCAGACTACAGTTCTGGGTGTAAAATTTTAAAATTGTGTGTCCAGTGACGGTTGGTGCCAAGCTGTGTTGTTGTTTTTTCACAAGAAAAAATTATAATCAATCGGTATAACTATAATGACGGGGTGCAGGAAAAAAAGAGGATGAAACGAGCGATATTTTAACATTTCATTATACATAGTATATACCATTTTTTTTTATCCATTATTGATTTTAGTTGAAATAGTCTGTACGAAATGTAAATATATTATCAGAGTGTGCAGTTAATCATGTGACATTTATTAATCTTATATTATAATTATATTATAGTCTCTCAATTTCTAGAGAATATTCAAATAATTAAACACTTTTGCATGTGCTTCAAAGTGGCACTTTTTTATCGTAACATATATCATTGCGTTTTTGTGTGGTTCCCTAGGCTTTAGACATCGTGTTGGTCCATTGATGAAAAAAAAAGAATAATATCCGTCCTGACTAAGGTTTTCCACGGTTCCCTCAGTCTCACTTCAGCGAATGCTGGGACGCGTAACAGGCCGTGGCCACCATCCGTTCCCTACCTTATCCCTACCCATTACCCCGCCGCGAGCTGCATGTAAGCTCTTATAGTGCTATGGTGTATCCTATATATATTTATATTATATATATAATATATATATATATATATATATATATATATATATATATATATATATATATATATATATATATATATATATATATATATAATTATATATATAAGATTGAGACTAAAAAGTTGCCAAAATATTATTATTATTATATTTTTATCATTATTTTATATCTTTATTGGTGTATTATATTGATAGTTCATATAGTACATAACCGCATAATATATAATATGTATAAAATATACATAAATACACGTATATTATATGCATACATTTATTTTATACTCGTCACATAAATTGCTTGCAATCTAACCTAAAACTACATTGCTGAAGGGAATGGAAAGGTCCTCCCTCAATTGTGTCAATTAATTTTTTTAATTTGGGCAAAAAATGTCGCAGAGAGAAAAAAAAAAAGACGTCTGTAGGCTAATTTTTTCTCCTGCAACTGATTATTTTAATTTCGTTTTAATCAAATGATTTTTTTTAAACAAATGTATAAATTTCACAGTTAATTCATGTTTGTGGTTTTCTCGCACATGGTGTGCACATGTGCTCCGAGCGCGCGACAAACGTCAAGTTAGCAGTTAGCAGGAGCAAGCCACCCCAGCTTGCTTCGAGTCGCCGTGACCCACCCCTCAGTAAGAAAACTCTCCCCTCCAGTTTTGGTCCAGGATCGAACGAAAGCGCCCTCTTAATACGACTTCCAACTTCATTGATGGGAACCTGACCAGGCTGCATTCAGAGAGATTAGGATATAAGATCTCTGGCGCAGTCCACTGTGATGACGTCACTTCCGCCTTTCCGACGTGGGCGGGCGTAGGCGAGACACTTGATGGGATTCGTAACCGCAATTATATCCTCCCCGAACAGGCCCACGCAGAGAACGGATTGTGTAGGTCGGGCACTAGCTGGAATTGCATCATCTTATAAAAGGAACCATGATGCATGGTGGGTATTATAGTATTAATACTGTCAATTCAATTTCAGCAATGATACTTCAAAGAAATTTAATATTACAAAGACAATTTGAGGAATTGAAGGTTGTATTTGCCACATACTTTTTCATTATATATTACGATATATAATGTTTCTGCTTAAATTATCAAGAGGATTATATATTATTCAAGGAAAAAAGAAAAAAAAATCAGTACACTTTACTATTATAGTATAATATATTTTGTTGACTTTATAAATTTATATAATTGCATATATTACATAAACCACAGTAAATACGTAATTCCAACAGCTGATTACATTGTGTGGGTTTATTGGTGATTTAAATCTGCACTCGTGGTTATGTACAAATTATAGAGGTTATGAATCAATTTCCTTGGCTCGACCGGCTCATCTGACCACGGAGTGTCGTCTCGCATGGTGGGCAGTACCGCAGTGCTGCGGCGAGCCTCCGTGTGACCGCGCGGCTCCCTGGTCAAACCTTCAGGCAGACGGGAACACCGAGGGTCCAGATAGACCAGGGGACGTGGCCTATGACCTGGAAGACTCGACAATTGGTGGTGTAGAATACTAAGTTCGAGTCTTCATCTCGTGCATTCAAGTCTCTGAGAAATATCAAAGTAAATAATTAGATCTGTATTACCTGTATGTCGATATTTCTAGCAAATTGAATGTAACTAGTGATCACCGTTCCCGTAAGTTAAATACAGGAAGTCAGGGCATGCTAAATAACACAGGTACAACGATGTTTGATGATGGTCATTCATGATTACCGACATTGTTGTTGAATTATGCATGACTTTTATGTTTGTTATAAAGTAGCATTTTAATATTGTTATGGATTGAAATCAGATTCTCATTATTTTATTTTTAAGGTAAAACCTGAGAATTTGTCTGTCAAGGTCAAGAGGCGTGGCTATAGTGGCAACACTGTTTGCATTGGAATGAGCATAAATTTTTAGGAGGGGGTGGTGACAACAGTCCTTGAGAACGTTGCCACATTTCTCATCACACATAGGAAACGATCATCGCCACGGTTCAAAATATATGAAAACAATTCAGAAAAATAGTCTAAAAAATTAGGTTTTAGTAAAAAAAAAAGTAAAAGAATCTGTTGTATAGTTTTTTTGCAATGCTAATTAACAAATTTAACATTGGAAGGATACAAAATTCTCATTTAAATAAATTAATTATAATTAAACCAACGGTTAAAAAATTCCGAAAAAATTCAGAGCTAATTTGACGATTGTTGTGAGTCCACCAAATTAATTTGAAGAAAATCTGTTGTAGCGAATTTTTCGTCCAAATTTCTCAGGTTAAGCCTTAATTGTGATTATAAATATGCAAGTAATTATTCAACCTTTGTCAACACTGTGTGAAAAATACAGTTAACCAATTATAAAATAAATGTCTTTTAAAACAATGTAAAATGAATGTTAGTAAAAAAAAAAAAAAAAACACATGTAGAAAAGAGATTAAGTTTTTTTTTTTTTTTTCAGAATTATTAAATTTGTTTTTAAAAATTATGAGCTGCAACATTCTTTATATTTCATACATCTTACAGTCCTTATAAATTACAAAGAACGGTTTAAATTAAATCAATGAATTGACAATTAAATTAAAGATAAATATAATGAATGAAAATACGTTACTATATTAAATCTAGTCAATGAAAAATACGAATGTTATAATAATATTTATTTTAATAGCATGACTATTTTCTTTTTAATTATTAAGATATCCTAACTTTATCAATGGCATGAAATGCTTATTCATTCATTAATTATTTGATCGTATTAAATGATACATTGAGTGACGTAACGAGGTTCATATACCATATGAATGACGAAGCTACCTGTTGGTTCACTACTCCACGCACCGCTGGCCACCGGTGAACCAAGACAGGAGGATCACCGCTCCAGTGAACGACACTCAGTTCCCACACCACAACACTTTTTTTGTGTCTCGACATCCACCCGTAGACCGTGAAGATCCTCTCTTTAAGGCACCCACGAGTACCGATAGATATACAAAAACTTGGCACCATAGATAGGGTAATTTTACAAGTGAGAGGCAGCAACAAGTACACAAGTTTCTTGCTTCATATACATAGACTAAAGATAATAATTTTAAACCTTATGTTCTAAAAGTTATGGGAAAAAAGAGTAATTTTAGTAAAACTAACAATTAAATTTTTTAAATAAATATTTATGTTTTTACATTGCTAAAAAAAAAAAAAACACCATCTTTATCATACTTTGATTAATTTGTAAGGTAGTATAAAATGTATAAATCTTCTGGATAAATGCAAACTTCTTATCTTTGTATTATAGTAAAATTTCTCTATTATACATCTTGTTAAGAGCCATGCAGGTCTTTGAATGTGTATAGAAGTAAATAATTATGAAATATTCCTGTAATTTCATTTTTCTAAGAAAGAAATTCTCTCCGTCAGCAGATAATCACTTTAATTTAACAATTACATAAAATGCAAAGTTAACCTATTTTTTAAATAAAAAGGATTTTTCAACTACTTTTTTCTAAAATTTATTTATGTGTTTGAATAAAATGTTTCCCATTATAACTTATTTTATATACATTTTATTTTTAAAGTTTTTTGTTTCTAAAAGTTTTATATCTTTACAATGCAAAAATCTATTATACATTTAAAGCAAGACACATCACTACTTTGTCGTCTTTGGGTCCGCCCATTGCTAAAGCAGAGAGCTATACTTGGCTCACTACTACAACACATATTGTAATATATTTTTTTTTCTTCTTGCTCACTCGCTTGCTTGGCCAGATTAGGTTACTCGACGCTCTAAATCCCGCGCTACTTAAATAAATCTCACGCCAAGCTGAGCTGCTGGGCGGGCCTCACGAGGCATACACTTCAGATCACTATTGCATTTGTAACGTCACGAGTAATACCCTGAATTAATTGAAATTTAGGGCGAAGTCATTCAGAGAACATTTCGGATATTTACCCTTGTTTGGGATAAACACTTGGAGCTTTGGAACCGATCTATCGAAAAGCTAGGGCGTTTTACTGAAACTTAGAGACAATATTATTTTTTATTTACTTTCTCATATGAGTCAAATAATGTCTAGCTTGCCTTCTCAAGGAGTATAGAATCTGTAAACAGAGATCAGAAAGGCCGGAGCCCACACACCTTTAGGTGCCCGACAACTTTTGTCAACTCCTCTCAAGGATTACGGTGACTGGATAACGAGGTTACTATAGAAAAGGAGGCCTAAAAAATAATTGTAGTTATTTTGGGAATTTTGAGCCCCTTTCATCCCTAATTAATTTTTTACATAAAAATACTCCCTGAATATTTTATTTCATGACTTGCATTGCAATATGACGTCACAGTTTATTACATTAGTTTCCAGTGCATGAAGGCGCATGCAGGAATGCAGCAGCAGCTATAATACATACTCTGGCTATAAGCTCCATGTACGCGGGGGCGGGAATAGCGCTATTTCTGTCAAGCGACGGGCGGGCTGGAGGAAGGGCGAACTATGAGCCTCTCCAAGACTAATGAAGGAAGGTGTGGTCTTCTACGTGCCTTATTTGGAGTTTGCAGCTTGAAAGACGACGAGTTTAGTGAGGTATTTTAAGTACCTAAATCTAATGTAGTAGATGCTGCTGCTGATTCTATAATATGCTAAACTGGATATTGTAGAATAATAAATAGAACCGATTAAAGAATGAAAAAAAAAAAAAAAATGTCAACTTAATTTATAAGTTTTTTATATACTGTATATACTTAAGTTAGTTGTTAAATGTTAATATATTTCAAATGAAATAGAAACTATAAAAAGTTAGTTGTTATATATTATATGAGGTGGACTTTATGACAATCCTTGTAATAAAATACTTTTTTATTTGGCACAAAAAACAATGAACTATAATATTATATTTGCTTTGGATATAAACCTTGTTTTATATTTTTCAGTAAGAATTTCATTCAAGTTTAATATACTGTACATCTAACCATAAGTACTATCACACCTTACTGAAATAATAATGAATTCAGTTTAAGCTTCATAATTTTAATTTATTAATATATTTTTTTAATTTTTGTCAATACATGGTACAGTTTATATATAATAGATCTATATTTATAAATATTTAAATGAATGTTTCGAAAGCATCAAGTGCATAGAGAGCTCATCAGTATAATATAGATAATAAATTGGGGTCAAGTGATTTTAAACGGGATCTATTTTTGTACAAAATTAACAGCAAGTTGTGGTTTATAATGAATGGGTGCTTCAGATTTACCTCGCTTTCTGGGAGGTCTTACTTATGGTATATCACTTGAGGCTAGTCAGTCCTAAGTTTAGCCGTGTACTTACACTAGCCCAGTTTAGCAACAGCAGCTCGTTCGCATGCTGTACAAACACAAACAAACATAACGTAGCTCACAGTTTAGTTTCAACTTTAGGTTTGTTGCTCTTTCTGCAGCAAACTGGCTGGCCAGCCGTCAAGTTTTAAGGTGGTTTCACTCTTGTTTAATTTAAAGTATTTTAAACCATGCATTGATTTAATTTTACAGTGAAAAATATTAGGGATTTAAATTTACTGCTATGAATTATAATATATTTTTTTATTATATTTATTGATATTTATTTGAATTTCTACATCAGAAATAAGTTTATTACAATCAAAAAAGCATAAAAAAATTTACAGAGCTTTCAGTAGGAAATATAATATATACATCAAAATATAAGCACATAATATTTTAAATATTAAATAAATTATGTAAATTATAGCCTTTAAAAATAATAAATCGTATCGTCTTGACACATACATATCAATTGAAACCTTCAAATTCCAAATTAAGCAGGTGATGATAAAGTACGTGTTAAAAATAGTATAGAATGATACATTTTAAATTTAATATATTTTTACTAAAATTTTATTTATAACGAGACCATTTCCTGCCGGATGCAAATTAATGTGCAAATGCTTTCATCTCAAGGATGTGTACGATACTTGGTTGCCATAAATCTGCTGTCATGTCTCCAAATGGTCCGCTAAATGTCCGTGGACCAGCCGTGCTGCCTTAACTTCGGTGGTCCCGTCACGAGCTAATTTGAGAATATAGCTGGACACTCGTGTTTGGTTAGAAACGAGCTCAGTCTGTGAATATAGAAATTAACTTGTTATGTCAGTAATCAGAGTTTGGTAGATGTAAATAATAAAATGAATATAATTAATATGATAATTACATGATTTTTGCTTCAAAAATTTGTATGTGATTTGAAAAGAGAACCGAAAATGGAGAATATTTAGAAAAAAAATATGGTATTCTAATTTTTTCGTGTACTTTTCTATCTAGAAAATGATTTATTAAAAATTATAAATATACAATTATGTTCTATAAAATTTATTATAATTACACTATATACGTATGGTTGTAATTCACGAAGGAGTGAGTTATTCTTGAAGATAACCTTGCTTCTCACTATAAACGCATGCTAGCGTCAATGAGTTAGGCTGGACGTTAAACGTGATTATTGAGAAACCTGTTTATCTTAGTTCGTAAATCACATCCATTATGCATAACACAATATTATTCTATATTAGTATATATAATCTACTTAATCCCATGCAGATGTGCATGCACAGTCAGGAATAAAGTAATCTAAAAATAAGACTTTGATTTGAAGCAGAGGGTGGATTGTATTGGGAGAAATAACACTGTTCAACGATGTCTTCTTTTGTGTTTGTTTGTATGTGAAGTAAAAATAGCACAGCGGCTATAACAAAGCCAATCAAAGTATATTACTTTTCCAATAGCAAGCAGCAGCAGCAGCAGCAGAAGCTTTGAAGTATTTTTAGTTTGAAAGGATTAACAAGTAAAAAATAATAATGCATGACTTCTTTTTTTACGTATCTTTAGGAAACAAGAAGTGTTGGATGTCAAAAAATAAAAACATCATGGTATCAAATTTTGACGTCAAAAATAAACATATTAAAATATGAAACTCTTCAAAACCTTAAGACTACATGATGTATGTTGAAATATTTTCTTTACAAAAACTTGCTGCGTAGATACTTCATCATTTTTTTAGACACTTGAATATTTTTTATAGATTTATACTATATGAATCACATTCATTCAATATTTGTGTGCTCTTTATTATTTTGAAACTTTAAGAGATATTGTAGAAAATATAAGTAAAAATGAAATACTAAATATTTCAGTAAAATGGAACGCACATTATTATAATTTCAACTAAATATAATTAATAATTAATACATTAAATAACATTAACATTTAGACAAGAACATTATGATCTATATAGATGGATTATTTTAGGAATTTCTATACTATACTTGTAACTATAATGGGTGTTCATATAGACAAAATAGACTTACCATGTCTCTGTGGGTGCTATTCACGAAGCAGTTAGCCAGGTGTTTAACCACGTTTAGTTTAACCACGTTCAACTATACCTGTTTTACGTGCTAAACCACCTATATAGTTAAACGTGGTTAAGTTAATTGTGGTTAGAAACCTGGTTAACTGCTTCGTGAATCGCACCCAATATAAATAGTTTGTATGCTTCTTAAATGTCTGTATAAAATTAATTATGTTTTATACAGTATACTACACATATAAATAAATTTATATTCAAAGTGTGCAATTTTTGTATTTGTATGTTTGTAATTTGACGAATGAACTATTTATTTAAATTTGAATATAAATGAAGATAATGGTCCTTCTTTCATTGTCAAGAAGGTTCATTGATGGTTATTCGTAATCAAATATAATTTTTTATTACATTAATAAACAATTTCAGTTAAATTTATTGACATTATTGAGGCGCCGCAGATCAAAAGGGTTTATATCCAAGCCTAAGTGGGATTGAATTTTTGAACCTCAGCTGCATCAACAATAATTTTTTCTCATCATCTTTGAATCTATATTTGGAAATTAGGACAAGTACTATATATAGTTATCTTTCCAAATCTAGGTTCAAAAGTGACGAGAAAAAAAAAATTTCATGTAACCGAGGCTCAAAAATTCAATCCCAGTGGAGCTTGGATATAAACCCTTTTGATTCGCGATGACTCATTTTATTTACTTCAATGAATGTTCTTATTTCATACATAAACTGTATAATATAGTACGTTATATGCTTCCTTTTTCCTTTAAACTAACTAATACTCTATGATGCCCCTCCTTTCTCTCTCTTCTCTTGCCATGATATATTTTGTATTCTATCTATAAGCATTGTATACATAGAGTAAATAATTATACTTATTTACTTGTGTATACACACTTATAGGAAAACATAGAAACAATAACATTATACATTATTTGCTAGATACGTCATTCACAGTACATCGTAAACAGAAATCATTATAATAACATTATTATATTATAGAAAGATAAACTACTATATTATGTTACATCTAGACAATACATCGCAAGCTGTCAGAAACATACATCATATTAAAGTTATCATTCAATACTTTATTATGTATTATAAACTATAGTTTTCATATAATCTTACTTTTATTAATATCAGTAATGCTTTAGATTTGTAAATAGAAGAGGAGTTTATAAAAATTATATTTTTATTAGGTTATATACGAACTAGTGTGTGTGTATATATATAATATATATTATACAGTTTTTGTTTTATTAATTAATCACACACTACGTATTATTATAAACGATAAGTGTAAGAACCAAAAATTTAAAATATAAAATATATATTATATATGTGATGGTATAATATAAAATTCAAGTCCTATTTTTTTTTTTTTTTTTTTTACTTTGACAACTTAATCTTTTACTTTTTTTAAAAAAATATTTTTATCAATAGATCAATATATTTAACAAATATTACGATGATATAATGCATTGACGCCAGCTTCAAAATATTTTATGTATTATAGTATTTATATTTAAGTAATCACAATAATAATCACTTAAAAAAATATGTATTAAAACGAAAGACTCCCATCCTGTAAAAGAATATAACAAAATATTAAACATTAAAATGAAAATAAGAAGTATAATTTTATGAATGCTTAATGGAAAATATAAAGATGTTTATTTTTGGAGTCCACTGTGTACGAATATTACAACTGTCTACACATGACGAGTTTACGTGAAGTCAGTAAAGTATAATCTGTATTATTTTGATGTCAACCGCAGAACACTATAATATTTGACTTGATTCACTGTCATATATTTTATATTTACCTATAAAGATACAAATCATTTTTATATATAATATTATATATTTTCTTATTGCTTTTTACACATGCACGCAATATAATATATGTTTATAATATTATTTATTGTATACTGACAATGAGTATATAATTTTTTTTCTTATTTTTTCAATGCAACGTAAGCATGTCACCGCCGTATAATAAAAAAGCCCATGAAGCGATGTCGCGCGAGGCTTGGCAGGGCGAGAAAAGCGCACTTGCAGTAAAATCGTATAAATTGTATGGCAGCGATTAGCGAGAAAAAAATCGCTTTTCCGCAGCGATTTCATCGAGCCGCGATGTTTCCTCGCCAATATGGCTGCCATACGGTTTCACTGCAAGTGCGCTTTTCTCGCCCCGCCAAGCCTCGCGTGACATCGCTCCATGGAAATGCACCTTAACTCAAGGAAACATTCACTTATATAATCAAAAGTGTGTGGTGAATTCTCTCTCTCTCTCTCTCTCTCTCTCTCTCTCTCTCTCTCTCTCTCTCTCTCTCTCTCTCTCTCTCTCTCTCTCTCTCTCTCTCTCTCTCTCTCTCTCTCTCTCTCTCTCTCTCTCTCTCTCTCTCTCTCTCTCTCTCTCTCTCTTGTAGACTCAACAAAAGTAATATCTCTGGTGGATAGCAATCGGCTTAACAAAAAAACAACAGCTGAAATCCATAAAAGGGTTATAAAGATGTCTTCAAAGGAAATTTCAATGACGCTTAATCTACTATTTGCATATAATTTTTTTACCAAAATATTTCTTAACATTAGTGTATGTATAACGGAGAGAATATGGAATTAATTTCATTGCATACATTGCGACACTAATCTATGGATATTTATTATGTCACCAGACATGTTCATTATAGTATGACATCATTGACTTTTTTGGTGGACGGAACTCAAGATCTGTGTACCTTGAAGGCAATTTTTTTAAATACATTTTTCAGTATAATATCTGCAATTTGTTTTTATCATCTAGAGTCGTCGTCACATTTACAAGAAAGAGTTTCACGAGTATAAAAAAAGAAAAAAAAATGCATGACGGTAAAAAAGTTAAATATAAAAATTAAATTGAATATTTAATACAAAAATAAAATAAACAAGCATTTATAAATTAAAAATCTACAATAATCATGGGTATGAACGTCATATTATAAAGCAAAAATTAATTATTAAAAAAAAAAACACGTTCATGGTACACAAAAATGAATGAATTTTTAAAAAGATAATTAAAAGTTATTGAAACAAAATAGATATTTTATTTTAAATGTTATTTTCAATTATAATATTTATCAATATTTTTGACCTATTTAAGTTATAAAATTACTCATTAAATGAAAGAAAATAATAGTTTAATATAATATAATTTTACATAGCAAATATTATATATGAACGTATTTATTTTATTACGTAAAATGTTTTTTTTTTTCTTCTTTGGGCAAAACAATAAATTAACCATACAAGTATTATATGAAGGTTGTGATTGACCAAACAAATCAGAATTATGGAACTGTAATTAAAGACTTCATAAAAGTAGACAAAAAATCTTATTTTTTAACAAAAACATTAGTTGCGGTAGAATTTTGTTTCAGTACCGTACTGAAAATGTAAACTATATAGCAATAAAGTAATTGAATGCATAAAAAAACCTTGAGTCTGGTACGTCATTGTACCTTTGTAATCTGTAGTTTAAACAAATACGAGACCACGGATACAGTCTACCCGATTAAATTCCCCACTGGAAACTGGAAGTGGAGCTTTTTTGAAATTTGTAATAAATCTGCATGTATAATATATTACAATAAGTAGGAACCTGTGTGCTTGTTTTAAAATTAAAATGAGGTTGTCAATAAAGAATAACACTTCCGACAATGGACACCATACATGAAGAAATTTTATTGCAGAAATGAATAGAGGGTACCAAATTGTGCTACTCTGAATTTTTTCAGCTTTTTTTGAAACCCAGAACTATTTTTAAATAATTATTGAAAGTGCGGCCACGCCCCCTGGAGGCGTCAATAGGCGTCCAGTCTCTATCCTTTTTATTTAGAATTCAGGGGTGCCAACTGAAATCACAGGACTTTCAATAATTATTTAAAAATAGTTCCGGGTCTCGAAAAAATCTGAAAAAATTCAGAGTAGCATAATTTGGTACCCTCTATTCATTTCTGCAATAAACTTTTTTCATGCAATATGTTGTCCATTTCCAGTGAACTTACAATTAAAGTGACTACATTCTCAGGTGACGATACACCTGTGATAGAGCACGAGACTTGCGTGATGATGGCGCTCATGCAGGTTTGATTCTCAAGGACTTGCTGGAGATTTACAGATTTCAAGCGGAACGGCGAAGAGAAAGAAAAAAACACCTAAAAAGAAAAAGTAACAAAACAAAAGTGTTGAGTTGTTGTCACAATAAAAAAATCTTCTCATCTCGTGTCGTGTGTTTTTTCTCCTTCTTTTGATTTAAAAAGAAACCTGGTGTTATTGGTGCAAGTCCGACACGGTTCGCGCGCTTCTTGTGGCCTGAGAAACAGAGAAAGGGCTACAGAAACAATTTTCAAGCATCAAAATCAATACACGAGTATCAAGAGTTAGTTTCCATTTCGAGAAGTTAATACTTGACAGTAAAAATGTATTTACTTATATTAATATAATTATATATTTAAATCATACTGATAGAAATGTTCAATTTTGTGAATAAAATCTTATGTGTCAATTTAATATTATTATTTAAATACAAATAACCATATTAATTAAGCTTTAATTTAAATTAAAAAATAATCTCTATCTTGTAATATAATATAATATCATGCTTCTTTTTCAATGAACACTTCAGTTTTTTTTTTTTACATTTTCTTGGTACACTTTATATCTTCTTTTACAGTAATTATACTGTACATGCTACATAATCAAATATGTCACAGTAATAAGTTACTGTGTAATACTAGAAGGCACACAATGTATAAGCAATAACTTGTATTCCTCTACATTATATATAATAGTTAATGCAGGGCAAACTATATAAGAACTGCTACTGAAGATCGTTATCCGCAATTTTACTGATGGTAGAAAAAAGTGCATGATTTATATCGGTAGGTCGCGATAAGCTGGAGAGTATGTTGGGGGGGGGGGGGTAGACTTGATGTACGGTTATTGGCGACCTATATGCAAGCTAGCGCCCATACCTATATATAATACTCTTTTTTTTCTCTGTCTCTCTAGGGGGATGAAACAGCTCACACAAAACACATCGTACTTATAGGATTGTGTGTTTACACTTTACATATAGTGATCAAATTAACCTCATGTGTATAAGCAAAAGTAAAAAAAAAAAAAAAAAAAAAAAAAAAAACGAAAGAAAAAGGTTGATCAAAATTAGAAGGAAAATAATAGTAAAAGATTTGTATAATACTAAAATGTATATTGGGATTAATGGAATGCATTTTATTTTTTTTTTTTTTGCAGTAGAAACATGATAAAATAAATTATTTTATTCAATTTAATTTAATTGACATGAAAATTTACTGAGTTGAAAAATTTCTTGACTATACTTGACAATACGCATTGCCATGCTTTTATTATTATTATTTTTTTCCTACTTAAAAATGTAAGAACTTATTTTTAATGTAATTGATAAAAGAAAATAAGAAATGAATTCTTATGTGCAAATTAGTGAAAACTTAAGTGCATCATTCTTACGAAGAGATAACACACGAAAATGGCGTCCTCTAGACCTACATACAACAACGCAGAGCTACCACCATTTTTTGTGCCTCCTGTACAACAATTTGCACCACTACCAGCACAATTCCCTCACTTCAATAATATCAACCCCATCAACCTGCAACAGCTACTGATATTAAACCAATCAATACTCACAAATACTGTAAGTAATAATAATAAATTTCAATTGCAAATCACACAAAATCTACAAGATTTTAACGTCAAACTAAGCAAATTACAAGAAGGTGTTGATCAAATTAACAACACTCAACAAAACAGCATGATCCAAAATTTACAAAGTAAAAGTGTGCATGATACTAGCTCAATTTATGCATCAAATACTGAAAATTGCAAATTGAAAAATAACGGTAACTCTACTTCAAATTCACCTCCAAAATCCGCGCCTTCTCCACCTGTCTTGCATGGTGGCGCCATCTCTCGGCCAATTCAACAATTAGAAAATGTCAACAATCAAAATTTGAAGAAAAAGAATCTGAGGAATTCCCAAATGAATTTACCCCCAAGATTACAAAATAAATTAAAATCTGACCAATTAAACAAAATGGAAGCTACAACTTCTCAGTGGATTGATGTTAAGAATGATAATAAGATGCCCAAAAAATTCAAAATCAATGACAATCACAACAACATCCCCGACTTCTTATCAATTAATCCATTCAGTGTCCTAAGCAAACTAGAAGAATCTGATGCAACTCATCCAAAAACTGTAAGTCATACTCGTCCTCGACGTCCATTTAAGTTTACGGAGATGCCTGAAAATCAGTGTCTCTTTTCTGCCCCCTCACACTTCTCACTAGGTCACTGTGTCGGGGAAGATTTCAGTATGTCAGCAGGAATCGCTATCCCATTCCGCGACAAATTCGGCAGAGTACAAAAACTAATCAACATGATGAAAAAAAAAGGACAAGTAGCAGTTTTAAGAGATGGAAAACGTTTTATTTTCTACCTCATCACCAAAGAGAAATCAACAGAAATTCCTTCTATTGATGACGTCAGAGAAGCAATTTCAGAATTCAAAACGAAATGTGTTAGACTAGGTGTCCGCTACGTTGCCATCCCACGTCTAGCATGTGGCCTGGACAAACAGTCATGGCCAGAAGTGAGGTCAATAATTCAAGAAATTTTTGCTGACACGGAAATTATCATGAATGTTTACTACAAACCTCACAGAAACCATCGTACATTACCAAAACCATGTCTTCTCTCAGACCATGTGGATGCTGCATTCAATGCCATTGCACTCAGACCTCTGGTGACAGTCCCTGGGAGTAAGAAGAGCACCATAGTCTCACACTCATTAACAGCTTCTGGGGGCAGGAGCACTCCCACAATTACACCTCCGAAGCCCGCCCCCGACAATGAAAAGAGCACGGTGACCCTGATGACCGTCCCTAAAAGCAAGGGCACACCCCCGAAACCCGCCCCAAACGAGACCAGCATGAAGGTCACGTCTTTGGTGACCGCCCCCAGCAGCAAGGGCACACCCCCGAGGTCTGCCCCCAACGAGACCACCACGGAAGTCAAGTCTTTGGTTACCGCCCCCAGCAGCAAGGGCACACCCCCGAGGTCTGCCCCCAACGAGACCACCACGGAGGTCAAGTCTTTGGTGACCGCCCCCAGCAGCAAGAGCACACCCCAGAGGCCCGCCCCCAACGAGACCAGCACGGTCGTCACATCTTTCGTAACCACCCCCAGCAGCAAGGGCACACCCCCGAGGCCTGCCCCCAACGAGACCAGCATGGTGGTCACATCCTGCACACCCCTGAGGCCCCCTCCCAACAATGAGACCAGCTCGATGATCATATATCTGATGGCCGCCCCCAACAGTGAGGGCACACCCCCGACGCCCGTCCCCGACAACAACGAAACCAGCAAGGTGGTCACATCCCTGGTGAATGACCCCCGCAGTGAGGACACCCCCCCAAATTCCACGCCCACCACCAATAGTTTTTCTCAGAAGAGAAACCCATTGCAGATGGCCACCCCATGCAGGGGTCTCCCCCCAAAAATATGGTTAAAAGAACGACAAGCACAAAAAGAGAACACTGTGGACTATGATAACAAACCAGTGAGTAAAAACTATTTAAATTTATTGAGTGATGGCTCGCATTATGTAAGTAATGATACTGTATCAAATTTTGAGCCTAAAAATACTGTATATAATACAGCCTCTAATCATAATCCTGGCTTTGCGAGTCTGTATCCTGATCTTACAGAGATGTTTGATGAATCCGTTAATTTGACGGTCACAAACTACTCGAATTGCGGTTCGGATTCAGACTCGTCAGATTTAGATGAAGATGATTATGAGGAGGCAAAATCTTTTTTCTCCAACCTAAAAAAACAAAAAGAAAGACTAAAAATTATACCTCAAAACCAATATTAGATAAAATATCCAACAGTAATTTGTCAAAAGCAAATAGCACAACACCATGTAAATTTAAAATCATGCAAATTAATATTCAACATATAAGCAAACGTAAGAAACCTTCGTTTGAATTAGAACTTGAAAGAGAAAATATTGATATTATCTTAATGTCTGAGCATGGACTTCGAGAAAATGAAATTAAAACAATTAAATTTAAAAATTATAATCTTATTTCAAATTTTTCAAGGACAAAAAACAAGAGACAATCTGGTGGTGTTGCACTATTTGCTAAAAATACAATTAATATTGACCCAGTTACTGATATAAATGTATGTGAAAAAAATTATGAATGTTGTGGGGGGAAAATTAAAACGACATCATGTAACATATATTTTTTCTCAGTGTATAGATCACCGTCATCAAATGTTTTCATTTTTTTAGATGAATTTGAAAACACACTGCAGAAATTTGTAAAAAATAAAAATGATATTATATTTGTAGGTGGTGATATGAATATCGATATAAGTTTAAATAATGCTACAAGTACAGCATATATTGATTTATTACAAACATATAATTTAAATATGGTTAATAACATACCTACTCATGATAACAAAAAGTCATCAACTCTTATTGACCATTTAATTTGCAATAAATTAGATTTGTTATCATTTCCTGAAACTAAAATAACTAACCTAAGCGACCACAAATACAACACCATTTTTATAGCCCTCCCTTTATTATGTAAAAATTCCTCTGACGCAAAAGCAAAATATAGAACAACCCGAGTGTTTGACCAAGCAAATAAAGACTTGTTTTTGCAATTATTACTCAGGGAGGACTGGGTTGCACTAATGGATGACGGTGATGCTGAACATAAATGGAAAATATTTTTGGAAATATTTATGTTTCATTTTAACGAAGCTTTTCCAAAAATTAAAAAAAAAATACATAATAAAAAATCCACTCCAGAATGGATTAAATATTATCCAGAATTAGTTGCAGAAAGCTGCAATCTTAAAAATATGTATATTACAGCTAAATATACAGATCCATCATTAATGCCTGAATATAAAAAACAAATTAAATTACATAAATTTAAGGTATCAATGGCAATACAAAATTTAAATGATAAAAAAATGAAAGAGTCTAGTAATAAAGTAAAAACAGCATGGGACATAGTGAAAAATACAACAAATTGTAATAAAAAAAGTAAAAACTCAATATCTGAATTGATTGTAAATAATGATACGATTACAAATCCGGAATCAATATGTAATGAATGTAATAATTATTTTGTTAATACCCCCCAAAACATGGTTGCTGCAAAATATGGCGAAAGACCATCTCAATGTGATAATAACTTAAATAATAATAATTTAAATAATAATAATAACTTAAATAATAATTCAACCCCCAATACTAAAGCACCTCTTTTTAAAATTAATACGATTCACTATACTGATGTGTTAAAAATTATGAAAAATCTTCCTAATAAAAGTGCAGCGGGACCTGATGAGGTACCGTATACAGTTATTAAATATTGTGCAGAATTAATCGCAGTCCCACTTTCTTACGTAATAAATGAATCAATCTTGGCGGGAATTTTCCCGTCGTGTTTAAAAATATCAAAAGTAAATCCACTACATAAAAAAGGAGACAAAAGTAACCTACAAAATTATAGACCAGTAAGCTTGTCATCAGTTTTTTCAAAAATATTCGAAGCAGTAATAGACTATCAATTTGCTGCCTACGAAAAAACCTACCAAATAATATCTCCAACTCAACATGGCTTTCAAGTAAATAAATCAACAATTACAGCCATTTTTGAATTCATTAACCCAATTTATGATGACTTAGAACAAAAAAAATATTCACTGGGTCTATTTTTTGATTTTTCAAAAGCATTTGACTGCCTCCCTCCTGATATATTCATCTCCAAACTTCGCTCAATGGGTTGCGAAGAGAACAGTATAAAGCTTTTTAATTCATATCTTACCGACAGATACCAGTATGTCGAACTAAGATCTGAATTAAATGGAGACCTAAATCATGTCTACAAATCAGCTCTTAAACCCATTACCCTAGGAGTTCCTCAAGGCAGTAAGACAGGCCCCCGAATATACAATTTTACGACTAATGATCTGGCATCTCATCTAAAAGATGCTGATAGTGTAGAGCAATATGCTGACGATACCAATGCCAGGATATCAGCAAAGTCAGTGGTCGAATTAGAGAGAAAAGCAAATAATACAGTACAACAACTAGAAAATTGGTGTAATGACAATCGTTTATTATTAAATATTGATAAAACTATTTTTCTCAGATTCCATCTGCCTACTAATAAAGAAAATGTAAATATTAATATTAAATTAGATGGCAAGTCAATTAAAGAAGCCACTGACACAAAATTCTTAGGGCTTAATATTAGTAATACATTAAACTGGGATGTTCATCTTCATGAACTTTCAAAACAAATTAATCGTGGAAATTTTTTACTCTATTCATTGAGAGGATTAGTCTCAGACGATACACTGCTCTCAGTTTACTACGCAAATGTATATTCCCATTTAAGCTACTCTATCATAATTTGGGGAAGTGATAATGCTGTACTAAATCGTTTATTTATACTACAAAAAAGATCTGTGAAAACAATAAAAGGTTTTAAAAAGATGGATACCTGTAGAACACATTTTTATGATTTGAAAGTGTTAACTCTACCCAGTATTTACATCTTGAATTGTGCAATGTATAAAAGATTACACCCAGAGTCATACGCTCAAGTTTCCGACATCTCTCCTTATGATACCAGAAACAAATCCAAAGTTGTAATAAAAAAGCATCAATCTGCTTTTTATAAAAATAATCCATATTACCAAACTCATAAAATCTATGATTTTTTACCCGAGTCATTGAGGGATGAAATTAGTGATAATGTATTTAAAAATAAATTAAAAACTATATTAATCAAAAAAGAATATTATAACATAAAAGATTTTTATGATGAAAAATCAAAAATAACGCAGGAGGATGTTGCAAACTGGAACGTTGCTCTTACGGATCAACACAAACAAAAAATGTTATCTTTATCTATGGCTCCGAAATAAAGATAGTAAACAAATTTAATATCTGACCATCAAAGTGTTATGTGAACTATAGTGCAAAGTGTTATGTTATCTATTTAATAGTGCATCAAGAAATCATATGTGGAGATAATAAAACAATTATATTAAAAAGAGTGAAAGTGATATTGAAAACTTAAACTATTTTAAAATATTAAAAAAAAAAAAAAAAAAAAAAAAAAAAAACATCAAGATTAAAGAACCTGATAATAATGAATAATACAATACATATATTATGTTAATAGTGCAAATTTATTTAAAATCATTTGTGTAAACCTATGTATGTTAATTTTAGGTAATTTTAATTAGATTTAAGTACCTGTTATGTATGATTTATGTAACAAATCTGACGTGATCTATGCTGTAAAGCCAACGATCGAAATAAAATTATTATTATTATTATTATTATTATTATTTTAATGTTCTTTACTAAAACAGAACTAAAACTTTTATGAGAAATAAAATAAAACAATATAGATTAAAGACAGATAAACCGAGTGTTCAAAAGTTTTAAATAATTTAAAACCCTTCTTTTTTTAATATTCACTGTAACAGCTGAAGTGTACAGTGAAATACTGATCTTTACAATAAATTCTCTCTGTGCAGAAAGATAGCAAGCCATTTTTATGTAAAAATGTTCTATGTGGTCCAGCTATTACCGCCATATGTTCTTACTGCAGTGAGTTTTCGTTTAAAATTTATGTTTTTCTCTCCACTTTGCCCTCCTGTTCATTCGTGTGGTCTTTTTCTGGGTTTTGCATAAGGTGATATATTTCTTTCCTCAAACTGTAGCACTTTATCAAACAAAATACTAAATTTACCTTTATGGATTTTTTTGCATTTAACTCTTTTTGTGAAGCACGCCCAAAATCTACTCGATATTATATGAGAGTTGTATATACCACAAACCCAAGTCATTGATTTTTTTTTTTTTTCATGTTTTGTAGTGATTCGCAAATATAGATCGATCGAACAGAGATCAAAATTGAAGCATTATAAAGTTTAATTTGAATTTTCGTTTTCCTACATATTTATAATTAGTAAAATATGACTTGTAATGCCATCAAGCTAATAGACTGATATGTAACGATCACGTGTAAAAAAAAATATAAGCACAATATTTATCTTTATTTCGTGCTTAAAGGGTTGCATACATTTAACTTTTTCACGAGTAAGGAAAAGAGAGTGCTGGTTTAGTTTGTGCTATTTTTACTTACTTAAAGTAATGTCACTTTTTATAAAGTTTGTAAAATAAGGTCTTTGCTTTAAAAATAACTATGTACAACATTATTTTGCAAAAAACTTTCATGGTGAGTGAAAAGCTTTTAAACAACAATAATTTTTTTTTCTCACATAAAATATTGTTTATAACATGCATTTATTATAAATATGTTAACATGTAAAATTGTTATAAAAACCTTTTCAGAAGTGACTTTTATTTATTATTATTAAGTTCAAATAATCTTGTAAACATTTTAAGTGTTTATCAAACTGTTGCTTTTTCCTATACTTTGTTAATTAACTAAGTTCACACCTTTTTGATATATATAATATATTAAGTAAATAAAATACTCTTTTAAGTATAGTATTCGATTAAATGAAAGAAAAAAAATGACTTTTACGATGGTAGTAGAGGCTGTTAAGAGGTCTTAAAGAGTCATCTGGGCGTAGCGATTAATATTCCGCTCGGGGCATCGCGAAGCAAGAAGCGCCGTCGCGCGAGCTAGCTAATCAGACCCCCTCCCCTCACCCCTCGCTGCTGTACCCGTTTTACGCTTCACCTACAATTCAATTAGCAAACTTATTCCCTACATATACAACAAAGAGAATATTTTTCTCTTTTTTTTTCTGTGTAAAAAAAGAAGGTTGAGAAATTTTTAATCTCTGTTAATAATACGACGACATGAGAGCAGTTTAGAGAGAAATAAAGTACCAAATAAAATATACACTTTTTTTTTAAAAAAAATATCTATGGTAAATAAAATATAAAGGTAAAAAAGAAAACACATAGTTTTCTTGATTAACAATTCTTATTTTATCTTATTTTTAGTTTTTTCTTACAGTGCACTAATGTTAAAATTCTCTTATTCAAGTATATAGGATATGATTGAATAATGAAAAAAAAATATGGTATAATAATAATATAGTATACATCATATATGTATAATTTTTATTAAACAATTAAATAAATTTTAAGAACCTCTTAACAATATTTGGTATAAGTATTACATAATTATTTACGATTTAAAAAATAATATTATTTTACGATTTAGTTCTAAAAATATATGTAAAAGGAACAAAATAAGGGATGAACTAACTAGGTCTTTTATCTTTTAGTCGGGAAATTGAATTATCCTGAGGGAAAATACTAATGTGAAATGACAAAAGGGAGTGCAGGTTTGCAACTCCTGTTTTATTCTCCCAAGAGATTTAGCATATATAAGCAGGAGAGAAGGTCAGCTACGAGGAATATAATTTGGCGACTCGGCGACTTATACAAGCCCCAGGGAAAAAAGGTAAATGCAAAAGCCTTAACTGCGTATAGGAGTTTCTCTCTCTCTTTCTCTCTGTCTTCTGGCTTGTATATATATGCATGCATATAGCTATAATAGACAGAATATAAGCAAAGACTTTATGTAAGCCTCAAAGAGGATTTCTCAAAAATTGGTCAAAAATTCGTTTCATCTCAAAATGAGCTTACTACTTCAAAAATAATAAAAAAAAGATAAAAAGTTCTTCAATAAAAACATAGCGCTAAAATTTATTTTTGTGCATAAAATATACTGCGTAGCTATTGAAGAAATATTTCGAAATATTGTTTATATTATAAGAAAAGTAACTAATAGTATATCATTTACGTTTATACTATCTCAAAGACATTAAATTATTTAAATCATTAATCATTAAATAACATTATATTGTCATAAAGAAAATATAAATATTTAAACGTACACAAAGAGAAAGAAAAAATATATCTCTTTTTAGAATCATTAATTACGTCTGTGATGTGCATGATTAATGACCTCCAGAAGACATGGTCCTCCTCGTTGTTGCAACTTGGTGTCCTCTGCAGCAGCAAGTGCACCAGAGGAACCAAGACATCTTACGAGAAGGACGGTGACACCATATAGTCATAAAGAAATAAATGGGGTTTAGAAAAATGTTCAGTTGTAAAGATATACTAATCAACTGCAGGGTATGGGAGTAATCAATTGCACTTTTAAACCATGCCATTCTTGAATTTTTAATTAGAGAATGGGGGTGATTCATGAATATATTTATCCATTTATTCATTTCATTTCAGAAATTCATCCATCTTTCTCACTAACCGTGGTTAGCAACAACCTAATTCAGTGACACTATGTGGTTAGTGAGAAACCTGGATAATTTTCTTCGTGAAATGTGCCCATTATTTACAGCTATCGAGATATTATTCAATGTATGTAATGATTTAAATATACAGAATTTTATAAAAAAATACAATAATTTATATTTTTATAGATTATGTTTTAAAATTAATGTAATTGAATATCGATCTCAAAGTATTTATGCTCTAAAATGTCTAAATTTGAACAAATTTTAAAATAAAAAATAAAATTAAACAAGCACAGCAATACGAAAATGTTCTTACTATATATTACTACGGTAACGTAATGAAACGATTTGCTACTTTTGTATTACATACACTGTGATGGGTCTTAATTTACAATTTTTGCTAAATTTCCATGTAATTTTATTTTTAAAAATGATAATTTAAAATAAAAAATTTGTAATTTGAGTATTTTAGATTTTATTTTAAACGAGGAAAACTTACGATAAAAAGCTACAAAAGATTATTTATTTATTGCGCGAGCATTTTTTCAATTTTATATTTTCCAATGAAATTGTAGAATTTCATTGTTATTTTATTAACATGATCCTTTCCTCATTTGGGAGTTTAATTTGTAAAATTATTATTTTGCAAATTGTATTATTTTGTAAATTATAGACATCAAACTAATATAATACACATTCTCAACTTACACAAAATAATATAATGGTGAAAACTATTATTAGAAATTGAAACAAAAATCAATGTTTCCTTTGACGTGACTTATACACAATTTGTCACGTTATGGAAATTGCTGCTGCTATTGTATTATACAAAATGACAGGTGAGAGGCAATGAACAAAATACGTATAAATATATATCAGCTGGTTGCTTGCTGTTGTTGGCAGCACAATCAAGTACGACGTATATCTTATTAAAACTATATATTGGAGTACACATACCTGGTAGTGCTTTATCTAGCTTAATGTCATAGGGAGTTATTACATACATTGCCTTTAAGGTAAATTTACATGAACACTAGTGTAATTACGTAAAGTGTAATTGATGTCAAATCCTTGGTTATACCGACATATATTATTAATAAATTTAATGTAAATACAGTCAATAAAATTTAAATTATGATTAATTTGATTTGTTTCTTGCATCTAATACAGAAAATTCCAAATATTTGGGTACATCCTGTTGTATTAATCTCATAAAAACATACATAAAAAACAAATTTTACTTTGAATGCTATAACAGCCTATATTTTGTAAAACAACGCATGCAGAATCAGATGTAAGCAAAAAAAAAAAAAAAAAAATATTTTTTTTAAATTTTATAAAGTTGTTTTAAAATTATTTATTTATTTTCATTTTTTCAACAAAACCATTGTAATATTTCAGAAGGTAATCTTAAATTTTATTATTTTTGTGAGTTTCGTGACAAAAAAATCATACACGTTTCTTAATTTGCACATGTATCTTCTCCTCTCTCGTGAATAGAGACTATAAATTAGTTTGTAGACGACGGTACTTCTCACTCACGTACTATAAAACCTCAAGCTATACCATCAAGTGACATGACTTCATAATTGTTTAAACTCATCAAGTTATTTTATGTGATGAATAAGAAACCTGCTGTGAGTGCTCCAAACTTATGCTTTTAAGTTTCTAAGGGAGTATATTGCAATGATATGCTATTTTAGAGTGAAATATGTTATGGAGATGATTGACGTATTAGAATTTAACATGGTATGTTATGTAGAGTAGTATAGTTATGTCAAAATTTAAATTTTCGTACATGATTCAATTAAAGCTGCATGGAGATATCTCTTGCATGAATTTCATGTATGTTAAACAGAGATGGTATATATAAACAGAATAAAATTATGATATATATTGTACAATAATTATAATTCTAAGCAAAAAAACATATACAGCTGTAAAAAAATGTACATTAATTAAAATTTAATTAATTTAAAAAGCTTGATAAATTTTACGAAGCATACCGAGCATTATATAAAAATTGAGCAAATATATAATAAATAATGCCAATGCAATTCAATCCTGCATGTTGTTGTTTCACATTTTTTCTGTAAATAAAAGAGTGACAATTTTTACACTTTTTGTTTCATTTAAATAATTCAAAACTTATTATGATTTTAGTACAAAATAATTTGTAACATATTTTGTATGGGCAAATTAATGATAAATACTCGAATATAGTGAATTTTCCTTTTTTTTTTTTCATGGCTGCAGCCATAATCACAAAATATGACTAGTAAAAAGAAAATAACAAACTTTTTTCTTAAACTGATAAAAAGTATGATAGTTTGGTATAGGAAGACCGTTCGTGTTGCTGTGCGTCATTACCACGAGGTCGCCACAAGAGAGGTGTGCGTGACTGATATCTCCTCCACGCAAGCCGGCAGGAAGCATGCAGCAGCAACAATGGTGGAGGACGTCTGTCTTATTGTTGCGCTCGGTTGCACACGCGGGTGCGGCCAAAAGAAGCAAACTTGTTATTATTACACAAATTTCCGCTCTCTTGTCTGTATAATATAATACAACGACGATGTAATTCTCTTTATTAAGGATGTGGTTTTTAATTGAAATTCCAAACTTAATGGAGTACATAAAGAGACAGGTCTAAAGGTGTTGTTGGACTCGTCTATTTAACATAATTACTTTAGAATTTAATTTTATTCGAATAACTTTAAAAGGACGTTTGTTTGTTGTTTTTTTCTCTTTTGAATTTTAAATTGTTTTACTGATTGATGTTGAGACCTTGATGTTTATATCTCAATAATAAAAATACATGTATTATTTTTATTGAAGTATTAAAAAGAAGGTAAACATAAAATTAGAAAAAAAAAAAATAACATTCCAAAAATTAAATATAATATTAAAACAAACTAGAAATTGTTGCAAAACTTTGATCAATATAAATATTTTGACACAGATTGTATATTACAAGGTCAAGAAGAACATTATTATTGCTTTGTTTGTCTTATGTATTTAATAATACTCTTTGCATCGTCAGCATTGGTGCATACATGCAGCAGTATCGTCAGCATTATGCTGAGAAGATGCAGTATAGCAATAGTAACAGCATCAGTGGTCCATTGCAATACATAACACGAGAATATATATCTCACAACATGTGCGACATTTTCTCACGCGAGAAACTAGAGCAAAATGTACAAACTTTAAAACAATATAACAAAAACATAAACTTCTGCTGTATATATTTTAAATTCACTTAAAAGAAAAACTTATTCTATATACAATATTATACCATGCAATCTTATGATGCAAGAAAAATGTTTAAAAATATATATTTTTTATTATTATTTGACACAATTTAATTTACATTGATTTTGCATAAGTACAGATTTCTTCTCAGTAATTCCATTATTTTATTTACCCTGAAATCATCAGCTCAGGGTTGGAGAACTTCATGTTACCTTTCTTAAAAACTCGCCCTGGCCTGCAAGTTGCATGCAGGTGAATGCGGTGCTTGGCAATGAGTGAGCGAGAAATTGCATTCTGGAGCGACAGATGCACCTACAGACAACTTTATTACCACTACTGCAACTTTGATGTTGGGAATAATTCATTAAGGTAACTTTTGATGTGATGGAAAAGGAGAAATCATAAAATATTGAACGTGTTCTAAAATAAACCTTTGCGGTGACATTATTGAATTCTCAGCATTAATATTTATCAAACTATCTAAATTACAATTACAAATATTAGAGTTTTATCAGCTTTTGCAGGAAACTAATGTTCGTTGTTTTCTATAAATATATAATGCTTTGTATAATATCAAAGAATAAAGTTTAAAAAAAATATTATAATGTTCAACAAAACTCTGTCTCTTTCTCATGTTGGTTTAATTAAAATTTTATATTATAACTCATCTAACAATACAAAGAAACTGATACTATAATATAGTATTATATAAAAGCCTGTATGTCTATATATAACTATATAAACGTTTTGCATTACTTTGTAGTTAAGCAGCGGTGGATATTGCAAGCAACTCAACATGAGCTGCTGCTGCATGGAATTAGCACGATTGCCACTCAGTGCGGTTTTGTCTTGTGCTCCGGACAGCCGGCAGTTTGTGGTGACCGCCGCACACGCTCACTACAGCTCGCGGTTACGCCCCCCTCTTCTCTATATAGCTTCGTTCAAAGCTCACATAACAAATGCCTTCATCTTTCCAATCAAACAACTTGATCATTTTCCTATTATATAATTGAGAGTTCATACAGCAAATTAAGATTCCATTCAAAGGTATATTAACACATATATCATCATTGTTTTGTTTACATATTGTTTGATCCAATATTGATTATAATAGTAAAAACAACAAACAGAAAAACATTATTTCTTTTTTATAAAAATGCATCACACAATTCATTACTGACAGTGAGTGTAAATTTACTACAAATTAAGCAATATATATAGTTCTTATAATATGAACATTAAATTGATTTTAATATCCTTTGAATCTGGAAGAGCACTTAATAATAATTTCATATCCCTCTTCATATCTGGTTTTGTACATTTTGTAATCATGAGTAATTGCAAATTCATTTGCGACTATATAGCTTGAATGAGCTATATTATATAGTATATAGGACACGACGAGCATTTTATATTTAGTTAATTTTGTTAAAAAATTAAAATTAATTTTCATTATATTTTTTTCATAAACTCTTATTGTTAATTGTTATACAAAAAGTAAAGCCTGATTTTTTTTTTTAATACAAGAGGGGGCTCAAAATCCTTCTGTTTTATTTTCAGTTAATATATTGGAAATAAATTATAAGATTTTTAAACAATTCATTTTTTAACTTGATAATTTTAATTTATTTATTTCTATACGGTGGTTTATGTATTAATAATTAATCTTAAAAATACATAATTATCAGATATATCAGATCAATTTTCACTTTGCAATAAAGGTCATGCAGTGTGTAATTAGGAACATTAATCTTATTGCAAAATGAATGTAGTTTATTTTTATGATAACTTACGACTGTTAGACATATACAATGGATGTTACAATTATAAATTTGATACAATATTAATTATAAATAATACATGACATAGTAATTTGTTTGATATATATTTAATTGTGAGAACTAATTATTATTTATTATACTATAAATATAATCACGATTATTTTTTTGAAATACAATAAATAATATTTTCATAACTTAAAAATGTAACAATAAATGATTAGATACTATCAATTAAGTAATTTAGTATTACAAATTATGTAAATCATTTCAGGGAAATAATAATAATATTTAAAAAAAAAAACAGATTTTTTTAATTTAAAATGAAAAAGGTGAATGAGATTCAATAATCCACTATGATATAAAATGATATTCATTGAGAACCTGATTGAAAATAAAATAGTGGGAGAAGAAGAAGAAGAATTATTAAAGGTCTTTGAATTGAAGGCTATTAGAGAAGTAAGCATACAAACAGGTAGGTCGGTAAGGTAAATTTTTTGGTTACAATGAAACAGGTAACAGTTCGATTTTAACACAAGGTTATACCTTCCTTTCCCTCTCTTTCAGGGCGGTGGAATGCAGACCTGATCCAAGATACGAAAATATCAGGTGAGACAATCATCGTAGACCATATGACTTTAATAAACTTAATTTTATAGCTGCTGATACTACTATAAGTACCCTGATAATTATATTAATGTACCTGTAAGGATTACAGAATTACCTTGTTACAAAGGACGATGCTTTTTCGCTACACTGCATGTCTAACTTTCTAACCTCAAGAGTATTGAGATGCAGTGCTAAGCTTTTTACCTGTGGTCCAGAGGATCAACTTTCAATTTAAAATCACATTATGCCATTAGTGTAATTAATAGCTTATAGTTTGATGAATAGTCTGACGTATTTAGATAAAAATAAAAATTACTCTTGTCTTAAAATAAATAAATTTACATACATTAATTTTTTTACGGCTCATCTACATTTTGTAATTATCTTGAGAAAAAAATAATTTACATACAGAGTTTTTTACACCATCTCATAAATTTTAAAATATAATATAATATTTTAACATTATGTTAAAATAAAAACGTATTTAAATTTTAATTTAATAATAATTAAATTCTAAGAGAAGTGTTGTCATAGAAGCCATAATTAAGATAGTTATGAAAATAGAATATAATATTATATAATAATTTATAATTATAATATATTATTTATCAAAGTTATTGTAGAGCTTCATAATAGTTAAATATTTTATTATTAATTACTACTATATACAGTTTAATTAAATAATATTTATATTATATCTTATTATTTTTATATTGTTGGCATACAAAGACGTTATTGCATAATTATGCATTATATAAACAACATCGATAAAATTAATTAAATAATTATATAAAATTAAAACCATACAATATAATTTACACTAGATCCTTATAAAACACACTTTAACCTTTATCATGTAGAAATTAAAATTATATATTATAGTGAATAGATCCCAGCTTCCATTGGTCCAGATCTTTTCTATTCATCTCCACCCACGTACTGCAGACATTAAGGGATGAATGCTGGTGCTGTGAATGTGCTCTACACCTACTATCACGCATTTCTTCTTACATTCAAAATGACCAAGCACAACTCTATGTGCTTTCAGGTACACCACACACAAACATTTGCTTCAACGTCTTCTATTTGTGAGAAAAAAAGTAAAATGAGTTAAAAATAAAGTTTTTTGTGATGGGATAAATCTTTTAGTTCACACATTGGTCTGAGATTTCAGGAATGAGGACAAATAGGGTCAACAAAACACCAGCACACAATCGTGAGTGTGGACTGAAATACCAATGCTCTGTGAGCTGCAGTAGCAGAACACTCGACGTGTGTGATGCCATCAAATGCTGAGTTATTGCTCAGCTCAATTCTCACAACGAAGCTTTTTAACAAAATGTGATTTATATATAAAGATTTAAGACCACTCCCCTTCTATGAGTATATATAAATTTAAATATATTATTAATGAATTTAACATTTTTTAAAAATTTAATTACAAAAGGAAATATTTAAACAAGTGTTACAAATTACAAAAATAAAAGTATATAATAATTTTGTAATATTAGATTTAAAATTGATTTATATTAAAAATCCCTTTTATTATATATCTACCCTCTTTTTCTTATGTCAAATTTACACAGGGAAAAAAAACTGATTTTAAGTAAATCAAAAATAATCATAAACGTATCATATATGAACTCTTAATATATATATATTTTTTTTTTGGCATACACAATAATATAGAAAATTTAGGGGAAAAAGATTCAGTTATACATTTTTTGAAACGTAAATCTAATAACTGAGAAAAACGCTCGTGTGAGACTACCCTCGTTTTCTTCAATTCTCCTCCCCGTTTGACTTCACTTCGCTTATATCTTCTCCTCATTCTCATATGAAAAAGCACGCAATAAAAAGGGAGTGTGCCCGCCCGTCGTTTGCATAATTATGTCAAGTCTTCCTCCCCTAGCTGAGAGCTGTTTCAGATGAGTCACGACGGAGATTTCAGCCAAGCGAGAAATGGCCAATACAATACACAGCAGCATGCTGCATCCCTGCATCGTGATATGTGTTACTACTTATACAGTCGAGATCACAACTCTATACAGTGACGTTACACTGCTGTAAAAAAAATGTCACAAATACAATTTAAATCACAACAATAGGCATCTATTTTATTGCACATTGCTCCACCACCCCTCTATTCATGCAAATTTAAAAATATGAAATTTATTAATACATGTTCTCAATTTCTATAAGAGAATTATAATCAATTTTTTTTTTAAATATTTTTATTGATAAAAAACAACAATACAGTCCTACCAAGGCCGGAAGTCTTATAGGTAGGTGCTGTTTTACAATCATCTTACATTTTTACATTTTTTATGAACTCAGCAGAACAAAATTGCAAAAGTCAGTGTACACATAGTTCTGTAAATTTGCTAAGTATACTTGGATACATGACATGTTTTAAATTCTGAAATGTGCAGTTTAAACCCATGAATAACAAATAATTGGATTTAACAGACAAGAAATCAATTTAAGGTCGTAATATTGTGAGACCAGGCGCGTATCCAGAAAAAAATTTAGGGGGGGGGGGGCCCTCTTCATAAGGCCAATGTTAAATAAAAAAATTGGAGTAGGGGAAATGCCTATATTGCCTATAGTTAAATCCAAAATTTCACCCCACCCCATGGATCCGCACCTGATGTGTGGGACTTAAGTATTTAAAAACATAATTCATTATAGTCATTGTTCATATAAATTAATTTGTTTGTATAGTGACGAATTTTCTTAAAATTTATGCTTGCTGTTACATATTTTATTCAAAATTGCAAATCTTCTAAGTTTTAGCTCTATAATATACACCTCTAATGTACCATTGATAACTTAGCTTTTATTTTATTATATATTATTAATATTATTATATAATAGTTTACTATAAAAGTCAGTATATAAACCTTTTTTATTTAATAGTTGTTATAAATTAAAATAAATGTCAAAACATTTTTTTTAACTTTTTTATTTTTTTGGGTGTTATGTTTTAAACTTTATCAGATTGTAATGAAAGTAAATTATTTTTAGATATACATTAAGTATAATATACAGTTTAAAAAATTTATATTTCCACTAAAAGTGTGACGTTTGTGAACTTCATATTTCAGTTTTGAATCTGAAACTTTGCAGAGAGATTTATTTTGAGGGCCCTCTGCAAATTCGAATTTTTCTTGTTAATATTTCACCTAAAATCCTTTCACTTCCGGTGATAATCTTACATTCGTTGAACTATGTAAATATTTTTTTGTGTGTCTCGTCGTCAGGTATTAAAGGGCGTTGTTTCGTTTAGGAAATGGTTGTGTGTTTCCTTGGTGATGCGAGGAGAGTCTTGTACGCTTGGACCGTGTTGCTGCTTGGGTTGGCCGTGCTACAGCCCTACGTGTGTTCTCTAGGACCAACATCAGTATGGGCACGTGTGGGCGTCCAAATAGCCACATACACACAATAAATTGTAACCTCCACCGTACCATGCTCGTCGTGGTGGTGGTGTCGTGGTTTTCCTCAGACAGGAAAAAAATATCACTATAAAAAAGTAAATTATAAAATATATCGACATTATGATGTAATTTACAAAAAATTCTGTCAGTTTTCTTGGAAAAAATATAAAATGTATTGGTTGATATGGCAAAATGAAATAAATAGATTTTGCATATGAAAATAAGAATAAATTAATTATACATTATAAAAAAAAAAAGTTTATTTCTTTTTGATAACAAACAGCTCAATTTAAATTCTACTTAAATTTAAATATTAGGTATTCTGTTAATTTTTTTTTTGTGACTTCTCAAGATGTCATCTTATAGGGAGTACACTAAAATTTCAGGATGATTGCCTTCAAAAGTTAAAAGTTTAAAAAATATAAAAAATATGTATAAAAATATAAATAATTCCATTGATTTTTGTATAGCATAAATTTTAAAACATAGTAATGAAGATAGTTTTTATTTCTTGGCTGTGGCTTTAAGGCATTAAAGAACATACTACGTCTAGCTGGTCTCCGGTACACTTTCCGTGTTTGTTCTCTCTCCTATATATATTTTTGTAAAATCCAGAATCCACACGCGCTAAGCCACTCACGTCCTTTACATTTGTTTCCCATTCTTTTTGAAAGCTCTATATAGCTACCTCCCATTGCTGCAAATGCGCTTCAAGCCAGCACAATTTTTTTTCCTCCAAAAAGAAAGGAAAACTGGATGAAATTGTAGTGTGGTAGTTTATCTTTCTTTAGCTGCAATATCTCAACATTTATTTAGATACGTATATATTTTAGCTTTTTAGCTTTTGTATATAATATAGAAATGCTTACCTTTCAGTATAAATTTCAACATTTAAAACATGGTATAAATATTCTTAACTTGAATAATAAAAGGTAAAACATTTTTCTCTTAAAATAATTAATTAATTTAGAAATTAGGTAAAGTAAACAAACAAAATGTATATATTACATCATTAAAACTCAATATTAAAATTAAATTTACAAGTTTTTTCAATTAATTATTAGTGAGAGAGAGAGAGAGAGAGAGAGAGAGAGAGAGAGAGAGAGAGAGAGAGAGAGAAATCTACTATATATAAAATAAATGTAAGGTCTGTTCATAAATAGCTGAATACAATTAAGATAAAATGAAATTCATGAATCATATTTTCAATTTCTAGAAGATTAATTTGATACTTGATTAATAAATTGATGACGTATTAACGTATAGACTTATAGAATAAATTAAATTTACATTTAAAAAACACACCATGAAGAAGAGTGATTGTGATTGCACTTTGATGTTATAGGTCACAATGTCACATCCTTACACGAGGTCACATATAGGAGTAGACAGACGGAACCGCCCCCAACTATTAGCACTCGATCAATATTCACCACCCTAATGGGTGCACATACAAAGGTCGGAACGATACGCCTACAAATTGCTCCAAAGTTAACTATGATAATGTCGATTCACTGAAATTAGTTGAACTCACAGTGTAAATTAAACTTTATCATCATGATGTGTTATTTGAAGTAGATGCTTGTCAGTCATAAGTCTGTATGATGTGGCCGTCTTGTTCTCATCTGTGGGAGACGAATTCAAAGTGAATTCAGCGACGCATTCATGAGAGCAGTACCAACCAGCAGAAGAGCTCTATATAACTTCACATTCATGTAATGTAGTAGAGGTCCATCCTCGTGCAAACTTTCATCTCTTTGCTTGCTTCCACTTAAGTTTACAAAACTAACCTCACAACGTTTCTATTCAACTTGTCATCCGTCCAACAAGAGGATAGAATCATCTTCCCTCTCATCCTTCTTTTCAAATATTCTATTCAAATGAGTCAAAATGTATACAAGAATTTGAAAAAAATATATATTTGATGTCCACTAATAGAGTAAGAAAAAATATGCCACTCAAGTTTAGTTCTAGTGCTTTTGGCTCAAGTTCAATAATAAAGTCATTTACCTCAACTACTATATTTTTTTTTTATTAAAATTTATAGCATTTTATAAAACTAACAATTATTTTATATTTCAACCAAAATTCATGACGTCACAATATTCTCTAGTGGTTCTGACTGTAACAATTATGAGAAAGAGATGAGAAGTGACAGGGATGCTGTGTGTGACAATGGACCATACCGTCAACTCTATCATCCCTACCTACATATGGACCACAGGTGTAGTGAAAGTGAGAGACAAGTCGCAGATACAAAGTGACGGTCATGGAATGAGAGCAAATGTCCCTTGTATGACATAACTTGCTGTATAATAGCAGTATGTAAAATATATAGAAAAATGTAGTTTTTAATATTTTTTAACTTGTTACCATATGTGTAACCTGTTGAAAGCATAGTAAAATATTCATGATTGTTTCGTTAATATATGATGACAATAATATAAGGTAAATTAATTATTGTATTCAGTATTCATATAAATTAAGCTTAATGATGTATGAAAAATTACAGAAATAAAAGATGAAAAATTTATAATATAATGATGATAAATAAAGGTATGTGTTATTTAAGTATAATAATATATTATTTTCTTTAGCCTTTAAAAAAATTGTATTTATAAAGGTGTCAACTGCAAGTAACATTTTTTTTTTTGATTCAATATGATTATTTGAAAAATCCAATAAACATTATTGACTCAAAACATGAATAGAAAAAAAAAATAGTAGAGATGCAATAAACTTGCACTTTTTTTTTCTGAAGTAACAAGCTATAACACAGCAACTCGATACAAACGTGCTACATTTTATTTACAAAGTTCAAAGTGATAATATTTTATTTTTTTATAATGTGCAATACAATTTTTATTAAATATAGGTCAAGCATATATATTGATCTTCGTGCACAAGAATTTGATTAAACTTGTACATATTTAATAACTCTTCAAAGCCTATCGTACAGTGTGTTGCATTGCTACTATAGAGATGCTATCTAGATTGAGAGGATGTCCGCTCCGGTTTAATTCAGCCTCTGTATAACGTTAATTATCATCTTATCAGTTGGTATCACTGCAATGTTTGCCTCGTTTACGCCTACACAACCACACATTAAATAATATTGTATTTCAACTTGCTAATGTACACAATCAGCAGGTCTCTAACATTGAATCTTATATATCATGGAGGATATTACACCATTTTTATGAAAGGTGGGGGAAAGGGGCATGAAGAATAATGGTTCCCTAAAATTATAAATTACTAACAAAAATTATTGTATATAATTTTTAAAAAAATTCTTCAATTCTTTTTTGCATCCTGTTAATGAATAATACAGCATTTTTTACGCTTTCTTGTTTGTCATGTGTTAAAGTTATTGCATATTCAAGAAATTTGAAATAAATTAAAAAAAAATGGAGGTTTACAATATATACAGCTTTTATAACGATTAATGCAGTATTACATAATAATGCAATATCATGGTATTGTATTATACATTTAAATGTAATTACATGCAGGCATTGTATAGCAACTTTGATTAGTAATACTGCATTATAGATTTAAAAAAATTTAAGAATACATCGTAAAAATCAATGAATGTTTTTCAATTCAACGTAAATACTTCGTTTGCATATTTATAGTCTTATAATAAAGATTTGATAGTCTTAGTAATACAAGATTGTTTTCTAATTCAAATCAGATTCAGTGTGCATTTAGCATTTTAAATTTATGCAAGTACCCATCAGTATCTTTATATCTTTATATAAACATTTAAAGGAAATTGAAGCTTTCAATTCACAAATCCCTACTTACAATTTCCGTTTTTTAAAGTAGATCTGTAAAAAGTCTTATAAAGAAAACAAGAAGAAAAAAAGAAAACTCTTCGTATAAGTTTGAAAATTGAAAAATCAATGTAGTATAAGTAAGTAGAGTACTTTATTTTCCATATGATAAATTTTTGTAATGTTCAAGTATGGTTTTACGACATAAAGTTCCTCCTCTGTCAACTTAAATTATTTACTTTTATTACATACATGGTTATATAAAATTACGGTACTTCAATGATTGTAATTAGGAATTGTAAAGTTTACAATCAAACAAAAATTCTCACGCTTCCATCTATATATCAAAAATTTTCGTGAGAAAGTTGTATTTGATAATTTTTATTCATGCTATCAGATACGTAAATATACAACATTCACATAAAACAAGACAAGTTTAGTATGTATATACTTTATATGAGAATATAAATATAACAACTTTATAATTCTCATGCATGAAATCATTCTTACATATACAAATGCGTCAACAGGCCAAAAGTATTCAAGTAATAATTTCACAGGCCAGGCGAAAAGGTAATAGTTATGAGTACATAAAATATTACTAAATGCTGAGAAGAGCCCCCCCCCCCCCCCCCCAAAAAAAAGCTACCCTCAAATATGAGCATGAATTATAATTGCATCCTGACTCCCAAAAACAAAATTGCTCGTTCGAGTGTGTTTTAAGCCCTTGATTTTGTTTGGTATAAATACAATAAATTTGCCTCAATATCCTTTAATTAAAAATGTATTTTAATATCAAAATGCGTGTGCTAGTTTAAAACTCTTACATCACAGAAAGTTGTATATTTATTATTTAATAAAAAGTTGTTGTATTGTTGGTATAAGCATTACGTAAAAGTTAAAAAGGTAAAACGATTGCTCAGGTAAAAAAAAAAGTAATCCGATATTTACGAGTCGGGAAAAAAATGTTTTGTGTTAAACTTTTCATCGGATCTAGAGTAATAGGTTCTACCTTATTCTTGAAGTGACTGCATGCAGCAGCATGCAGACGGTCGGCTACTGCAGCAGGAGGGGTAATGGTCCAGGTGTGTGAATGAACGACGATTTCTTACCGGAAGCAGGTGTGGACCAAGGCGGGGGTGACACAACCTTAAACCTGTAAAAGGTAGACTTCTTAAAAGATTTTATTAAAAAAAAAGTCAGGTCAGAAAGATACAAAACACAAAAGTTTTTAGTACTTTTTTTTTTACTTTTGCTTTTCTTTACTTCTCGCATGAAGGGGCAGAAAATTGGCTTTGAAAATAGAAAAGTTCAGCAGGTATATATTATATGCAAGCAAGTAAACACACCTGAGAAAACTAGTATTATTATTATAATATATATGCGTAGGCACAGGTGTAAAAATAATCAAAGCAGAGCAGCTTATTTTATATGCCTTCACTGTCATTTTCTAAGTGATTTATATAACCTGCTGCTGTAGTCTCGCTAATCTTAGATAGTGGGGGATTTATATTTCAGCGTGAGAAAAGCCTTGTGATCTTCACAAAACGAACCGCAGCTACAAATTTCAGTTTTTATGTTCCTATACTTTGGATTCTGTACCCTGCAGCATATGCAAATTTTACTACCCGTCATGCCATATATAGAAAATAACATTTAAATTTTATATTAAAATAGTTTTATGAATGAATTTATATATGTAGTAATAAAAATTATAAATGAGAAATAAAAACAATCTAAACTTAATGACAAATAATCACCTAAAGAAGCAATTAATTTGCATTACATATATTTAATATAATTATTAAAAAGCTTTATAACATTGTAATAATATTATTTTTCTTCTCTCTTCTCTTCTCTCTACTCTCTATAGTATAGATTCTACTATAATAACATGATAAGCTATCTGATAAAGTTAATTATAGAATAGCTTGGACCACACAACAATTAAGGTATCCTACATGATATTAGCTACTGCCTATGGTAAAGTTTAGGAAGCCATGAAGAGCTTCTATAGTCGGTAACAGATGTATGGCTACTAATACTATCAGGTTTATACTGTGCAAGTGTTCTTCACCAGCAGCACAAGTTGGTGCAACGTCCGAGTTTGTCCCATCCGTCCGTCTAGTGTCTACCAGGCAGCGTAATTACCAGCCAGAGTAATTTAAGCTGCTAGAGGGAGGAGGAATTATCCCTCCCTCCATCTCCAAACTTAAACTTTTAGCTTAACAATTTGTCTACACAAGTATGTAGCTATGTAAACTTGCCTGTGGCTCTGCTACTACAAAATGCCCTCTCTCTCTCTCTCTCTCTCTCTCTCTCTCTCTCTCTCTCTCTCTCTCTCTCTCTCTCTCTCTCTCTCTCTCTCTCTCTCTCTCTCTCTCTCTCTCTCTCTCTCTCTCTCTCTCTCTCTCTCATAGTAATCTCAAGTTTAACAAGCAAAAACAATGTATATTACGTGTTTGTGATGGTAGTATATATTGGCTTCATACATAATATATATTACATGAAAATCAGCTCTTTAAAGTGGTCAATTTATCTTTTTTTTTATAAACTCATCTTTTAAATTATTCATGCTACTTTTTTTGTTCTATTAAAGTACAACTTTCAAGACTATATTAAAACTTTTCAATTATATTTCATTCAACATACAAAGTTAAGTGCAACTTTTTGTCAGAGAATCTTAAATTAGATTTTGACTGCAATTTTATAAATAATCCTTAATATCATAGAATTAGTGTAAATTTTAATACTCTCAGCATAATAAATTAGCAATTAAAAATTATTTAGCTAAACGAATTTAACATTTTCATTTTCATTAAAAGTGCTAAGATTTCTGACAATTTTTATCACATCTCGTATTTAAATGCTGAAACTTTGATGGATATTATAATTGAAGCCTTTCTATGAGAAAAAGAGTTCATAAAACAATGTAATTAAAGATCAGTTTCTATTATAATAATATCACTTCACTATTAACGAGATTTAGTGCCACGATCTTTAACTTTTAAATGAATCTGTCCGATCTGAGTTTCTAAGTTATTAAGTTTATCATAGAGCAAACAGAAATTTTTCAAAACTGATATTATATTCCAATGCAAAAAATGAATTGATTTGTTTATTGGATCCAATACAGAAATGCCATTTTATGGATACATGATATAGTGCGTACATATAGTACAGTATATCATAAACTTGTATTCCTAGCTAAATCCAACAAAAATTATATAAAGTCTAAAAATGTGAAAATTAATGAATTATTATCTGAAATTTTGAAAATTAAGTTGTTTTGGAAAGAGCTGTGTTGAGTGCGCGGTATATGAGTTATAAATTTTACAGGGCAGCAGGGGATGTAAAGCATAAGCTTTTACAATATTCCTAAACAAAAACTCACTATATATAAAAATACTAAAATATAATGAAGTGCTAAAGTTTGGGTAATTAATTTGTAAAATACTATATTTTAGGCCATGGTAGTAAATTTATATAGAACTCATATTTATGATTTATGGTTGCATGCTATTTTTTTTCTTTTTCTTATATTATGATTTAATTATACTGAAAATTTATAATATTAAATTAAAACAATGTGAATTTAATTAAACCAATACTTATAATTACAGCAAAAAAATATTTAAATAAAATATTTTAAATACTTTATATCTTATATCATAATATCACTGTAAAAACTTTATAAAATATAGTTAAATGACTTTTTGTTGTTATTTATGAAGAAAATAGAGACTTGGTACTTAAATATTCCGTGTTTCAACATATAATTTATATGCCGCTGTATAAGATCTATACACGTGATAGGACATGAAATGCCTATCTGTATCATTATGTATTATGAATACTGCATTGAAATGTTACTATTTATAATACAAAAAAAAAAAAATAATAATAATAATAACAAACTATAAAATAATTCTGTTGCACTACTTTATTTGTATTTATATTTTATTGATGCTATATATAAGATTATATATTTTAATAAAATAAATCATAAACCTTTAAGGTATCAAAACACAATAAATGTTTATAGAATATTTTAAATGTTTATATTATTATAGACAATAGTAGAGTTCATATGTTTTATTTTCTGTTATTTAGGCGGTGAACGATTGATAAAAAAAAAAAGATCTTAGAAATAATCTGGTGTTCAGCTTGAGGAAGAAGATTCCTCCAGCATCCTGTGGTACAGACGAGAAGTAAGGTATGCCACTAGCCTTAGGGATATACTGCTGCCTTAGCATTGGGCGGAACTCACGTAATATCCCCCCTTCCTCATACGGAGGCACGACTCTTCAGAGGGAGTAGAGCAAGCGCTCGTCGTTCTCATCTCTTCTCTTATACCGGCAACCTCGGCTGCAATCGCCGCTAACTTCGGGATCACTCGCACTCACAGGCGCCGCGACCGAACTCACGACTAAAAAGAGAGAGGGAGAGAGAGAGAGAACTCGGCCTGGCGGGCAAATCAGTCGGCTACCAACTGCCCTCAGAGAAGGGGTGCACATACGGAGTACTACCTCATCTCAAAGTTATTGACACTTAATCTTCTCAGTTGGATATATAGTTATCACTATATAAAAACAAAAACATTTAGTGGAAATGTGACAAAAAGGAATATTTATCAAATTTATTTTATTTTTTAACATCAATTGGTGATGTGCAAGTGAATATAACAATTTTTTTTTTTAAGTGTAAATTGTGAATTAAAGTTTTTGTGATGATGGCACGCGGGTTGCTTGTGTTGTACCTATTTGCGTACGTAATAGGGGGTCAACTAAAGCCCGGGTCCGCGTGTCCCACAGTATGTGCGTGTAAGTGGAAGGGAGGTAAACAGACAGTGGAGTGTTGTGACAGAGGTCTAATAACTATACCAGAAAATGTAGACCCTGAAACTCAAGTTCTTGATATGTCAGGAAATAACTTACAAATCCTTCCTCGTGAAACATTCATACGTGCAAATTTACTTAATTTACAAAAAGTTTATTTAAAATCTTGTCGTTTAGGACAGATTGATGATAATGCATTTCGTGGTTTAACTAATCTTGTTGAACTTGATTTAAGTTCAAATTTATTAACATTTATTCCATCTGCTACTTTTCAAGATATACCATTATTACGTGACATAATATTAAGTCATAATCCAATACAAAAAATTGAAAGTCATGCATTTAAATATTTACCAGGACTAGTTAAATTGGATTTAAGTAATTGTGAATTAAAAACAATAGCACCAAAAGCATTTGATGGTTTAGATTTGTTGGAATCATTAAAATTGAATGACAACAGATTGAATGAGTTACGACAGAAGACGGTAGAGACTTTGAGACGACTTCACGGGGTGGAGTTACACGACAACCCTTGGCAGTGTGACTGTAGGTTACGCCCCGTCAAAGCCTGGCTACAAGAGAATAACATCCCTTACCCCGTGGATCCCGTATGTGGAGGACCAGAAAGGGTTGCCGCGCACTCTTTCGGTGAGCTGCATCTCGATGATTTTGCATGCAAGCCTGAGGTTCTACCAGTAAGCCGTCATGTTGAGGCTACCACCGGTGATAACGCGAGTATCGTATGCCGTGTAGGAGCGGTACCACCAGCAACAATAAGCTGGTTTTGGAACGGTCGTCTACTTGCAAATAACTCTGTATATAGTATGGGAGCACAGAGAGTTGTTATGTACGAAGATGGGCATTTTGAGAAATCAAGTTCTCTTATTTTAACTAACGCTCAAGAAACAGATTCGAGCGAATTTTACTGTGTAGCAGAAAATAGAGCTGGTACTGCAGAAGCAAATTTTACTCTTCATGTAGCCATGCGCACGGCAGGTATGGCTTCTCTTGGTAGTGGACAAATTGCAGGATTAAGTGCAGCTCTCGTCATATTAATCCTCTTTATCCTATTACTAATCCTGGTACTTTTAATCCGACTGCGACGTTTACCATTTGCATCAGCTACAAAGACCCCAACACCACATGAGCCTGCTAAAGTTGTGACCTCAACCACAGCTACCATCGAGTCTGAACGTCGTAATGGTGCACCACCCGGAGAGGGGATGGGAATAAAACCTCCGGTGATCAGTCTACCGGACGCTAAATTGGCGAACCCTGTACAAAAGCCTCCTCGGCTCACTGACATTTCATACTCGACGAGTCACTATGCTGGTAGTGGAAGCGTAATCGACACTTCTTGTTACGCCACCGCAACAAGAGGAACGCCAAATAACCCAGATCTAATAAATGAAGCAGAACGAGTTCAAAAACCTGATGAACCAAAACGTATTATTACAAATAAAAAAGATAATAATACAGATGAAAACGTACCTAATGGTCATGCTATTGACGGTATACCACGATCTGCTAGTGGTGAATATAGTCGTGCTCATGGAGATTCACTTTATCCTTCTGGATTATGGGAAAGTCCAAATTCATCACCTGGAAATCAAATAAGTTCTGCTGTTGCTGATTTATTCTTACGTCGTACTACGAGTACTGGATTCGAACCTAATATGGATACTTCAGATAAGACTCCTATTATTGAGGGTGAGGAAGATTACTCTTGTCATACGTTACCTCATCGAGGAGGTCACCCTTCACCCTGGTCCACGGACCCTGGTGACTATCCCCCTGACTACGGTCTACCCATCCCTCCCGAGCACTCGCCTCCAGCCCCTGCCCCGGGTCATGCCACCTCGCCTCCCGCGGGGGCTAAAACTCTGCGCGTATGGCAACGCGGGGCGGTTCCCGTACTACCCCCAGTCACAGCGCTCAAAAGGGTGCTTGGTTCAAGGAATTCTCCAGATGAAGGTTACCAAGAAGGCTGCGGTACCGACGTTTAATTACACAGTGGTGGTGCGAAAATAAAGTGACAGCATTCATGTGATGTAAAAAAAAAAAAAAAAAAAAATGAATTAAAAAAAATATTTATCGTTATTTTTTTAACGCCAATAAATAAAAAAAAATGATTTTTTTAATTGTTTCAAATTCTTGAGAAAAAGTGTATAAGTGAAAATGCAAAAAATATTTACCGAAGCGTCATTTGGATTACCATTACCATATATGTCGTGTGTAAGTAAGTAAAATATAAATATATAGAGTGAGTATGTTAATATTTTGTTTTGTTTATTGATGCTGTGATTGAACTAGTATAAATATATTTGAAGAGATGGATTTTTTTTCTGTGAGGATGTTTTATTGTTAATGTCAGTGTACTCGTGACAATTTCTTTGTGGAAAAAATATTTCAAATTTTTTTCTTCCTTCCCCCGAAATTGTGTGATATCTACGTAAAAAGTTGAACTATAAAAAAAAAATAATAAAAAAAGTACTATTAATAAAAAAATAATAATTTTGTGTAGGGTATAGTGTCATATGTATAAAAAAATAATGTGCATCATACCTCACCAAATTATCTCCATAGACTGACTAATATTCATATAACATAATTTAAAATATTAAAAAAAGAACAATTTCAGGAAAAGGCACAAAGTTTTTTTAAGAAGCCTTTTTTTTACGTAAATTTTAACTTGGTTCCTTCATGTACTAAAAATATATATATAAATAAAATAATGTTTATACGTTTTTTGTGTAAATCATCATCATAGTATCATTTAATGGATAATATAATTGTTGTATTATTTGTAATGTTCTTATTTAATTTATTGCAATGAAAAACATCTATATATAATAACCAAAACGTTCTTTACAAAAAAAAAAACTTAAAACATTTCACTGTCTTAATCAACGGTCTGAATTCTTTGTTTTTCTTCACTTAAATGGTGCAAAAAATTAATAATTATAATTAAAAATACATAACAGCTGTAAACCAAAGTATTTAAAACGGTTCAGATGAAAGGAGACGGTTACCGTATGGGAATTCAATGCAATACATAAGAAAAATTGTTGGCCATAAGTTTCATAAAATAAAAATATTAAAATGCATGACTGATTTTCAATAATAGTAAATTAATGCAAAGTAAATAAAAAAAAAAGTACTCCAAAATATTTAGGCCTATAACTTTGTTGATGATTTGTATTTTAACTTGTAATGGAATGAAATGGCCAAGTCCAGAAAGTATATGAACTGAGGAATCATCTTAATTATATTATATATATATATGAACATGAGCTATAATATATATTTGGAAAATATGTAACTGTTGCAGTATTATTTATTTTTTTTATAACTTAACATCCTATCCCACTATAGTATAGTTTTTATTCATTATTATTATACCTGGAGAGAGAGAAAAAAAAGTTACGCTGCGATCGTGCAAGAAATGTTAGTTCTCATGAATTGTCGGTCATTACTCTAACTTTTTTTTTTATTACACATCATTATGGGAAGTCACATTTCAGTCATAAAAATTATTTATACCATTAGGTTCGTAGAATCTTTATTGTTTTTAAATTCTATCTGATATGATATTTTTATATTATACTGCCAAATGTACACTCTCACAATTATATAAAGCATCAATTTGTATGTTCTATGCCTTTCGAGTATACAAACAATTCTACTCGCATTTCTTTTTAACATAACGTTCAGTTGTCACCTCTGAAAATTTCCTTTTGCGGCCTTGTTAATCACCATATGCCCCGTCTGAATAACACAGGTAATGATGATTAACAAGGCTGCAAGTTGGATATTTTCCAAGTGTACCACTAGTCATCGGTAAGCAATTTTTGTACAATCATGTATGTTATATGCGAGGGGTTGCAACTGGCTGCATAGCTTTAAAGCGTGGAGATTAACAAGACTGCAAAGGATATTTTATATTTGGTAGAGTGTATGACAGAAAAAAAAAATCACAAGATGGAAAATAATTTCAAATATTTAACCTTTTGTGCAATTAATGTTGTGTATGCAAATTTTAACATGCCATGTGATTCAGATTCAGAATAAATTTTATTTTAAATTTACAAAATACAAATTTATAAGAACTGTTCAGTTTCAGAGATTTTATTGTGTAAAAAAAACACGATGCAGATTGAGTTTAGTGTGCCAAATTAAGATGTATGCAACTGTTTGAGCATGTAGGTCATGCGGTTGCAGCAAACAGGAGATAATATCTCGAGCATTTAATCTTTTTATCCACCACGATATATGTTTATATATCAATTGACTTAGAGCATTTTCTCATACTATATATAATACAATATTAATAATATATTATACGACACTAAAAAACTTTCAAAAGTAATAATTATCATTCGAGAGACATCTAAAAATTCAAGGAATATTAATTAGCTATAAAAGGATACAATATCAATATAATAGTATTATATAGTTTTATAATCTACTTTCTATTGTTTTGAAATATTGATTTATTTTAAATAGAGTACGCCCACAAAATTATGACCGTTAAAAAACAAACTGTAATAATAGGTCTTCCACTGCTACTACATCAAACATAATATATAAAAAAGTCAATCAATGTAAACAACACACAAAGTAATCAAAAGCTTTTCAAGGACAATGGATTTTTTTAATAATCAATATATTATATATCAACTGATACACAGGCATTCCAATGCTTAAAATTGTTTGTTATCAATATTGTTTATTCTAGGTTATTTTAAAACATGTGTTTTGAAAAATGTTTTAAAATTAATGAAACACAAAAAACCTAAAATGTTTTTCGAATAATTTAGTACAATAATATAACATAAATTAATGAAAATATGGGATTATTTTTACTTAAAAAATATTATAATATTATTTTACAATAGAAACTGAGAGTACTAGTATAAAAAATATTCATTTTAACTGGTTACGCTTCAACAAACTACTACAAAAGATTTTTTTTTCCCCAACGATGTATAAAAAAAAGGAGTCTTGATTGTCTTTTATTTTGTGTGTGTTGATGCGTTGGTTCTGAAGGCTAGGGACGACCAAGAAGGAGGATGCTGGGGCGGGCACCACCAGAGATCTTCGAGAAGACAGCAGCAGTGATGGCGACTACGCCCCGCTCCTCGGTCTCCTTGCATTCCTGGCTCCAGGGAAAAAGCCGCCCAGCCAGGTGATCACCTAGCGAGCACGCCCACCTACACGGCAGATCACGTGAGTGGCGTGTGACGTCACCATTCTAATTGAAATTTTTATTTAAATATGAAAAATGGTATAGATTTTTTTTTTACGATTAAAATAGAATCGTACAAAAGTAAAATTACAAAGATTTTATCATGAAATGAAAAAAATAACACAAGTTATAACCATATGGGTGGCTATTTTAATATACGTTTTGAAATACGTAAATACGTAAAACAGATCTGTAGGTTGAATTCAAAATTTGAAGATATCTCTTAAATTTTTTTATTTTATTCAGTTTTTATAGTAAATGAAAGTATTTAGTCATGAAAATTATTACTACATCAAACATTACAGTTAGATAACTAATATACATGCAGAGCCCGCATGTATATTAGTTATACTAATTTCTTATCACATACGAGGTTGTATTGCATATACAGTTATTCTGAACTTTCATAAATGATATCCGCTCCGTGTACAGTACTGTAATACTAGACATAATATATACAAAAAAATAATAATAATATACTTTGATTTATTTTCTCATTTAAAAATTTAAAAAAATTTAAGTACCTTAAATCAAGTTTTTCTGTGTAACTTTGTATAAGATTGCAGCAATTTATATAATCATTTTTATTATTCCTCGTGACTGAACACAAAATAATATTTTAGACCAGAAAATAACCTTGAATTTAAACTAATATTGTTTATTGCAGCCACAATTTTTGTTGTTATTATTATTATTCCTACCTCCACATTTTGATTTTTGTTTATTTGTGAGGACAATGAAAACGACAACGACTCCCGCCCGCAATTCTGACGCCAAATGTCGCTCATGCATGAAAGTTTTATTATTTTCTACTCTCCCGTGTCACGTGGCACTGCATGCGAGCTTATAGTAGCGAGGGATGAGGAGCAGGGGGGTGTTACGACAGCTGTTGGGGAAATATTGATATATAACTTTGATCTAAAAATAGAAATTCAATGTGCCAGCCTTAATTTGTGTTATGTTACAAATTTTTTCCTCTCTCTTTTGTATATTTTTTGTTATTGTATTTTGACGTTAACATTTTTATTTTTATTTAAAAAAAAACACAACAGAAAATCGAATTTTATTTATTTTTTAAAAAAAAAATGTCACATCCATATTATATTATTTCATATTATAAGTTATCTGAAATACCTGCATCTATACATATTACATACAGTTAAAAATAGGTCATAATTTTATTTTTTTATACTTTTTTTTATTAATTTTTAATTCAATAATTTTTATTTGTTTGAAAAATTATGAGCAGAGCTATATAATATAGTATTATTTTTCATATACAGTATATGGGACAGTGAAATTTTATTTGATTTAAAAAAACAAACGTGAACGGAAAAATAATAATGAAGGATCGACCATTCATTTTCTCGTACAAGTAATTTTAAAAAGAATATCAAAGTTTTATAAAAAAATTAAGTTCCTTGTATTTTGAGGTCAATAACATGATGATGACAGTAAAACTTTGATTGTATTGTCTGGAATATATATAAGTACAATTATTATATTTTCTCCGGAAGTAGCCGGAAGGGCGAAGTTTGTGGCTATTTAGTTTTTAATTCAGTAAATTAACGGAGGTTTGTGCATCAGAAGTAGTTTTAGTTAATATGATTGAAATTACGACGCTTAAATGTGAATATGATTACTAAAACCCTAACACTTCCGGCTACTTCCGGAGGGAATATCATATAATTTTGACTGTAGCCTACAGGAAAAGAATTCTTTACTGCACTATACAGAATTTGTTTTTTTTTAAATATATGATGGAAATCATCAACTATACAATATTTTAGTGATAACCATTGTAAATTCAAGTAAGAAAAGTAAAAGAATTTAAATGGTTATTAGAATTTAAGTAATGTATAAATGATGCAAACGAACACATTATTTCTTTTATTTTTGTTTGCTTGAGCCGCAATGCGCCGTGCGTGAGAAGTCCCATGAATAACTTACGGCTAAATCTCACAACATACTTACTTTAAATAATCAATCGCGTATTGTTGTTACCTACCTTCCTTAAAAACTTAAAATAATTTATAAACTTTTACCATCGTAGCAAAGAATAAAAATAAAAAATATCTTAGGTAAAGTCACTTGTCCAATTCCCAAAGCTGCTACATTTCACATTACAAAGTCTTGGGAATTAAAAAATAAAAAAAATAAGGAAAGATCTTTTCACCGCATAAAAAAAGTTTTCTACTATTTTTTTTTTTTCTTTTACTTTTTTTTATGTATTTATTTATGGTTGTATATTCCCTTAGTACACATTAAAGAGGATAGCTAGCAGCTACTTTTTGGTATTTTATATATACGTAATGTAAGGTACGTAGAACTTTAGGTATAATATCATGTAATATAGAAAATAATATTTAGAATATAAGCAGCTTTGGGATTACAATATTGAGCCGTTGAGGGTGTGTATATTCAATTTCACAGAATACGGTGACATTATACATATATCAGTAGCGTTAACACAGTATAAACTATCATTATATACACACACTTGCACGTATATAAAGTATACTCCTTGCCATGAAATTTGTCATTTGCAAAGAAATTGTACCATCTGCAATTTATTACATTTATTACATAGATTATGTTGGCAAAATGAATTCAAGTGCATTGTGTACCTTATAAAAGATATAAAATTTATTTGAAATAATTATTTTAGTATTTAATCTAGTATTTGGTAAAGGTATTATGTCGACAAATATATTAATTGTTCTGTAATTTCATTTGCATGAAAAATTTATATTTTTTTATGGTGGCTTAAAATTTAATAACATAAAATGAAAAATGTTGTTGTAATATATATTAAAAGCTATACATGCATCTAAATAAGATCAAAAGAGGAAAAAAATACCTTAATAAAATTCATGTGATTCAAAATTTTAATTTTCTCATATACATAATCATTAAAAAATATATATCATATAACATCAGCATAAAAAGTATTGTTAAGTTTTAGATTTAAATATATTTTGTAGAGATGATATTTAATATGTATGATGTTTTCTTAAAAATACCTTTTGAGTAATATAGCGTTACGGTATAGAAAATAATGCACTTAAATTCCAGATTCATAACTGCCTATATTTTAATATACAACAATCATGCTCTATACAACCATGCTTTTTTTTTAAGCATATATAAATTTAATATCCTTTAAAATATCCCCTGCAGCAGAGGTGGAAATGGATTATTAAAAAAAATATATATCAATGGAAGGAGTTTCATAAAACGCATGAAGAAGGAAAATGAATTCTGTTCTTTCTAAATTCCAATTACTTAAGAAACATAATCGATTTAATTTTTACTCCTTTTATGTGAATGATTTATAGTTACACGGAAAAAATAAAAAAAAAGAAAAAAGTGTACATTTTCTGAAAGAAATAACATGTAATTCTTACTAAAAGTACAATAAGTTTATATCACCGTAGCAAGTCTTATTGAAACTGAGTATATTATGATAAATAAATTTGTATTTTTATTTTAAAGCATTTAAATTCAACAGTATTTCACAAATCCCAAGAGTACTTTTTATATATAATGGTTTATCCTTTTTATATATTAAAGCTTAACGCGTTCTTTTACATACAATACATGTACAATGTGTATTGTAACTTGAGACATGGTAGTAGTACATTGTATATATAGTTAAGTCAGAAATCGATGCGGCATAGCACGCCTGTGTATTCTCATACCTTTTTCTGTAGTATAGTACCTAACCATGCGTGAATGAGTAACATTAAACACAGGAAGTGAGGCCCGATGCAAATACATTTGTAAATTGGATATCAATTTAATTTATAGACATAGTAGAAATTTAATTCCAAGCTATTCTATATTATAGCTATAGGGTCAAACTACTTAAACATTTGATTTTTTTTACTAGACCACAAAAATCTCGTAAAGTCGATAGTAAGAAATAAAGAGGGTTGATAGGATAAGAAATAATAAAATAATACGTCATCCCAAAAAAAGATAAAGTACAAAAAAAGGAAATATATTAAAAACTAATCTTGTTAAAAACGTTAAATTTTGCCTACATTTTCTAAATTAATTTTAGCTATATACGTCCTTATGAGGAGAGCAATTAGAATGATTATGACTTGTGATCTGCGGCCCAAAAACTCGAGTGCCTATCTTGCTGATGATATGGACGTCGGGTTTGCTGGAGAGAGAGAGAGAGAGGAAGTCGAGGAAGGGAGGGGCTCTCTTCATACACTCTAGAACAAAAGTTGCGAGTCAGCAAAGACCAGACATTAGATAATGAGACGAGGCATAGAGAGTGACCAAGATACTGCAAAAAAACAGGTGGAATAGAATGTCATTTAACTGTTCAGTGACAGCAGAAATGTCCAATTAAATAAGACAAAATACGAATTAATTATGGATAGATACACTTCTTTAATTTGGTATAGTAAATTATACAACATTAATTTTGCTGCGAGGCTCTATTTTTTTAATTCATTGATTTTTTTTATATATAAATAGCCTAAATAGAGTAAATAGTAAATACCAATCATATTAAGAGTAAGTACAAAATTTATTAAAATATATTATACGTTCGTGAGTATTCATATTCACATGCAATCCTTGGAGCAACTTCAAAATTTGGCAGATTAATGATATAATTTCCTTCTCCGGAATTCAAAACGTAAAAAAAAAAAAAAAAAAAAAAAAAATTGTATCGCTTTATAACCTGGAATCATAGTGTATGACATTTAAGTTTCCCCGAGGCGAGCACTTCTAAAAATCATGAACTTCATATGCCTGGTTTGTTGTATAGCTACATATGCATCTGCAAAAGGTAAAAATATGCAACTTTGCAATATTGGGAGCAGCAAAACTTAACACGAATCCTACCAAGTTCGACTACGTGCCACTGGCCACGAAGAGCGCAGGGATAAAGTTCATATTGTCCCGAAGTGTGCATTAAAGTTGATATTTATTACAATAAATCACTCATGGTAAACTGTGTAACAAATTTTCACTGAAATGAGATTACACAAGCTACAATTTTAGCATAGTTATCGATTCTGTAACGTTGCTTATGATGTATTTTACAGCATCCTCCTTTAGAAATTTATAATCTTTAATGGCTGCTGAAATATAATTAATAATTAAAGTATTTTTTTTTTTTTGCATGTTGGGAAAATATATGTTAGCATAGTTCTTAAAATAAAAAAATATACAACATTTATTAAAATATTTTCCTTATTTTTTATAAAATATATAATTTATTTATATAGAGTTCAACATACTTTGCAATATCCATTAAAGTTTGAAGTAAAATTAAATTTATTTATACATTTTCACCCATCACGCTTCTCCCCCCCCCCTTCTTAAAAAGAATATAAATGAGAAGTAGCCATATAAACATTAGTAGTTTTTTCCTATATATTTGCATTATCTTCCATTATATTTGGAAGAAATTAAAGTATTGCGTGCTTTCTCGTCAGCCCATTGTTAGATTAGATCATCAACATCGGTGGACAAAGCTATTGATGACGTCACAGACCTTAATTCAGCACGCCTTGCAGAATATGACTCAGTAAGACTACTTGTTCGTACTGGTAGCTTTACTTCTCACTCCTACACACGAGCCATATTACGTCATCCTTTCTTCAACTTTAGTACGTAAGTCATTAATTCAAATAAAAAATTAAGTACGTGATTTTTTTATTTAACAAAATATTTTATTGTATTATTTCAGGTATATATTTCTCTGAAGAGACAGTATAGAGTAGGATTCAAATAAAAATTTTAGAACAAAAAAATCTATATTCTCAAGAAGTTCATTAAAAAAGTAAAACTTATATAATTATTCAGCATATAAAAAGCAATTAAACAACATGATGCATCCATCATCTATGAGCTAGGAAACATTTTTTGTGAGAATATTTAATTGCTCCCAGACTCGTTTAAAGTTTGAACATTTCTAGTCAGATTTTATTAATATTATTATTGCAATTAAGGGACCATCAATTAGTAGGTGGAATAAGGGTAATGTTATCTTTTAACTGTTTTTTTTTTCACACTTTTATTCTTATATATCTTTCAAAATTTTTATAAAATAATTTTATTCTTCATTTTTGGGAGAATCAATTTAATTATGAAGGGATGTAAAAGTGAGAAAACATTGCATTCTTCTGGTGCATCATATACTTGATGTACTCCGAACAGGGTTTACGAACAGACCTATATTGTTGAGCACCAAGGTGTACCAATGATACAATGAACCATCTGGTAGAGAGAGAGCGAGAGAGAGAGACTTTGGTAAACGTTGAGGAATGTCCGTATGAACGAGCCACAGCCCATGCAGGCAGGCAGGGAGGGAGACGTACCATTCAATGCAAATGACCCGACAGTCGCCCTGCCCACCAGTGGTCGCCCGTGTGTACGTGCAGCCCCCACACCACACGTTTGCATCAAGTAGTTGTCACCATCTCTCATAGCACAACAAGTCACACTAAACAAAATGTTGTAGTGTGGAGGTAGAAGCAACAACCCACGTGTAATAAAAAATTACATGAAACTCCTCAGTACCATTTAATATTATTCTATTCTACAGCACCCTCCCTAGCTCTCTATATATAATATACCATTCAATGCAAATTATACTCACTTGTACACCATTTTTTTATATATATTATATAAACTATGTTTCATACACATGTCAGTGTAAAATAAAAGATAATATAATGTAATAAAAGCAAAATGAAACTTTGGCATGATATGATGAGAGAAAGATTAACAAAATAAAAAAAAAAAAATAGAAAGAAAAAGAAAAAAGAAAGGAGGAAAAATATAATTTTTTAATAATGGGCGTATTATTATACAATACTATTCAATTTATGTGAAACCTACACTATATTTTAATTTATTATATTTGTTTTTGTGACATTAAAAATTTTAAATTATTTAAAATTAGCTTCTAATTTAATATTTATTTTGTAATAACAGTGGCGTATACATAATATCATTTCCTTTTACTGAATCCATAGAAGAACTTAATCTTAAAATTCCTCTCCTAGTCGTAAATCATATTTGGGGGTTAATTCCAATCTGGGGTGACCGCGGCAAAGTAATTCGTATCAAAATTTACCTAGTTGAAACTAAAAATAACCACGGAAACCTCAGTAGAACGGTCAGAAATGATAAATGTCCTCAATTACCTTCCACAGTGTCCATTTCTAACCATTGTAATTTTGAATAAAAATTTGGCAGTGGTTGGGCTCGAACTCAAGACTTGTTGTTATTGTGTTGTTGCATATGTTCAGTGAAGTCAAAGTGACGTCATGGGCTTGTCAAGTAAATTGCAGTGTACGTTTATGGCCACAACTAAGCCACCACGCGTGGGCGAATCTGCGAGATAAATACTCTTGGCCTGTAATAATACAGATTAAAAAAATTAAATTGTTTTGTTGGCATGAAATAAAAAGCCACAAAATAAATTTGTTTTTAAAGGCTGATATATCGTTGTTAAAAATATAAGCTTTAAAGTAAATTTATAATAATTTGCAACCCTTATTTTCTTTAACAAGATTATGCTAGGCTAAAAACTGGTATTTTTACATACTGAAAACAAGAAGCAAAATAGAAACATGAAATTATTATATTTTATTTTGAGTATTAGAAAATTTATAGTTTGAAAAAAATCCAATATAATTTCACTTCAATTATGTAGAATTTCACGAGTATAAAAATAAAGGTAAAATGAACTGTTAGACAGAGCTTATTATACAAAGTTTCTATAATACGGCTTATGGTTGTGAAATTGATTTTAAAATTTATGCAGAGTCAGTTTTTTTATTATTATTTCATTTCTATATTTAAACATCAGTATTTGTCTACTTCAACAATGAGAATGCACAGTAACAATTGACTTGGGAATTCATATCTCACATAATAATAATAATAATATCTTCATGGTTTGAGAAAATGATGATGCAAATATTGACTTGGATTAAGAATTTTTGCTAGTCTTGCATCTTTAGAAATGCAGGGTGGATGCTGCAGGCAAGTTAAGTACTGTACCAGTTCAAGAGGAGCCAGCCAGCGTATAGTGAATGGAGCTGCAGCAATATCATATCGTAAATTAACCATCAAGCTACTTAAACTCCCCGATTGTATATACTCCAAACTTTTTAATTACAAGACTTGTTAACAATATTCTATTAAAGTGCTCGATGTAAGTTAAATGCTGCATAATGTTTAAATGTTTATTGAGGAAAAAAAATAGTATAAAAGTTATTAAAAAATATTTAAATATGAGAATAAAAATTATATTTTTTAAATTACAAACTTATACTAAAAGTATATTAAATTATTTTTAAAATGTTAATTTCATGCAGTAGCTTTTCTGTTGTTGTTTTTAAATTTTGACACACTAGAACTTACAATATATATATATGAATTAAAGGTATTTGTTGCATTTAGATATAGTTACGAAATTACTACAAAAATAAAACAAAGAAATGCAAAAAGTCATTCAATTATAAAAATGTTATAATTCAGTAAAATATTAAGTAATTTCTTAATAATATCAATGTATATATTTTGTGTATATTAATTTGTTCAAATCATATGTTATATAGCATTGAAAAGAAACATAAAGATTATGAATTTTATAATATAATTTATCATAATATATGAGACCATTCAGATTTAAATCAAGACATTTATTGAGAAAAAAAAATCTTATCAGAATTAATTAAATATTGAAATGTTGTGCGTATGACATTCTCATATATCTACAGTACATAATATATATATATGAAGGGATCCTGTGTAATAAATGTTAGATTTTTTATTTATAATAAAAATCTTTAAAAGCAAGAAAAACAATTTTACATGCGGCAAATCTTGACATAAAAATTTAATCTTGTGATTCATCTTGTCAAAGGAAATTTCATCTTAAACATTTTTTTTTCAATTACAAAATCTATGACAGTGAATTACTAAAAAAAAAAAAAAAAATGTATAAATACGTAAATAAAAAATAAATCTTCTTTTGGATATCACTTATAAAATTGAGAACGAATTTTAAGAGATTTTATGGTTTGATTAGTTACAAAGCATGTGATATTCATTGCTATATCTTCTTATAAATGCCGCTTTGCTTGTAAGTATGAGACAAAGTATATATTTTTTTTTCTGCTATCACTACGACTTTTAAGCCCAGGTAGTAAGGTAAGCCTATGTTTCTTTGTCCACGACTCGTCTCTCTCGGAGGCTGCATGGACCATGGACCATGCTCTCTCTCTCTTTCTCTGTAGTACCAGCTCGCAGCTTCACGCTCGGGCGCGCCTCCTCTCAGACAAGAAAGATATTCCTCCCAAATCTCATGGGAAGGTGAAACACATAGACCTGATGCACGGACACACACATAAAAGGTAAAAAGGTTGGTCAAAGGTCATCACATCATACCTTTACGACTTCAATCATATCTCAGGTCATTCTTATATTCAAATCAACCCTAGACGTGATCACCAGGTAAATAGACAGGTAATTGTAATGTCGTGGTATATAAAAATAGAAGTACCTCTTAGTTTAACATCTTGGTACGTGCAGCAAAGGCTCAGAGGGCAAAGCAGCTCACACAATTTCGTCTTGCTTCGTCTCAAGCCAATGTCCCAAGCTAATAGTATCATGTGATGGACCGACGCTTAATCATTCAGCAGGAACATATACCAAGAATGAAACTGTCCTGCGTGAAAATATTATTAATGTCATATATAAAAAATACTGTATATTATATTTCTTATTGTATATATACGTTTGTTTCATTCTTTCTTTAAACATTACACCCATAAATGCATTGTACGTACTATATACACTATAATAACGGTGTAACTTACCCAAAATTGTATAGGCTGCATGAGGAGTATTATGCATAAGAAATGCCATGCAATTTCTTTTTCATATCTTTATAATATTTGTCCGTCCTTACATGGAAAATTGAATACAAGAAGTTGCATTATATTAAATACATAATATTACTTGAAATGCAGTCCTGAGGCTAGTATAAAATAAAAATGGTCATATATATAACTTATTTTATAAGACTTGAATATAAGTGAATTTATAAATGCTGGTCTCGACTTACGAAAGAGATATAATCCAGAGTTTTTTCACTATCATTGACACTAATTGTGCTATTTTTTCTTCGTGAATTGCGCCTATTATTACAACTTAAACTTATAAACCACATACTTTAAACCAAAATATTTACAGAAAGTACTATACTACAGTAATTCTTTATACAACAATTAATCTTTATATATAAAACCACAACAATTAACAATTTCAATTCCTATAAATTTATCTTGAAATAAATAAAATATTCTTATTTATTTCTTATTCCCATGAAACACCAATTTTAAGAAAAATGCGTTCAAATTCAATTCTTACATTAAATTGACAGTACATGAAAAAAAAAGTAGTGTTAAAATTTTTACACGTGGTGTAAGTTGCGTGTGAAAACTAAGGAATAAAAAAAAACATTTCGATGTAGTTTGTCCTGTGTGAATTCCTTTGGAGACACACTCGATTATCGCCGGCTAGTACAACTTCCTCCTCCCGCGGTGCAGGGTAAGATCTCGCCAGGTAACTCGACGTGGCCACACAGGTTCGCCAGGTGTTATAGCATCAGGGTCCAGAGGAGATTTCAGGTAAGATATGCTATAAATTATATCAATAAAAAAATATTTTTTATAGTGACTTTAAAATTCTTTATAATTCAAAAACTTTATATAGTTATTATTCATTCTTGATAAAATTAGATTCCTTTGGTTATATTTGGTTAAAATAAATACGAATGATACAATCTTTGGTTGGTATTATTTGGTAATGAACTAATAAAAAATTCAATAGGATAATTAAAAATATATTTTATAATTATCATCTTCCTGAAATAATGTTATATATAAAAAAAATATTTGAAAATATAGATTTTTTTTTTAGATATTCTCCCAATTTTAATTCAATTTAAAAATATGAAAAATCTATTAAAATAGTTCTTGGTTTCTAAAATTCAAACTGAGCTACCGTCTCAACAATGGTCTTGCAATAAGAAGAGCGATTGTTGAAATGGCAAGAATGCTGGACGGACGTTGTGTTCTCCGGTCTACAGATTAGCTGCACAGAATTCTTGTGGTGCTCGCGCTCGGCCATTGTTACCAACAAACTATTTACTTCAGTAATAATCATGAGCGAAGGTAATTTGTAAAGATGTCTCCCTCTCTCCATCATCACAATCAGAAGTAAGTAGACCATGTAGATTTTTTAGAAATTTATTTTTTCTACTTCAATATCATTTTCCCATGACCAAATTTATAATAGATTTATAGAAAGGAAATTAATTGAGAGTAATTTTAAAATGTAAACTTCTCATGATTTTTTTTAATATAATAAAAACCTCTCTATATATAACATGGATTTAGAATTTGGTAATGTTTATTTAATTATATTTTAATTATATAATATATTATTCAATGAACATGATTTTTCCATTAGTTTAAATTATTAATTGTAACTTACCACTATTTTATTATTAACATCAATCCGAACCTATAAATTATAAATAAATAAAGAAACACATTTCATTCAACAAATCTTACCATAAAAATTTGTCAAAGTAATACGATAATATTCTCTCAAAACAATATTACATATTTATTTAATCGTTGAGATAATTGTTATGAATGCATATTGCAAATATCATGTCAAATTTTGTAATATCCATTATTCTAAGCCAATCAGCTTACTAATATCCAGCTTTTATTTCTATAAAGCTCTTATACTAAATATAATCCTAGCAAGTAACATGAAGCTGCACAGACCCATAAAATTACATTAGAGCCGACGTGAGCTCACTCACTAGTTCTCTCTCTCTCTCTCTCTCTCTCTCTCTCTCTCTCTCTCTCTCTCTCTCTCTCTCTCTCTCTCTCTCTCTCTCTCTCTCTCTCTCTCTCTCTCTCTCTCTCTTCTATAGTGCTACTAGATTCAGTAAATATGCAAGAAGGCAGCAGTCGAGCTAGGCAGCCACACGCAAAACGACTTTAATTGACGTATCCAGGGAGCCTTAAGGAGGTATATATGAACTCCGGGGATTCATATAATATTATACTGGAAAGGCCTTCTCTCGTTTTAGAATACAGACCGCAACACATTATCAAAGTTAACCGCACCACTTTAAATTAAATAAAACTTTGTATGCTCTAAGAATAAATCCTATATAGTTAGTATGTTGTGATTTGATAAAAGAAGGTATCAAATAACAATTAAAGTAAATATTATATATTTTTTTTTAAAATTAATTTAAATAGAAAATTAAACGTTCTCATAATGCATCATGTTTATAAAAAGTAAGAGCAGGTTAGTTAAATTTTGTAGACTTTATTTTATTTTTTGAATATACTGTTAAAGGGGGCGTTAATAGCAAAGGTTTACGGTCATATTTTAATACTCAAATATTTAAGGGCTCAATTATAGACTGATTTTTATGCAGTATTTTTCGACCATATACATTAGATCTACTTGTGGGCCACTTGTTAAATTATAACGTTAATCCTACTCAAATTCAAAAAAATTCTTGACATTTCTATGGAAAGTGTATATAGAATTATTATAAGTGGAAATATATTTAGACAGGCCTTTTTTCTTTTGCCAGAATATCTTATCTTACAATGAATTTAGACATTTTACAGCGATAAGATCTTTTAATGTAGTAGAATATTTTTTCTTTAAAAAAAAACTTTAACAAGACAAATCAGGTCGACTGTCCTTTGTAAAGAATCTCCACTTCTTTCTGCTTTGTAAAAAAGACTTTGATTCAATAATATTTACTTCGCGGAAAGAGAAGGTACATAACCCGATCTCCTGCTACGCGACAAAGACTTGGCTCTGAGTACCAATCATACACAGCCAAGTACTCGATGTCAATAGCAGTTGGTCACAGCTCTGATGAAGAGACTGTTCACATTTTTTTTTTCTTTTTTTCTCTCAGGTTGCATTTAAAATGTAGGTCATGCCTCTGATTCTGTTGTCGTTACTCAAAATGATAACAGAATTTAAAACAACATATCTTTGCATACTATTTAATTTATTTATATCATGTTTTTTTAAAAATTTAAGCAAATATTATTATGCAACATTATTAAAAATATAAATGACTATTGTATACGATTATTTTTTTATAGTTTTGAAGAAATTGCCTAGCCACAAGAAAATGTAAATTATAATTTGTAATGTTTTGTGTGTACATTTTAAAGTATTTACTGCATGAAAAGTGTGGCAATTTAAAATCATCGAAAGCAGTTTAACTATATGCGTTCCTATATCTATAAAGAATGTGCGGAAATCATTTAAATACATTGTTTTGCTAAGAAAAAATAAAGCAATAAGCAATTAAAAATTGAAGAAGAGCAGTTTAATATATATATATTTTTCAAGTACTGGACTACTAAAATATAACAAAAACATATAATTATATAAATGAAGGTCACATATATTATGTCACTGCATGATATGTACTGTATGTAATTGATATTACAATGAGTATTTTCATACTATAATACCCTTAAGCAGTGTAATTTATGAGACATTTTATACAAAAAATAAGTCTGCAAAGAAGTATATTTTTCTGGGTTTACGAACAGACCTAGTTTAAAAATAATGTTATTCGTGAGATAATTTTGCATTTACTGTACGAGTTTATATCTTTGATTGTTACAACAATTAAAAGCCGCCTTTGACGTGACGTCATCAGGTACACAGTGGCTAGACTAGCACTCATCAAGACTGCTCACCTTTATGTAAGGAAGCCACTTCATATAAACATAACAGTGTATTATATATAACATGCATGCTTGCATGGAGGCAGCAAAAATTATATACTCTAAGTAAGTTACTTTAGTGGTGCTTCATACTTTACCATGCAGGCAAGTAAGCTAACTAACAGCTTAATTGGTTTACTTTATGCAATTATTATGAAGATGATGCTATTATATAAAACAGAATATCTCAGAGAATATATATTATATATAGTATAGCATCTCAAATGAGATGCAAGTGTGAAAGCTGCTCAGACTGTTATTATACATTTGCTTCAGTTGGTTGCTTCCATATTTATTTACATAATAATAATAATAATATATACAATATTCATACTATTATAATTATATATGTATGAAATGATTTAGATACTGCAGAACTTCATCAATGATAACATTGCATGCATAATATATAAAGTGCAGCACGCCAATTGTGTACACTATTATATGAATTTTAATTTATTATTAAATAATTTTAATTACGCTTTGAATTTTTTTTTTTTTTTTTAAGTTTTTTATTATTGAATTGTGTAAAAATACAGTCCAACCAAGGCCCTATCGGTTGGAAGTCGGAACTGAGTTACATACAATTATTCAACACGTATAGTAAGCTTAAACAAAATTACCTATATTTATTAAAAATAACAATACAAAACAATACATTAATAACATTAACAAAAGATAAAAACAAAACTATCAAAAATAAGCACGAACAAATTTAAACCCTTCAACTTAAACAGAAGCATGAATACAATTAATATTAATTTAATTTGAATTAACTTCAAAGCTTATTGTAGAATTAATATTTTTTATAACATGAAAATAAGAACGTCTGTGTTTAGATGGAATAGGGAATAGACAACCAAATATTCTTAATTTATGAAAAAAATTCAGTCTTTTACAGTATACAGTGTCATTTTTATTTTATTTATTTATTTTTAAAAAAGAGAAAAAAGAAACAAAGATAATTATATATTTTTTAATTTAATTTTTTTTTTTTACTATAAAAATTAATAATAATAGTTTACCATTCTAATACAACATTTATGGGTTCAGCAGATGTAACACAGATGTACATAAAATTAATTATTTAATTGCTATATCTCTGTAAGTATACTTGCATCATGATAAATAAAATAATATTGACAATTTATCAGTAAGTTTGTTCTTGTCTTTTCATTGTTTATAATGTTTATATAAAAATCATAATAATTTGAAATAAATTTAAGCATAATATCCACTTGAAATTTTAAATTATTTTTATTTTCAATATTTAAGCCCTTTCATGCAGCTGTTTTTGATGTTAAAAAGTTTGGGACTTTGCCATTATCAAAATAAGCAGAGGGCAGGGGGAGCTGAGTTGGTAGCACAGCCTGCAGAGTGATTCCTGCAGAACCCTTGCTGGTATTGCCATAGTAACCACGTACATAAGTGCTTTACTTTATGCAAGAAATATTTGATGCAAAATGTAAACAAAATAAACAGAATTTGAAAATAATGCAAAACATTTTGTGTTGGTGCTTTCTTGTTAAATTAGAAAAGTAATTTTGAAGACAATTTAATGCATAGTAAGCTTTATAAATGCTGTTTTAAGTATTATTATAACATAAAAAATATTTTAATTATTATTCTTACAAAATTAGGTAAAAATTAGGACGATCAGATAGATTAAAGTAAATTTTTCTTAATTTACTTATTGATCAAAGAAGGGTTACACATAAAAATACATTGCAATTAAATGTAAAGAAATAATATTGTTTAATGTAACAATTAATTTTTAATTAATTAATCCATTATCTCAATTTAGGAAAGAAGTTTGAGAACAATTATTTAGTCAGTTTGTCAGTTGTTTTCTTCTTTTTTTACGTATCTTATTATACTCATGCATGATACCGTGATTGTGTTGAATGATCGAGTGTAGCTGTAACTGAAGAGTTTATATAAATGTAAAATGCATTTAACACTAATTGTAAGTCTCTTTCTTTTTTAAATCATTTCAAATATTCGTTAGTATAATTATTGTTAATTCATTTTAATTTTATTACAGATATAAAACTCCCTCATATATTTAATATTTAAAAACATATGAGTTACATAATTTTGTATGTAACGTATGTTGTTACAATAAGCAATTAAAATATTACTAATTGGATACAATATTTTGTTTTTAGCAAGGTTCGTTAAAATTCTGTAATGTCATTAGTAGACATACTGTATGACATGTTTTTTTTTTTTTTTTTTTTTGTTTCAGTAAGTGCTTGCTTGGTGTTACTTGCTATTTGTGTCAACGTATCATAAAAAAAGTGAAAAAAAGTATCAGCGTAGAAACGAAAAAAATATATTTTTATTTTTTTTTTTAATTTAAATGTTGTTTTTTTTGTGTGTGTTTTTTCTTCTCACTTCCTTTTTATTTTAGTATACAACATCGTATGAAAAACTTGAGTAAAGAAAATAAGTTTTAACCTCTAAGAGTAAGTTTTGGTTGTAACATCCTCCAGGTAGTCTCTGAAGAGTGAGAGAGAGAGAAGAGCCGGAGCGAGATCATCGCTTGCTTGGCTGGCTCAAGGCAGCAAAGATTCAAAACAAAAATATTCACAGTAACAAGTTCAGATTCACGTAAAATTTAAAAGCATTAACAAGCTTTTCATTCATATCTTCGTGCTGGGTGAAAGATACAACTACTTGAAATCAACACATAACTCAAATACACTCAAATCCTATTCACGTTTATCACTTGATCTGCAAATAATACGTCTTACAATTTCAACATGAAAAAAATAATATTAAATATAATATGTATGTTTGCAACCTTTTGAATGTTTGCGTTCAATACTTTTAGCGCATTTATATTTATGTTACATTATTATTAGATTATTTGTATATTTTGTTTTCAATTTAATGGAGTATCGTCCTCAATTTTTTTTATTGCAGAAATGGATAGAGTGTGCAAAGTTATGCTACCCTGATTTTTTTCAGATTTTTTTGAAACCTGGAACTATTTTTAAAAAATTATTGAAAGTCCTTTTTGTGACGTCACGCGGCGGCAAGTCCTATCTTTTTCTTAAGGAGCGGCGTCTCGTGACGTCACGAAAAGGACCTTCAATAATTTTTTAAAAATAGTTCCCGGGCTCTAAAAAATCTGAAAAAAATCAGGGTAGCATAACTTTGCACCCTCTATCCATTTCTGCAATAAAAAAAAATTGAGGACAATACTCTATTATATATTATATTTTCCCTGGATGGATGCATGCATTCAAAATTAAATATTAAATTATATAAAAAAATATTAAACAATGGAAATATATATAATGATGTAAATTGTAGTCATCTTAATTTTTGAACTTATTTTGAAAAAGTTATGAAATAAAAATTTGAAAATTCCTTCACACAAAAAAATTCAGCTATAATTGTTAAGTTTTCAGTAACAAAATCACTAAAAATTTGATCATGCACCCTGGGAATGCCACCTGGTGGTGGTTCAGCAAAGCTCGTAGGGTTGAGATCGAGTTACCTGCGCGTGCACGGCCTGGAGCTTGCCGTGGAGACAAGTGGTTCGTGACACTCTGGGAGCGCCATTGTCTCAGAAGCAGCCTCTGGCGCGGCCTACTAATTACTCAGCGCACACTCCACGCCACCCTTTTATATAACCAACCACAGCAAGATACTCTTCACTCAACCAAAAAATGTTTGCTTTCAAACCAACATCCTTTTTTCTTAAATTTTATGCTTTTCAATTCAATTTTTATCATACTTTTTATCATTTTTTATAATAAGTTTTTTTTAAGTGTTCCTTTTTATCATAAATAGATTTATTATGTAAAAGAGAAAATATGATATATTAAATTCTAAAACTAATTTTTAATCGAATATATTGATTTTATTTTAATATCAGTAATGCAGTATATTTAAAAATGGGTATTTCCATTAAAATATAGATGCATTAATTACTTTAAAAGCCTAATTGTATTAAAATTAAATTAAAATATAAAAAAACTTCAACTGTTATTTAATAATACCGCATAATGTATACATAAAAATATGTAACTACAATTTATTATTTTTAATTTAATTGTGTCAGAGAGAATTATAATAAAATAAACCAACATTTTTAAATGTATTCTCATTACATCATAGTGGTATAGAATTACATCTTGCACAAGCGTGCCACGTACTGAAACATTGCACTAGTATAAAAACACACGTTAGTGCTCCAAGTTTGCATGTAGTGTTAAATTACACTATATATAATACCGTGGACGTGTCATATGCAAGCGCAGACAGACTTTAATAAGAGTATATACGTACTGCCCATATCAATGTTGTATAATATTGAACATGCAATTTAAAAAAAAAAAAAAAAAAAAAAAAAAAAAACTATATAACAGCTATATTTTATGCTATATATTATAATATGTGTAATGTGAGGTATATACTTTTATTATTTAATATATTTTATAATTGGAAAATAAAAATATTTTTTAAAGAAAAAAATGCCAATAAACCATCATGGATAACTACTTTTCTTGTTATTTATCATGCAAAGGTATGAGTATGTACATGTATCCACAAAAGACAGTGTAGTTTTCATTATTAATAATTATTTATTCTACGTATATACAAGCATGTGGTGTTACGTAGATTCCTTTTTTATAAAAAAAAAATCTGTGTAAATAATCAGTGAATAAATGAGTTTAAAATTCACAAAATAAATATTCTTTATATTTTAAACTATTTTTAGTAAGTTTTCAAAATTTGATGTATATAATATTCTAAATCAAATAAAATAAAATGTGTTGCAAATTTCAGGTTAACATTTTTATTTTCTTATAATATATTTTATTGATTTATTTGTTATTTTTTTGTTCTTTTATATCAATCAATTTATCATTAATCATTTTTATAATAAAATTCACTTCAATGTCTATAACCATGCATTGTGCTTTATATACATTTCTCTTTTTATTTTGTTATATTCATTGCAGTAATTAATGATCAACAACAATACATTTTAAGATAATATACAATTATTAAGATATCAATCTGTTTACATAATTGAAAATATATATTACTGTTACTATTTGTTGTACACTTTACAACTAGCAATAAAGTGATTTAGTTGAGACAATGGAATTGAACATAATTACTAGCATTATCAGAGCAATTTACTGAGGGTAGAAAGACTCACGCCATCTGATACTCGGTCAAAGTATCTGCAGAAATTTGCAACGAACTCAGCTGCCATTTTGATTTTTCAATTTCATATTTTAAGTACTATTAGGTTGGAGATTAAACTCAGGTGCTTCTAAATGTGTGTTAGAAGGATTAAATAAATTACATAAATTTAAATGCTCTAAAAATTTAATTAATGTTTTTAAAAAAATTCAAGAGAGTGGTTTCAGCTCTATTTCTATGGTTTCAACCCATATATGTCATTATATGTCAAACTTGTACCTCATGTTTTAGAAAACTGATAAAACAGATCAGGTTTTAAATTTGTATATCACGTATTAATGGATTATCTTCAAGTGTTCAAAATTAAGAGGGCCAGTTTGAAGATTACGAGTGACATATAGATCCTCATCCAATGAATGCAAAAGAAGTCTACCTTATATCATGTATTATTTTTTTTTATAAAGAAGATTATAAATGTTGTATTCACAAAAGAGTAAATATACAACAATATATAAATTTCCAATGTTTTATATTGTAAGTACAAGTATATAACACTGATCTAAACTTTTCTACTTTTATATAGCCAATTCTTTAAAAGATAGTAAATGTTTAGAAGGATTTAAAGTATTGCTATACATGTTAAGAAAATTTAGTGTAATGTTACAAAAAAAATACTTTTATATTCATGGTACTTGGTAACCCACTGAGAAAAAATCTATAAATAAAATAAAAACATAAAAATTTTTTTTAGTTAGTTTGGGCATTGAAGAGCAACAGATTACGATGCAAGAAGCAGTGGTGGTGGTGTCGGCTAGTGCGTGTCATGGCTATGGAAATGTGGCCATCAATCACACCCATATAAACAACATGAAGGTAAGAGTTCATCTCAAATACTAAGGAACTACTGCAGGTTATTTTATTCTACTTTTTCAACTTGTTATTATCACTTTATAATACCCTATTCTTTTAAGTCATAGGATAGGTACAAGATCAAAATATATACGCATTTCTACCTAAAAAAACATCAACTTTTTTATTTATTTTTTAACACGATATAAGGAATAGTGTATAGCTAATAAAAATGAATATACCTACTGTATGAAAAAAAAAACTCGTTACTTTTTTTTTATCATAAATATGATTAGGTGGTATATAAAAAATGTCGGTAGGGTATTGTTTCATATATGTGTACATTATTATGTTAGTTTTAAAATAGAGTAAACTTTAGGTCTTCTTTTCTTATAAATCTTAATTTATGTAAATACAACCATCTCTAGTGAAAGTATCATAATAGCAGTTACAACACTCGTTGATATACATCAGAGACAGGCACTTTACTAACATTGTCTCTAGATATATCAACATTACATATATATTATACTGCATGGCATGTATAATTTAAAAAGGTTGAAGGAACTCATTTATACTCGTCTTTAATTGTTATTCTAATAATAGGAGATCCTAGCTATAAGTTTAAACATTTCTTTAATAATTAATGTTCCATGCAGTAAAAAATATTCATAGATTTTTTTTTTTAATAAAGGTCGTGTTAAATTAATACCTTGAACTTTATGATCATGCAAATTTTAAAAGAAATTTTGCAACATGTTTCAATTAAAAAAAATAAAAAAAAAATCGATAATAGAAAGCAATGAAATATATGTAAGAATAATGTTTATTTTTTAAAATAATTTTGTCATTATGATAAAATAATTGTGTATTTAAAATACACGTACCATACAGCATCTTCTAGTCGTTCATTATTCATCATATTAACTATTTTCTGTTTAAATTTAAATTCTTAACATTTTCAAAATAATATTTCTTTGAGAAGAAGGACTTACGTTAGTTTTAGACATCCCAAATAAACACGTAGAATAATAACATTAATGAATGATTATGGATACTTTTGACAAATATTTTACATTACCTGAAAGGTTTTGTTCAAATAAAACAAAGCTCAAATTTTCAATTCTATATGACGTCATATAAAATAAGTCATAGTGGAAAATTCTTTCCAGCAGTGCATAAAAGCAGTGCATAAAAACGAGTAAAAAAGTTTGGCAAGATGGAGGAACACACATTTAATGAACGTGTCTTCTCCATAAACATTATGGGCAAGGAGACCAGAAGATAGAGAAGGAGGGAAACTTCTCAATTTCCTGCTCGTTCAAGTTCATTTTCTACTTGCGAGAGCTCGGGGAGGGCGCAGAGGAGAAGAATAAGAAGCGACTCCGTTTCCAATCACCTCTCTCTCTCTCTCTCTCTCTCTCTCTCTCTCTCTCTCTCTCTCTCTCTCTCTCTCTCTCTCTCTCTCTCTCTCTCTCTCTCTCTCTCTCTCTCTCTCGCTCTCTCTCTCTCTCTCTCTCTCTCTCTCTCTCTCTCTCTCTCTCTCTCTCTCTCTCTCTCTCGTATATTTCTCTTACCCTTCACAGTCGACCTAAAAAAGAAATATTATAAAGAAAATGTGTCACGATATTCTTTGCTCTTTTTCTTTCAAAGCAAAATATTTTAACCCTAGTTACAAAATTTATTGTATTGAATGGTGGAAAATCATGAGAAAAAAAGCTTTATAAATATATTATATATCTATTGATGTAAACGAACCCCGAGGAAACATATGTATAGATGCATAAAGAAATAAAAGTGATTATATTATAAATTATAATAATCAGGTAAATGTCAAATTTAAATTGAAATTTAAAATTATTTAAAATTATAGCATAATTATAATATATCAGAGAATTAATATGCATTAAGATTAAGAATTCATAAATTTATTATTCATATATAAAAAAATTATCATATCAAATTCATGAATTTATCATAATGCACATTGTATTTTAATTATCATTACATATACACCTTCATAATATTATAAAAATAGGAGTTTAATTTAAAAAAAATGAAAGTGGGTGCAATGAAAGATTAGTCTTTTGGGCAAATAAATAAGTAACCTTTAAAATATGATACAAGCTTAGAGCACAAAAAAAGACGTTCTGACCTTTCATAACAAAAACACGTGTAATTTTTCAACAATTGTAGTAATCCATACAAGTATATGTTCACTTTAATTAAAACGTTAATAATAAAATAAAAGTTAATGAGAACTAGAAATAGTCGGATGCATAATTTCTTATCAGAGCATTATGAGGAGTGTATGTAATTATTAATTATAATTGTACGTCTTGGTGTTAACTCCAGCACATACTCAACTTTTTTCTCCAGAAGGTAATTAGCACGGGAGGAAGTGTAATCAGGGTGTTTTTATATGAATGCTTTTGTATATACTTCAAAGAGACCGTTTCATACTCTCTTTTACATGTATTTTCATATGATGGAAATTAGTAATAATAATTATTATTACAAATATAGAAAATTAATATTACAATATCTGGGTGTACCCTAAATTTATTAAATATACACTTTTTTTAATCAAGTAGAGAATAAATGGTTATAAAGTATTATGAATAAAGAAAAATTTTATGGAGTTTGGTATAATGAAGGTGACTTGAACAAAAAAAAAATGTTTTTTTTTTTTTTTTTTTTTTTATCATTAGGTATGACAATTTTCAATCTACTCTTTCTCTCTGTATTTGGCATAAAGAAAATAAATGCCAGGATGAATGATTAATCAAAATATTTTAATTTCAAAAACAAATATTTGGTTTGAGATTTTTTTTTTCAGTATAACTAAAATAGCCTGAATTGTTAGTACTATTCTCATCTTGAATAAAAATAATAATAAATTCTTCTCTAAATATATGTTGTAATATAATAATATATGATAACATCTATATGGGAGCGGGTAAACGAATCGAAAAAATACGAATCGAAAAGTAAACGAATCGAAAAGTAAACGAATCGAAAAGGAAACGAATCGAAAAGTAAACGAATCGAAAGGGAAACGAATCGAAATTTATAATTTGGTGGAGGGGGTTCTAGCTCCTCCTCCAAGAGAAGGCGGGGCCTATGAAAGTGCTAGTGGCAACACCGCTCACCAAATTTCGATTCGTTTCCTCTTCGATTCGTTTCCTTTTCGATTCGTTTCCTTTTCGATTCGTTTCCTCTATATATAATTATATGATTGCTACTATTCAATCGTTATTCTTTCTGCTACTAATATGAAAATCTCCAAATATATGTTTGTAATTATTTATGAACCATGGTTTCGAAAAATTTTCGATTCATTTCCTATTTATTAATCTGCAACACAACTAACATTTAAAAACTCATTTTAAAAAGAATTATAATATTATAATTATAAATTTCGATTCGTTTCCTTTTCGATTCGTTTCCTCTATATATAATTATATGATTGCTACTATTCAATCGTTATTCTTTCTGTTACTAATATGAAAATCTCCAAATATATGTTTGTAATTATTTACGACCCTGGTTTCGAAAATATTTTCGATTCATTTCCTTTCGTTTCCTATTTATTAATCTTCAACACAACTAACATTTAAAAACTCATTTTAAAAAGAGTAGTATATCTTCCACTATATTATAAATTTCGATTCGTTTCCCTTTCGATTCGTTTACTTTTCGATTCATATATTTTCGATTCATTTACCCGCTCCTCATCAGACTATAGTAATTTTGGAAGAAAAAATTAACAGACAAGAAAAATATAAAATATGATATGTAAAAACTATATTTCGTTTCTTTTCAATTCGTTCCACCTGTCCTTTTTGACTGGAAGAAATTGAAGACAATAATGGCTAAATATATAATATAAAACTGCCTGTACATTTTTTCGATTCGGTTTCATTTCTATTCATATTCTTACTTGCATACCATGCCGATTTAAATATATCGAACATATAAAGACATATCCCTGATATTTTATCAACCTTTCATTCCTTTCATATTTAACTTAAGCTTTTTTTGTAGTCCAATGTACTGAATATACAGTACATTTATTTGCATTGTAATCACATCCGCCCTAGAGACCTTACAGTCGAGAGCTCCGTGTCTTATGGCTAGAAATTTGACCAGCTTGGCCGAGCTTTACTGTAACTGAGAGTGGCGGCGCCACTGAATCGCAGCGGCACGGCCTGGTTCTCGCTGGTGGTTTATAATCATAATTATAATCATAATGGCAATTTCAGCCAGCAAAAGAGCCGGTCCGAGCCGAACATTTAGCAGCGCCGCAACTCTCACAGAAACAGCGAAACTCTGATCAAATCCCTGGCCATAAGACACGGAGGTCTCTGCAGCCGCCCGCTATACTGTACATGTACAGTACGCATACATGTATTTGAGCTTGCGCGCTCTCATATCGCCGGCTCGCCCGCGTGCGATGCCGTGCGACTTCTCCCAAGTGGTGGAAGTACGGGGGTAGTAAAACCTAACTCCCCCTTTCCCCCTTTTCCTGAAAATGTAACATCCCTGAATGATAAACACATAATAATAATGCGAAGTTTTATTTTTCAATTCATATATAAATATAATGATGAAGTGTCCTGGATGCCTGATAATGCATTTTGTGTACATTAAATGTATAATTAGTATCCCTCGAATTCACGGTGATAAGTGCCATTGATGCAATTATATATTTTATATATCGTTATGTTATTGCCTCTGTACTAGCTTGTGTAATTGGTGCACAAATAATAAACACGATTATATGGATGTAAGATATTATACCTATTTTACTATACAGTAATTAAATAACTGTGAGAGGTGTGGCGCAGTGCGCTTGACCGGTTCTCGTCAGATCACCGAAGTCAAGCAACGCCGCGCGTGGTTAGTAGTTGGATGGGTGACCATTTTCAACAAAAACCACGTTTCCCACCCAGGGGTAAAACGTTGCGCTTTTCCACTATGTGGTTCCCCTGGCTTTGGACCATTGCACTTCCGGTTCATTGACAAAAGCTGTAGCGTCCATCCTGGCTGAGGTTTCCACGTTTCCCTCAGCCGCAGGCAAATGCCGGGATGGATTTGCAAGGCCGTGGCCGCCCCCGTTCCAGAAGAGCCCGCGAAACGCTCAAGTTAGGGTTTCGGAAGGTTCGGGGTTTCAAAGTAGTATGTAATTAGTAAATAGAAGTACCCAATAGGGTTTGATTAAAAATTTAAAAAATATATATAATATAATATATTTTCCATATATAGTATAAGAGTTCCTGTCAGAAAAAAAAGTTAAGTTATTATTTTCTAAAAATAGTTCAAGTAGTCCTCCATATCAAACCAAAATTTAAAAAAATTCTATCTCAAATATAGGTTTGCCAGAAAAAAATTCCAAAATCAGAGTGAACGAACGCGTCGCTTAACATGGGGCCAGTGGGTCCTTACCTGACAAAGACCCTCGAATATCTCGAAAAAATACACCGTTAGGTATATGAAAAAAATATAGTGATGTTCTATGACCCAAGCTTTAACCAAAAACCGTTAAAAAATAAATTGTCGCTCGAATCCATTTTTCCGTAAGGAAATCAAGATTTTTTTTTTTTACGGAAAAATGGATTCGAGCGAAAAATTTTTAATTGGTTCTTGTATTGGTTAAAGTTTGGGTCATAGAACATCACTATATTTTTTTCATACCACCTAACGGTGTATTTTTTTTTTTTTTTTTTAGATATATGAGGGTCTTTGTCAGGTAAGGCCCCATGTTAAGCGACGCGTTCACTCTGACTTTGTTTTTTTTTCTGGCAAAACTATGTGAGATAGAATGTTTTGGATTTCAGTTTAATATGCAGGACTACTTCAGCTATTTTTAGAAAATAATAACTAAACCTTTTTTTCTCATAGCAACTCTACTTTATATCCTGGATATCTCAAAAACTAGACCGACCATTGCTCCATTTTTTTGGCTGGATATTTATCAACGACTATATACTGGTAGTAAATAGTTCTTGGATATTTATGTTATAATATAAGGAATATTTATTATAATTTTCAGTTCTGCACCATCTCCTAAGGCTAGTGACAAAATAATCCTTAGCAAACTCTCTAATACATACAATTAAATTTAATGTATATATATATTACACGACACAATATAGTAATAGGGAGAAAAGAAGCGAGAGCGAGTGTTTCGCACTTCGCACAGCAGAGCTGTTGAGAAATACTCGTAAATAATATAAGTTCAAAAATACAAGCTTGAAAATTTCGCGCGCTCTCCCTGCCTCGATGATGATGGTGAATGACGGAAATAGCTGAACTAGGCGTTCTATATAATTCAGCCATCATATATAGCAATCCAAATAAAGTGATTGTTGTATTTAAGGTACATGAATTGAAAAGGAAACGAATCGAAAATATACCAATCGAAAAGTAAACGAATCGAAAAGTAAACGAATCGAAAAGGAAACGAATCGAAAAGTAAACCAATCGAAAAGGAAACGAATCGAAAAGAAACGAATCGAAAAGTAAACGAATCGAAAAAGAAACGAATCGAAAAGTAAACCAATCGAAAAGGAAACGAATCGAAAGGTAAATGAATCGAAAAGTATATGAATAGAAAAGGAAACGAATCGAAAATATACCAATCGAAAAGTAAACCAATCGAAAAGTAAACTAATCGAAAAGGAAACGAATCGAAAAGTAAACGAATCGAAAAGGAAACGAATCGAAAAGGAAACGAATCGAAAAGTAAACCAATCGAAAAGAAATGAATCGAAAAGTAAACGAATCGAAAAGTAAATGAATAGAAAAGGAAACGAATCGAAAGGTAAACGAATCGAAAAGTAAACGAATCGAAAAGGAAACGAATCGAAAAGTAAACCAATCGAAAAATAAACGAATCGAAAGGGAAACGAATCGAAAAGTAAACGAATCGAAAAGGAAACGAATCGAAAATTATACAGTGTTGCCAGTTTTTAAAATTTCAACCCACCAGGAGGCGTGGCGAGGGCGTGGTTATGTAAATTTTTCGATTCGTTTACTTTTCGATTCGTTTACTTTTCGATTCGTTTCCCTTTCGATTCGTTTACTTTTCGATTCGTTTACTTTTCGATTCGTTTATTTTTCGATTCGTTTACTTTTCGATTCGTTTCTTTTCGATTCGATTCACCTGTCCCCATCTATATAATATTCTTCTCATGTTGAAATTCTATATATACCTTCTTTTTTTTAAAGAACATTGGCGATATATAGTAAATATTATATAGAGAATGTATTATGAGTTTAAAAAAAGAAAAATCTTACTATGAATTATTACTTTCAAAGAATCAAAATAGAAATTCCATCCAGCACCATTATGTTTAAAGAAACATATTTAGTATGCAAAGAAGGTATTTACTGTAAGGATTTTTATCATTCATTCATGTCTTTACACACTTCCGGTGATGTTGCTTTGTTAAGTAAGACACGAGAGTTGCACACAAAGGTAGTTTTAATGAAACTCGGGAGTATGTAGTTATATACCTGCACGCATAACTATGTATGCTGGTATGCAGTAACAATATATATTTTGACAAAGTAAATAATGTATTGGCTAAACCATTCTATTTTCTTTTCATACAAAACTCTCGCTAAATCGTTTTCTTTTCTTTTTCTCACTCATTCAAGATTTTGTATTTATTGTTACTTTTTTTTTCCCCACCCACCTTTTCACCCAAATACGTGTTCTAATCTTCTTTTTTTTTAAAGACTTTAACTTCTAGGTAGGTGTGAAGGTTGGAGTATAAAAGGTAAAAGCAATACCAAGTTAGAACATGGGCTAACAGGAACAGAATGGGAGTAACTGTGTGTTCAGATCAATTGTTGAGGTATTCGCAAAGGTAACGATAAATTGAGGTAATATCGTCTAATGTAGTTCTTTCTGTATGTATGTATATCTATATATATATATATATATATATATATGTGTGTGTGTGTGTGTGTGTGTGTGTGTGTGTGTGTGTGTGTGTGTGTGGGTTAGGTGATTGTGCTATTGAATCAAACAATCATTTGTCATCGCTATACATTTTCTTTCACCTATTTCCAAAAGGATGGACGACGAGCTCACTATGTGTATTACATCAAACTGTATATACTTTATATATAAAAGTGAATCAATAAATTAAGGAAGATGTTACATTATAATATCAAAATAAAAATCTTAACAATGATAATCAACAAATTATATACGGTTACAAAATATTAAATTATTATGCTATTTATATATTTACATGAAATAATTAAATTTTAAATTACAATTTGATTGTGTTTATAGGCTAGTTTAATTAATTAAAACTTAAGCATCACATTTTCATATATATATAAAATAATTAAATAAATCATTTTAAAATTTAATGATGAATAATTCAAGTACTACAATTTGTGAAATGTTAATTATATAATTATATATTATTTTAATTACTTCAAATTATAATTATATTGTGAGTTATGTATGCTAATGATATATTATTATTTATAATAACTTAATATAAAATTAAGAAATTTCTAAATTGTTTGTAAATTAATTCCCAAAACAATGCTCCCTTATTATTACATAATATAATCCACATAGCTTAATATTTAAGCTTATGATATTAACTTGTCTAGCTGACCTCTAGAGTTTGTGGTACCTTGGTCATAGCCACTACTACCACCCTACCCTTGCCTTACATGCCTTGTATGCTCCATACCAAGCTCTGAACTATATGCTAGCATGCGGTTCTCTCAGATCCCCTGAGGTTTCTGAGCGGCTCCATTGTGAGGCTGCCTCCTCCTCCTCCTATACAGCATCACAGGTAACATAATGATGACGTCATGGGAGAAATTTATTTTATATGATACTTTCATGATGTGAAGTGTATACTCTTCTCGGCTGAATGCCATCGGGTCGCAAGCAGTATTTTTCTGGTTGAATCACCCAAAGGGAGCTCTGTGACGTAGTTGCTGCTGCTATGTCTCCCTCTTGCTGTACCTTCTCACTACTACATGGGCAGCAATGGGAAGATTTTACCTCATTGCCAGCTAGCCAGAGATCACACACACACACACACACATAGAGCTTGATTTGTGATTGGGAGGGTGGGGAAATCACAACGTGTGAGAGTGAGTGACCCTTGCTCTCTCTCTCTCTCTCTCTCTCTCTCTCTCTCTCCTCTCATCCACATATCCTACACATAGTATACAACAATATATTTGTATAATATACTATATAAACCATGAACAAACACATTTCATATGTTATAAAATGTATTTTTTATTACAATTCCCTTATGAATAGACATATTTTACATAGCATTTGTTTATGAATTAAAGTTAATTAAAATAAATTTATAATTTAATATACTTGTTATCAAAAAAACACACACACACGTTTTATTTTACAAAAAAAAATTAGGTAAAAAAATAGCAACAATTTTAGGTATATTATGTATATTTTTTTACGTGAATTGTTTATTTCTTTCATTTTATTTTTTATATATATTTTTTTTAGTATCATATATATATATATAAAAAAGCTTGTTCAAATATTTAAATATATTTTTGTGAATGAATAGTAAGTATGTATGAAAATTTACAAAAAAAAACTACAATTTTATTAGTTTTGGCACATGTGTCTATTTTATGTTAATGAGTCAGGTAAATGACGACACGCCTCAGTAATAGTTATCTTGATACAGAACATGTAACGCCTTATATATCTAACTGACCGGCTATATCACCACACCCTTACTTTTCGTTCTAGTCACCGCATTTTCTCGTTATAGGCGACACAAAAACAGGTAATTCTCAATCTGATAATAGTTTAAAAAAATAATAGTTATGGCTCATCAAATATGATGATAGCAAACTTAACACTAATTATGCTAAAAAATATTTTATTAAGTCTAGGTTGGTATAGTTAAATAATACACATTTATTGTTGGTTATACCTAATTAATTATTTACCATGGAATTTGGCCGTGTTTTCGTTCCTGCTCATTTTTCTCTCTCTGAAATACTTTACGCCTACATGACACCTTCTGTCTAAAGAAATTTATTTCCACCCCATTTACATATTCTACTTTATAATAAATCACTTAATGATTTTTAAAATATCCTTAATGTTGTAATTTGAAACTTTAATAACTTTATGCTTCAACTTTAACATAGATGTATATATTGAATATGTAACATAATATTTATTTTACTTTAATCTTCGTGGTCTAAATTAATACTGCTGATTAATGCTACCAATAAACTTAAAAGAAATTAAATGAGCATCAAAATAATAATGATTTAAGTAAGAAGTAATCAGGCTTAAAATTAAGGCTATATATTTATATCAATAAATCATAATATAATACTTTAAAACTCAAATAATGTGGATATCATTATTTAATTAAATTGATATATATGCCAAATATTGTGTTACACTCTGCACTTCTGATTTGGTACTTTATTTTATTTTTTTTTTTTTAGGATTCTATAAATTTGTAAAAGTATGGAATCATTTGATGAACTAGTTTCAAAGGTGACACCAACTAAACTGTTAAGGAAGTTCAATGGTACTCTCAGAGCAGCCACTAGGAGGGGGGAGGGAGGATTTCCACTTGGCTGCCGCCTCAGAGAGCCCTCGACTAACCGCGAGCTTCGACCGCGTCCTGCCGCTGCACCGGTGCAAGCGTTTCCCACAACTCGGAGGACGGTAACAAGAAACAAGCATGTCGCCTCGGGCGTTTTATGGCACCAAATATACTGGAGAAAGATACACTGTGATGTAATTAATAGTTAATAATTTTTTAATAATTTTTTATTACTTCAAATTGTTTTAATTTAAAATAATTAAAAATAAAATGCCCTTTTTCTCTCTCTCTTTTCTGCACTTGCTTCTTCATTTCCCTCCCCCACCCTCCTTACTGCTATACAATAAAGGCGATTCATCAAAGATTTATCCAGAAAGTTTTCCAGCTTTCACAGTAACTGCGGTTAGCACCAGCCTAATTCAATGACACCAAACGTGGTTAGTGGGAAACCTGGATAACTCTCAATGAATCGCGCTCAAAATATTTAAATATTTATATCAGTAAACAACTTGAATGTAATATTGTATGGCAAATGTCCCCCCCCCCAATAAATCGAGTAATTCTAAGTTAGTTTGGGTGGCTTGCAGCTTGGTGGGTAACACCGCCATGATTGTATATCTGTGTGGGAGGAAGGTGGGGTGGAAGGAGTGGAGGATAGGGCTAGGCGAGGGCTCGGTGACGCATTTCTTGTGTAGCTGACAGTCATCGAATCCCAACCTTCTTCTCTCCTCTCTCTCTCTCTCTCTCTCTCTCTCTCTCTCTCTCTCTCTCTCTCTCTCTCTCTCTCTTCTCTTCTCTTCTCTCTCTCTCTCTCTCTCTCTCTCTCTCCTCTCTCTCTCTCTCTCTCTCTCTCTCTCTCTCTCTCTCTCTCTCTCTCTCTCTCTCTCTCTCTCTCTCTCTCTCATGTACGTATATTATCTACAGAAAACAAGGAGTGATACGATATTTGGTGTAGATGCCATTCAAGATGTTGCCTTGATAGTATTTTCTCTATTTCTACTATGTCTTCTTGGTCTCTTAAAAAAAGTTAAAGGCGCATCTTCTTCTCTTTCTTTCTACATGCCTTGACTCGGTCAGCCAATAAATCAAAGACATAACCTCGGGGTGGGTGGGGTAAAGGGGGCGTGACAGCTCCACCCACTATATAGGAGTTCCTCTTACGGGCAGCAGGCTCATGGAGCAGTAGAGAGAGAAAAACACAACACACAGAGCCAAACCCCGAGCTTATTACGTTCCACCCTTTGTGTCCCGACCTCTTTATATTGGTCCGCATCATCAGGCACACAAGTGAGCCAAGACCGCGAGTCATCGCAGTGCACGTCAGAGTTCCAGGGAGTTATGATCACGTGCACTTTGTGGGGTACTTAACTAAAAATGTATCGCATTGTAGTTCAGACTTCTAAGATCTAGATCTTTCTTCTTTTCCTTCACTGCATGGGTCACTTTTTTTTTATTAAACTTTCCCTTTTTCTGTGGCTCACCTGCAATGGACAATTTGCATGACATTTTTTTTATTGCAGAAATGGATAGAGGGTGCAAAGTTATGCTACTGTGAATTTTTTCAAATTTTTTAGAGACAGGGAACTATTTTTAAAAAAATATTGAAAGTCGATTTTATGACGTCACTATAGGAGTCTGTCCTTAAGAAAAGGATAGGCGCTAAACGCCCGTGACTTCATAAAATTGACTTTCAATAATTTTTTAAAAATAGTTCCCGCTCTCAAAAAAATCTGAAAAAATTCAGAGTTGTGTAATTTGGTACCCTCTATCCATTTCTGCAATAAAAATATGTCATACAAATTGTCCATTAAGCAGTGTTGACTACAAGAGATCTTTTGAAGTTACATTTTTAGTAAAATGAGTGCACACTCCATTCGAATAAAAATACCCGGCCATGTTAAAGTATAGCCACACCGGACATTTTTATTAAAAGAAAAGAAATATTATCTATATCAAAAGTAAGGCTTTCAGTGTCATAATTATGTAAGAAAAAAAAAAAAAAAAAACAGAACTATTATCAGTATTAAATACAAGCCTTACTAGTTTTATTTATTATGATCACTTTTTATATTATTTTATAGTAAAATTACAAAATATAAAGTATAATTACGGGAAAAATATAATAAAAAAATGTACTGTAGTTTGCATTTTATATTGTAAAAGAAATTAAGTTTGGAATTTTTAATAAAATATATAGCTATAAATTTATATGAAAAAAAAAAAAAAAAAACCTTCAGTTAAGAATATTAATGACACTCTGAATAGTGTTAAAAAAAAGTAAAACTTCAACGTTCATAAATTTGAGTGTATAAAAATGGTATTCCTCCTCACGAATTACGCGACATAAAGCATTGTAAAATTACATTACAGCAGCAATTTCAATCCGTATTTTGTAAGCGTCTACTTGTTCTCATTTATATATAAATATATATATAAAATATAGTCAGAATAAATTGTTAAACAATGATTAAATTCACTACCATATAAATATTACTACTACACAATCTATTGATTTTAAATGAAAATCAAGCTTTAACTAAAACAGAAAAAATTAAAATACATATTGAAATAATAATACTTAATTACAAATATTGATAATAAATTAGTTCTCATAAATTTTAAAGTCTCTAGAGATATTACGATTAATTATAAATGTATTGATTGTATGAAAACAAAATTACAATTTGTTATCACTATTACATATACACCTATTAAAAAAGAGCTTACACACACTAGATAAACAACTACTTAATGGTTCGCGTTATACTGTCAGAGCGTAAAAATCTCGTTTGAGAAGTATATTATAACCAAATTATTTCTATATGTAATGTTTTAACATAATTTTAATGTAGCCAGATTATTATAATATAAAATTGGGAGCGATTCACGAAGCAGTTAGCCAAGTTTCTAACCACGTTTAGCTTAATCACGTTTAACTATACCTGTTTTACGTGTTAAATCACCTTGTTAAACGTGGTTAAGCTAAACGTGGTTAGAAACCTCGTTAACTGCTTCGCGAATCGCGATCAATATTATTTACAAGTAAAAATGTATAAATACATAAAAGTGTGAATAAAACACTGATAAAAATTAAAACATAATGGTGCTTTTTTATTTATTCAATCACTTGATATAATTTTAAGCTTATTACATCCTATGTAAATGTATTTAAAAATAGTTTTGCTTCTAAATTAGGTAAAAATGTCAATTTGCTGTTGGTAATACGGTGGCCGGTCGGTTGGTTGGTGAGTCCCACGAGTGCTATCTGTCATGCCCGCGGCTCACATATATAAGCCTGACATAGACATCGTATATTTAGGCCAGTATCCATGCAGCTATACAGGAGACAGCGCCAGATTTGAAATGACAAAGTGGCGTGCTGACAGCTCTCAGAATAAACAGTAACAAACGCGGACCATCTAGATGTGATAGAAGTCACAGAAGAGATCTTACCAACCATGCAGAGACACGTGCTCAATCATGAAAAGACTTCTCAAACATTTGATGGATAAAAATATGTTATCTGTGCATGTACCTGATCCATTACTCACTTTAGATATAGTCAAAAAAAGTTATTTTTATTTAAAATATGTAAATAGGAAGAATAAATTGTAAAAGGAGTTTCGACATTTCTGACAAAGACTGTACTATAATATATTGATCAAGTGATAATAGAATTTTTTATACAATTAATTAATTAAAAGTACTAATAATTACGTTCCTGTTGAGCAAAGAAAAGAGTCACTAATCTCTTAATGCTAATTTTTTGTTACAAAAACTGCTTTTCTTTATCCGCGTGCTGCATTGTAACTTTTCAAATAAATTAGATTTTTTTTTATGAATAGATTTTAGCATACATTATTATTTATATTCTAAATTAAATATACAGTTTAATTTAATATACGTTGCTTAATTTTTTTCTCATTCCAAATTTTTTTATAAAAAAAAATAAATAACCATTAAATAAAAGAGTAACAATATAAACTCTATATCACGTAAAATTATAATATAGGTGGATAATAAAAGTAATCTCGCCGAGGGGGTATGGAGCTTATTTTGATTAGCGGCTACAACATTCCGACTTAGCGACCACGCTTACTATTTTAATCCGGCGCCAGTATTGTACGATTATATAAATAAACAAATAAACTGGAGTATGTATGTGTTCATTGTGCTTGCCTAAAGTTAGCCTGGAGACACGTATATACTTTCATTGCTTGACAAATCATTATTATTTCACATTTACTGCAGTACCACAACAATGAACGCTTAACGAGGAACAGAAAAAAATCATATAAAAGCAATAAAATAATATTTTATTGTACTCTGTGTGTTACTCATTTTTTTTTTTTTTTTTTTTTTCGATAACAATGCTTCAATTTTTATTTGATTTATGTTTTTCCTGAAATATACCCATACATTTTGATTTTATATGAAAGTATAAAAAGAATATAGTAAAATTTTGTTTTTATATGTACCATTTTTTATATTTATATAAAATGGTTGTTACGTTACATAAAAAAATGTATAACATAATAGCACTTTACGAAACATAAAAACGAGTTTTGACAACTGTAATGATCTTTTTTACTATTTTTTTGCATTAGTTTTCAATTTCTTTTTATAATTAGTGGTAAATTCAGCCATGTGTTATGCTTATTTATTTTCTAACATTATAATTTTCGTTTAACTTTTCCCTAAAGTTCTTTTTCAATACAACATTACCGTATTTGAAAATAAAATATTTAGTTATAACAGTATTTCATTTTAAAACAAACTTAATTTGATATTTATGTAAAGAAAAAAAAAGGAAAAAACTTACATTTATATAGAAAAGTTTATATTTTAAAAATATAACAAAACTTTTTTTTTAGTCTTATATTTTTTATATCTAGTTTTAACTCATACGTAAAAGTTTTCTTTGGGCTATTTCACACATTCTCAGAAAAGTTGTGTTGCACGGAACTGCTGCTACTTATAATCTGCTTTCAGAAGGACATAAAGAAAGTATGGTACCCCTCCCCAACCATCTGTCTCTCCAAACTCCGGCAATACACACCACTATACATGCTTGCTACTTTCACGGACGTGCATTTGGTGCTGCTTTCCAGCCAAAATAATATGAAGATAGTCAGTGTGAAATATTGGCAAGTCAATACTTTGAATACAATAAATTGATATGGAAAATAGTTTCAAAATATTGAAAAACTTTTGAAGTTAAATGAAGGGTGTTGAATTAAATTTGTATATATTGATATTATTTTATATTTAAAAAAGAATGAAACTTAATTTCTAAAATAACGTTTTTCAGAAAATGTATGGACATATTTTGATGGTATTTACTTGAATTTCGTACATTCGTAAAAAAAAAAAAAAAATGAAAGTTAACACACTATATATGTAAAGTTAACACAAAATGATAAGTTATTCAAAAGATTGATTTAAGAAGAATTTACTTAATATCTACCTGATAGTTTTGTTTGTAGTCAATTAAAATTTTATCCTTGCAAATAAATGTTTCTGTGAATTACCAACTTTTCAAAGCTAGCAATATACAAAATTTATATCCACAATTTAGTAAAATAATACCTAAACATTTTCGTTTATGTACTTAATAGAAATGAAATAGAGTTTTCAATATTCTTAAATTTCAAACACCCATGTAATAGAGACGACCAAAGAACCCCTCTGGCGACTTTGTCCACTCGTGCGTCCTTCAAGCGAAAATATCAGCTGACATGTCGCGAGCCTCGTCATCAACGTCATTGAACTTCTCAAACTGTATTTACATTTCAAACAAAATTAAATTACATTCTAAAATAATTTCACAGTTTTCCTAGTTTGAAGGTCCACGTCTTGTTTGTTTGTTTTTATATTTCTTAATCCTCTCGTCCTCTATAAAGAGTAGTTTTAAAAATAATAGTAGGGTTCATCATATTCATGAACTTTACTGCATAATAGCCATGTTAAAAGAGATGAACATGTAATAATAAATAGCATGTTAAAGCAGCCATATTGAAAGTCACGTCGCCTTGTAGTTAGGCAACTGTTTGTGCAGGCTCGTTGTGAAAGGTGCATACTTGACAGGCGCAATGGGGCTATTTCAATCGTAGCTTGTACTGTTCAGACAATGTAAATATTAGTAATTAATTAAGAAGATTAATTAATATACTATTTAAGTTCCATCAACTAATAAAACAAATCAAAGCATATGACAGTAAACAATAAAATAATATAGGAATTATACAAACTAATTTAAATATCATGGTGTATATTATATGAATATTCTTTTTCATTTACAATAATACATTACTTTCAATAGATCAAATAAGTTAATACAAATTTTACAGTGTTTAATAAAAAATATAAAATTACAAGCAATTATTTTCTACATAAATCAACATAATATATGATCATGTAATAATAGCTTATATACTATAAAATATAATAGTAATATATAGTATGATGTATAAGTTACTATATTCAGAAAGTCTTCTTGGGTGCGAGAGAGCAAAGATGCTTGCTTTGGTTGTTCCTTACAGCCTCCAGCATCAGACATGGAGCTGATGGAAGTATCTCCTTCCTATAGCAGCAAAGTGCCTTCCTGCCCGGCAGCCAGGATTGCTTCGAATCTTTTCCTTTTCTCAACAACTGAAATCCTCCGAGGTCGCTTAGACGTTCTAAACTTGCAAGTCCCTCTAAGCGATGCTCTGGATACAAACACTATATGACGCATGATGTTGAAGAGTTCATGCATTCAAGGCTTACCAGAAGTGTAACAGAAGTGGCTTAAAATCCTGCTGTAAGTGAAACCTTGATAAATATAACAAAGATCATCTTACTTACTGCTACTTAAAACTTTGTACATCAAAAAATGCTATTATGAAAATATCCTCTAAAACTTAACATGAAAGAAATTCTATTATACAGATGTATTTGGGCTAAAAATAATATATTATTTTAAATGATTTTTTTGAAGTTTTATTCAACACTATTGTAATACTATTTTTAATATATTAAATTTTATCTAAAAGCTTATAATTAAGTTCATCTACTAAAAAATTAAATTTTTACAATAAAATCACTACAAAAAGAAACATATTTTGTATAACATATGATAAACCGTGCATGCGTTAGTAAAAATGCAATTATCTTATTACATAGGCGATGAAAGTGAAATCCAATGCGTTTCACCTCAAAGAATATTTACAAACCAGTTCTGACACTCCAGCGAGCTCTCTGACATATATTATAGTTTATTTATATTATTGTTAAAATCCATCGTCTGAAAATTGCATTGTCCTAAAATATACTCAGCGGTAGCATTAGAGTGAATTAAATGAAGGTAATTTATTTTAGTTTGTCATAAAAATTCTCTCCCTTCATTTGCTTCCCTACTTTTAAAACTATATTCACTCTATATATAAATGGATGTCCATAGTATATATTTGAATACTATCCGCCACAAGCAATTTAAGTGGACCATATCCCCCCTCTTAAGTTTGAAAGTCTTCTGTATCTGACTGAATTTTAAACCCTCTCATACTTCTTGTATGACGGCTGAGTTATATTATAAGGGAGTATAACATCACCCCGTTGTGATTAAACCATCTAAAACTTTTGCCAACCCTTCCTAACCATATCCTCTTCCCCGTGGAATGAAAGCTAATTTAGTTGAAGGGGTGCATGCACAAAATGTATAGACTGCATTCACGTATTATATACAGTGGTGTACGTATGCAACGTACATCTGTGATTTGATAAATAATAAACATGCGTATATATACTCTCAAGGGATGTTTAAAAAACGGATTAAGTTCAATTGTTAAAGGGGGTCAAAGCTTCATAATCTTGCTTATTGATGCGATAACTTTAGACTTAATTTAAAAAAAATTCTACTATATTTGATTATCATAACGGGTTATATTTGCTGTAGTGTATATAGGACATATGGCATTTAGATTGAATGATTATTATATATGTGATATACTGTATAGTACAGTCTGGTTATATATAGAGCATCAAATACACAAAAGGCTTAGTTATGTAAATATATAATAGACAAACACCTTCGGTTAGAAGTATGTAATGAGATTTTTAACAAAGTAATATAAAATAAGTGACAGAAAAAAGGACGTATTCCTAGGAAGGGGGGGGGAGAGTAATTAATATCGTAGTTTAAATCAACTTCTTAATTAAGTTGAAAAAAATCAATTTTTAAAGTTTTCGCTTCATCTTTTTCAGGAAAAAATTGAATATAGATAATGCACCATTTCAGATGAAGAAATTGTAACTTTTATTGAGGATGAAATATTACAAAAAAAAAGTATTTATTTTAATCCTCACTATTTGCTTAGATTTAATCATATGTTTTTATTGTATTTCCAGGTAAAAATAAGTAAAAATATGTTGAAAAGATGAAAACAGCAGGAAAGTTTTTAATTTGGGACTTCTGAAAATCTAACTACTGCAAAAAAAAATATAAAATAAAATAATCCAAATTAAGTTCTTTTGTGTTAAAGAAAAATAAAAAAAATAACATATATTATTTATTTATTTATTTTACATTATAGAAAATAGAAGCATGAAATTCAATTAAAAATAATTCATCACACTATTTTAATTAAAAATTTAATTTATTCCAATGTAAAAAAAAATACACAGGTCATTGTTTCTGAACATTTCATAGACTTTGCCTATCATATCTATACTACATATACTATTACGATATCCACTCTAGGGTAGATAAAATACATTTAACTTGACACTGCAAGCAATCATGACCATATTACACATCGTGCACCCATACCAATAAAATAAGTACCATATATAATACACCGAGCCTGTGAAGTGCTCTACTAAATCAGCTGCTCTTTGTATAGAAATCAAGTCATTTCGGAGCGTGCCTTCCCCCCTTTTTTTATTTTGTTATTGTCAATTCTGTTTCCTCTACTGACACAGCATGGGAGGCGGAACAATCAAACGGTCCCCTAGATCCCTGTAACCTCCCAAGGGGAAAATACATGGCAATTAAATAGCAAGGTAAGATAGACATAATCTATCACATTGTTAACTTCAAGCTGTGAACTACTAATTACTATGAATTTGTCATGTTTACTTATACGCTTTGTTTGAGTTTAGAGATATTAATATGTTCTAATATTTATTTAACTTTTCAACTTTACTTAAAGTTTAATAACTATATAATATAGCTAAGATTATAGTATAAAATAATATATGAATATTAATTGTTATTTAACAACTTAATTAAATGTAAAATAAAAATTTAAATAAATAAAATATAAATGTCATGAAAATAAAAATGCATCATAGTTTACTATCATGTAACAAAAAAGCTAAAAAGAATCTCATAATTTTTTTATAGTGATGTTTCCTTGCTCGTATTGTTCAGAGGAGTTCTATTGTACATAATGAATTATCATTATTCTGAATGCCATAATTATCGTACAACATTAATTTGTATGTTAACTTGAAGCTTCAATAAGCATGTTATTGGGTTTTAGATCGATGTAAGCGCCTTGATGTTTATGCTCTATGCTTCTGTATTGTGAGCTTACTTGCTTATAGATATGTGTGTGGATATTTATGTCGTCGCTTGACTCTCTCTCTCTCTCTCTCTCTCTCTCTCTCTCTTTCTGCTCTCTCACAGTAGCCTGAACACCAAAGCCCCTTCGAGCGTGCACTCACTGTATGCTCACAGTTCCTCTGTTATGTTAATTCCTCGACGTAGCGAGCGACACAGCCAGTCTTTTCCAAGCGATCAAGCACAAAACCTAGGCAAGGCACCAGCCCTCCTCCTCTCTCGCTCCCCCAAACACGCTCTTTGTGCATGGACTCTTGGGGGACAAGGACGAGAGGGTAAGACGTCTAGTTGTGTGTCTCTTTGAACTTCAAAATGATCTCGAGAAATCCACTTTTAATTGAACTTACAAGACTCAAGTTTCTGAATTCCTTCTCTCTTCCTTTCAAGAAGATTATTAGATTTTGAATTTTATTAAAATAAATATTGATGCAAAGAACTATATAGATGCAACTTGGGATAAATAATCGAGTTTTGTTTTCTACATGTTAGAATTAATTATCTCACATCTTGTTTTTATTTTGATTTATTTTATTGTTTTTATAATTTTTTAATGCAGTTACAAAACACTTATTTGTATATAATCAAAGATTTTCTAAGCTCGTTAATACAACCAACTTAAATATTAAATACACCATTCGTCTTTAAATCCACAGTTTTTATTCGTTCTATTCAAATTAAGTACATGTCATACATTGCATTACGTATATAAATTAATATAATGTAAAGTAATAAGGGAAATTATTATGGACTGACGCAGTTTCGTTCAGTTGCATTTTATCAGAACAAAATTAAAAGCAAGCAACAATTTTTTACATTTTTCCACAAATAAATACACACATTTACAACATAATAGTTACAGAGAAAGCTTTTTTCTGATGGTAATGAACTGATCACGCTCTTTTTTTCACGTTATATCATTGACCGCTTGTACTTGTGCAATCCTACCTTCCCCTTCACCCATCATGCATATAAACTGTGTATCAGTCAGTTTCCCTTCTTTCCTTACTCTTCTGCGTGCTATGTTCGGATCAATTATTTCAACATGTGAAGCTTAACATATCCACCCCAGCATGTAAAACTGAACATCTTATATAGTGGTAACTGAAAACAACTTTAATTAAATTAAGCCCTAGAGCTTCTAATGCATAAAGAGCTTATTATATAAGTAGCATGCAGTAATGACGTTTTCTCCAAAAATATTTTTAATCAAAATTTTATATAATAAAAATAATTATGTGAAAATAAACGTAATAATTACATTCACAAATTTTTGTGAAGTAACATAACACAATTTAAAAGATAATACTTTAATGTTTTAATGCATGCGCATTATATACGTGGGATTGAAAAAAACGTACCAAAATTAGTTTTTTCTTTCAACAGAATTATACACTGGTACACTTGTATTAATTTCTTCGCACCATTCTTTTAAAAAAACAACCACAAATCTTATTTTCTACTTTTATAATAACTTTGTTTATAAATAATTTAAAATAAATTGAATAAAGGTCTCAAAATAATACAAAACTTTTAATCGATTTACTTTATTTTTATATGTATATTTATTTTATGAAAACATTTGGTATTATGAAATTGGAAAACGAAACAGCTTACTGGGATTACTTTGAAAAAGAGTTGGAAGAGAGAGAGAGAGAGAGAGAGAGAGAGAGAGAGAGAGAGAGAGAGAGAGAGAGAGAGAGAGAGAGAGAGAGAGAGAGAGAGAAAGGGGTGTTGGGAGGAGCATTATTAAACATGAGCTAGTGGAAAAAGCCAATTTCAATTATAACTGGTGGAAGTCTGCGGCGCGGCGGCGAGGTAGCAGGCAGATACAATTTATCATGCAGTTACTGGCCATCAGCTAGCCTGGCAGTGCGTGCTGGTAAAACAGTAGCTCGGATGAGAGGGCGGAGAGGCAATCATTATTTTTACGCATATTGAAGTCTATAAGCTGCAGTTTATTTACTGCAGATTATGCTTTGATTGGATTAAAACTCACAGCTTATACGAAGAATAGCAAGCCACTAGAGAGTTAGTTTCACTAAAATTATAAATCCTATTCAATCTGACCGTTTCATATTATGATTTATTAAATTATTCTTTTGATATTTTCAGATTTACATTTAAAAAAATGTAAAAAAAAAAGTAAAACGAACCAGTTTTAAAACAAAATTTATGTAAGAATGTAATTTAATTCTATAAGAATTATTATGGAACTTTATGGACATTTATTGATTCTAATTATTATTTATAATAAAATTACAGAGGATTTTTTTTTGTACTTTTCAGCGCACAATTTTTATTAGAAGTGAAATAGTAAAGCATTGCAACAAAAAAATTTAAACAATTTCAATGTTTTGACTATAGATATGTTAATTATTTTCTAAGTCATAGTAAAAGTAAATGTAAGTTGATAATTTATTTGATTACAATTTAATTATAGTTAAGCATGTCGAGATTTTGACCATCAGATTTATGTATAATTACATTTTACTGACAGTGTGGTGTCAAAGAGAATTAGAGGTGGCGGCATCAATCATCGTTATGTAAGACGCGAGTGTGAGTGACCCCTGCCAGAGGTAAATGAGGCTATCAGAAACAGTCTCTGGGTCCGCCTGTATGCTTGCCATACTACTTCGCCCGCCCGCTAATATTGATCCCCGCTCTGACACCAGTGCTACTGCTCGCTAGCCTAAAGCGAACTCCGCCGCCACTTTTGGTGGCCTGTCAAGCACTCAGATCTATGACAGTGAACTGTGACGTCATAGAGTCATCATATGACACTCTATGTTATAATATGGTATCAATCAATGAATTATACAAAATTTGTTAGGTGTGAGATAAAAGAATTAGACCATGAAAAGAGCGCATAATTGCAATATTTCCATGTTAAAGTTTATTATAACTGAATATTTTAATAAAAATACACATGTATTTTATTTATTTATTACAATGTTAGCTTACTACAGCATATTCTGCTATTGGTGTAAGCAATTATCATAACTATATAAATGAAATAAAAGTAAATTTTACATTTCCTGTAAATAAAAAATTTATTAGTGATATTTTTATACATTATTTTTTATATAAGACTATAGATGGTTTAAATTTCAACTTGCAATCTTGCTTAGAATATTTTATTGTAAATACAGTAGGGTTAAAATCTGAGCTCATGCTTGCTCGCTCGGTAGGTGGTGCGATAACTAGCAGCAGCTCGCCATTCAGCCCTAGAAGGAACAAAGGTCACCCCCAAACCCTGCAGCAGTAGTATAGCTACAACCTGGCGTTCCAACACGAAGTCAACGATGCATGCAAGCTGATAGCAAAACCTTGAAAGGCTTTAACATAGGAAAACCATGCCAGTAACTTCGCCTAAAAAACACTTTTCATATATATTTTTTTTGTTGTTGTGTATATGATTTAAATGTAGCACCAAGTCTCTTTATGCAATATGAACATACTGAATAGAAAAATATATATTATAATATATAATATTAACATGATGTTTTTTAGTCATTAATCTACTATTATATATATTTAATATACAGTATATACGTTAAAAGCTTTTATAAAATATACAAATATATCATTATTATTTTATAAAATCTGATGAAATAACAAAATTATTGATGTTTTCTTTTCTCTCTCTTTCTCTCTTAAAGGGGCGTGTCAAAGTCAAATAACATTTAGTGTTTTATTTTTAGGTTGCAATGAAAGAGAATGAAGAAAAAAATTAACAGTTAATAAATAAGGGTTGAAATGTAGATAGATACGTGGTAGAGGATGAGAGCTAGGCTATCGTTAACAGTGTGAGATCACGCTACTATAGGACATATAGAGAAAGTAAACTAGCCCTCAAAGCAAACACTCCATAAACTTTAGTAAACGACGGTGTGCAGAGTTTTTTAACTCGATTGTTGCTCATCATGTTGTTGATTGTCGTCCCTTCTGTCCTCACGTTTTCCCTTCTATTTTTCTCTAACAATAAAATGTTAATTTACAATGTATTCTTTTATTTTATGTATATAAAATTTTGTTGATTTTTTTTATTTTAAAACTGTTTAATTTATTGTATCTATTGGGTAAAAGTGTGGTTTTGTGAGTAAATATTTTCATTGCTAATATTTTAGATAATAAATTATAAATTTTCTTTAGAAATCGTTAAAATTTAAATATTTAGAAGGTAATATTTTGTAAATTTCATTCGTAACTACGTCACACTTTTGCTCAAACTTGGTTTTTACTGTCATGTGAACCACGATGAATTTGTCATTTTTTTTACCACCCTGGAGGCATTTTTCTGTGACGTCTGCAGTGTAATCAGCAGCTAGTCACATGACCTGTGACGTCACATGGTGCCTACAGCTACGAGATCTGGATTGTCACCTCCAGCTGTCAGATTTTTCACAGTAAAATTTTCATGTAAGGTGCTACACTATAGTAAAGATGGATGTTTCATGCAATTTTCAATTCATAACATAAAAATTCTACAGAAAAATTATTTAAAACATTGTTTCTATTCAAATTCAAAATTATTATTCATTGATTTCAAAAATTACTTTCTACTTTAAAATATGTCACAAAATGCATTTAATGCATTTAATTTTTAATATTGTTTAATTGAATATGACTTTTGTTAAATTTGAAAAAATATGTTATGAAGAATTCAATAATAGTTTGTAATAATGTATTATAAATATAGAGAATATTGATTAATACAACTTAGAGTTAATAGTGGTAATATATACTTACTCCTCATTAAACTGTATTTTTTTGTAGCATAAAATAATACATACATATAATAATTATTAGTAGATATAATGATTTTGAAACCATGTTATACATAATTAGAATCAATGGTATAACATAAAAAAAAAAGCTAATTTGAAAATTTTGACGTAGCAGTAAATGTAAATGGATTTGAATAAGGTTTCACTGAGGGAGAAATTTTGAGTGTCATGAAAGCAGAGTATCAACGGCTTAATTGCAAGTACTTACAGTCTTTCTAATGAAGCATAATAATTTTTATCGTGTGGAAGGTAGTTTGAAAGTTGAGGTGCGAGGATGTAATTAGAATTTGTGAGGGAGAGGAGCGTGCACTGAGATGGTTATGACCATTAAAGTTCCTCTTAAGCCCGTCTCTAGATCGTTTGAGGGGTGCTACTACGATAATTTCAAGAAAATGTCTCCAGACTTTGGTCATGATGTGCTCGTCCTTTCTTCTTCCGTGTTACAAAATTCAGTTATTGAGTCGAAGTCAACAGTAATAACATTGTCTTTGAAATATATAGAATGTTAATTAATACAGATGTGCGTTTAAAATGTACTGCAGGATATGAACGTTCATGCCAATGTATACTTTTATCAATCACACTATTAATAATAATGATAATAAAGAAATATTCACTGTCGGAAAAATTATATACAGGCTAATGTTATACTATTTATCTGTACATAAAATTTGGAAATAACAAATTCTTTCAAATATTCATGAGCATCTTCTTACCATATAGAAGAACTAATTAAAATAATTTTTCGTTAGTATACATCGTTTCAGGATAAGTCAATTTCTTATATTTTAAAATATTAAGCTGAAACTGTTCTGAGTCTTTTTAAACTTTCTATTTTGCTGCCCTACCTTCTACTGCATGTATATTAAGAAATGCAAAAAGAAAAAAAAAAATCATTTTTATTTTGCTGCAAATTAGTAAAATATTTTACTGGTGATGTCAACAATGATAATGAAGATGCGATATTATTAGTTGAGGTTAACGGAATAAATGAAGATTTTTTTATATTTTTTAGCAGATAGTTAAAAAAAAATACAATACAAAAATATACGTCTAATTTTTATCAACTAAAGGTATTTATTTATGGAGTTAGGCATTGTCATCCATATATCTATAAATAACATAAGTTCAGAGGCAATTAGTAGATTTAAGTGAAGCTATGACGCATGCCTTTCTGATTTTAGCAAAAATCTTTCGCTTCATTTCATCAAATCATGATACAGCACAAAAATAGAACTTTTCATTTTTACTTTTAAAGGAAAATTTGGGGAAGAAATTTGTTACATAATAGATTACTCATTAATTCTCCTAAAGAAATAATTTTAATGAAATTAGTTAAATTTTTTATAATAGTTCATTATTTTATTTTAAAGTAAGTTTAAATTTAAAATGGCAACGTTACACTAATTTTAACGTTGCAGGTACTGCAAACTTGCAATCTGTACACTGTTGCAATTAATGCGACGTTGCCACATGTTTTAAAGTATCATGACTTTAAAATCACCATAATACATACAATATACAACAATTTTTTTAAGCAGCCTCTCTGTCTATTAATATTATACTGTTGCCTTAAGAGAAACTATTAGGTGTACAGTACTAGAAAGTAGTGATGACCTAATAATTACCTCCCGTTCCGTTACTATATAGAGGGGAAAGAATGTACCTTCAAGGAAGCTTGCACATTGAGTGTTATTTCCAACTGGAAAATTACGAGCTACAATTTGTCGTCAAATGAATCGGAAGACATTTCTCATCGAGTCGTTATTATCTTGCAGTAGCAAACCTAAGACAAAGAACTGATGACAATGCAAGTTCGTACAATTATAGTTTCACATCTCAATGAACAAATAATTGCTTTGAAATACATGATACAAAAATATCACTGATACATTTTAATAATGTACTTATAATGATTCAAATTATATTATAATAAAATATAAATTGAATTAATTACTAAAGAATTTAATATAAAAATGCAACAAAGACAAATTAAGTGCTATTACTTTATTGTTACACAACATTTTCCTCTGATGTGTTACAATACTTGCTGCAGTTTGAGAGATTAAGTTCAGCTCAAGCCTGAATGAGGAGAAGGAGGGGGAGGAGAGTTGATGGAAGGGAGGTGGTTGGGGGGTGGTACCATTGTGCGTCTGTGTCGGTCTCGGCCTTCGCTCTACTGAGCACATTGTGTACCCAACTCGAGGCACCAAGGCTTACACAGGCTTAACAGAAGCAAGAGCACACCCAACCATTCAAAACCCACGAGAAATGGACATTCTAAATGGAGTAACCATGTTGCTAATCACCAACAGTCCTTTCCTGGAGACATCTGCTGTTACTATATTAACTAACTTTTCTAAGAACAGGAAGTAGTTGAGCTAACATGTCTTCTTCCTTCCGGTTACTACAAGTTTCTGATAATTGCTACATGTACTACTTTATTCCTAATAGTGCAGTTACTTTACACAACAAAGTTATTTTTAAAAAGTTTGTATTTTTATATATCAGTAATTATAAACAATAAGTGAAAATTTGTTGAAATATGCTAAGAAAATCATTAGAATTTGACTTCACGGAGCTATTTTTGTCAACTTGCTAAAAGCACTGAGAGCGACACACTCGTAATGGAGAGGTTGACACATGAGGGCCTGATTGCTACTCTTGCTCTCTCTTATCTGCCCCGCACTCAGCTATCTAGCTCACAGTCATGTATGGACCTAGCTCATGGTGGTTCAATGTAGGTGACTCTTTTTTATGAAAGTAAAATTCTTATCTCTAGGCATGTGTGTTTTCTTTTTGTTTCTATATAAATCATTTGACAAAAAATTGTTTAAAATTGTTTTTTGTTTTGTTTTTTTAATCAGTTGAAATAGTAAAAGTCAAAACTTTAATTTTCAGTTCAATTTTTATAGTAAAATAAAAACGTAAAAATTTTGAATTTGAAAATAACTATTATTTGAACCCTTTTTTTTTTAGTGACAAAATACGATATTTTTCATACATGGGGGCTCAAAAGTGTATATTTACTATTTGATGTAATTATTTATTTTATTATGTATTAATTTCTATAATATTACTTTATTTTTTAAAAACTACTTGAGTATTTTTATGCAAAAAAATCCCCCGTCGATATGACATTTTATTGCATGATCATCGATATTAAATTTATTACTTGAGAATGTGTTACTAAACTTTGATAGCTGAAATCTGAGTCACGAAAGCATGTAGATACAGTCTTAATAACAAGATACGAGCCATTCACGTCACGGCTACTGCCTATATTTTGTCATCCTAGATTTAGGCAACTTGCTATGCGCATATGACCAACTGGTTGCGTCCTTTCAAAATGGCGACGAATTTTTATTTATTTATTTTGTTTTTTTTTTGCATTTTTATGAGTTATAAATACAAAGGAAAAAAAGTAACAAAATGCTGTACAATAAAAGTTAAAAGAGCACATATTTTACATTTGTACGTAATTAAAAAGTAAGAACATAGTAATGAAAATGTATTATTTTTTTAGTTTGATTAAACGATAAAAATTAATTAAAAATGTATAAAATTATACAAGATTTACATTTGTGGGGTTGGCTTTTTGTGTGGCTTGGCTTTTTGATAAAATTGTTCTGCCGGCTAGACGAGGAAAACTTCAGACATGACGTGGCACGTTAGCCAAGCTTCTGACGTGGTAGCCTCGTCAAAGTCAGGAATTATTCTCGAGCCTTAATCCTGCATTAATAAGAACGCCACCTCACGTGCGCATGGAGAGGAGCCACAAGCACGTCTGGCAAATTGGATTAAAATAAAACTGCGGTGTTTTATTTAAATTGCAAGGAATGTCTTCCTGCATGCACTGTAAATACACTTATCTTTATATGACTCTCTTCTTAAAATAAAAATGATATATTGATATTTTTAATGTTTCATTTGTTTATTTTGACCATTTAAAAAAATATCATCATTTCCATAGATTAACAAATTGATTTTTATTTTGTAAATTTTTAACAGAATTTTATTTTTTGTAAGTAATAAATAAAAAAAAAGTAGTATGATTATTTTAATACGGTTTCTAATAAATTTAAATAGTCTATTTTATATGCATTTACATACCATTCCATTTACATTAAAATATATATTTATATATAGCTCTGACGTGATTACCTTGTCTAGGTAAAGACGGACGGGCTCACATCACAAGCGTTTAGGTATTATTTAGCAAAGGCGGCGGCGGTTTGGCCAGCCCACCACTGGCCGACATGTACACACGATGATGCTGTGAGGGTTGCTTGGTTGCCAGGGGCAGGGATTAGGAGCACATTTGCATGCGCGCTCTGCAACCCCCCCCCCCTTTCTCCCCGTCATTGTTGCTGGGGCACGCGTGACAAGACTCCCTGTGCTCGCCAGCACCAACTATTACATCGCCAACCAGCCCGCTAGACAGACGCAATTTAGCTAACTGAATATATTACCATTTCTAAAGCAATTTCAGTATTCATTTTTTTTTTTTAAGTTTTTTTATTGTTATTATTTTTATAAAAGAAAAAGAAGAAAAAGAAGAAAAAAAAATTAAACTCTTCTTTTATAATAGTGTTATATTATATATATATATATATATATTTCTTTTATAATTTTTTTTTAAGTTAAATTTAAAAAGCTTTCAACGGAAAGCTTTTATCTCTGAGTAATTAGTAAAGTGTTACATTTAGCGAGTAAAAATTGTTTTTATATTACTTATTGTAAACAACAAAAAAATTACTGTAAATTTTTGTTTTTGGATATGTAGTGTTATATATCATCAAAATATGCAGTACATAGGGTTACAATTATATTACAAATGCATGACGGTAGCACGTATTTTTGTACAATAATATTACTGTTATAATCTGTATGATTGTAAATATAATTATGTGCATCATACATAGTTTTTTAAAAAGGAAATAAAAATGCTAATGAATCAATAAATAAATCAAAAGTTTTAATATATATGTATATTTATATTTTTTACTTATTTTAGTACTTTTTACAATACTATTATGCAGTATTATAATATGTCATGATATATGCATCAGAAGGGTAATAAATAATTATTTAAACATGCATGGGTTTATTTAGTTTTTTTTTTTTTTTTTTTTTTCATTCCACAACTCACGGTATAGTATTTTTACGTTTTCAAAGCTCTGTTTTCAAATATTTAGTACCTATATACATGTTTAGTAATAATTATTCACCAACAAAAAAATATATAAAATGCAACATTATACAACACATACACCAAAAATTTCATTTCACATCAATTTGTCTTTAATTTTAAATTTAAAAAAAAAATAAGGCGCACACACACAAAAACAATCATTTGAGTCGAAAATTCTAGCGTATCTAGTCAATGTGCTGGGAAAGGGTGTATATAAATCGTCTACACACAGTCGGAGAAATCGCGAGGTAGGAAAGGGTGGCTCCAAAACCAGTCAGCTAGCGCTCCAGCCATGGAGAATTGGTAGGGGCTGAGGGAGAGGGGGGGAGAGAGGGAGTAAATTGCCCCGCGGCTCGTGTGACGGTGATCGAGTGTGTGGAATCCATCTCCGTACCACAGCAACATTGCATACACTCCAAGCCAGAGTACATGAAAATGACGTCATCAAACATTCATGTTTGTGAACTTCCGGTTGACATTATTTTGAAATTTGTGGCTCGTGACGTCACATGGTGAACATAATGACGAATAGATATTATCAGAATTAAATTTCTTAGCTGAAATTGGATTGTCAACTAATATATAATGTCACAAAGTGACGTCACAGTAATGATGGTGACTTTTATTGTAGGGGTAGAGTTTGGCCCCGGGTGACGCCGGCTGTGGCAGTGCGTTGCCGCCTTGTTATAGAGCACCAAAGCAACATATCCATCGCCTCTCTCTCTACCTCGCTGGTATCGCAGAACAGAATCCATTTCCGACAAGCGGGAAAGCCTCACAAACGCATCATCAAAGACTTCCATTTCATATCAACGGCAAATTCGCGGGCCTGACTTCACTACTATACGTGTAACTATGGCAAATTTAAAGTAAGCCCTTTCCACATAATTTCCAGATTGCTATATGTGACTTACAATATCACTATTTCTGATTGAATAAATCGCAGTCTATAAGCCATTTCCTCATTTCCATCAGAATTCTATATATATGCAACAATTACAATTTTATTACTATTTCTGATCAAACAATTCAGAAATATTAAGAATTTGTTTTAGAATTTACTTAACTTTAAAGTTCATAAAATTGATTAAACAATTTAATCATACAGTTCTTTTTCATTTGTAAAGAAAATTATTTTTAATTATTTAAAAAAAAACAACAAATCAAATAGGCAAAAATATGTATTCGATATTTATACAGTCGATTTTTTTTAAACAATTAAACTTGAATTAAAAACGAAAAAGTTAAAACAAACAAATTTAAAAGTTTTATGAATAATTACCCAGAATGAAAGAATAAAAAAAAAAATCTTCTAGGAGTTATTTAACAAGTACAAATATAAACTGGAAATTAGAAATGAGTAAAATTATATATATATGTGACCAGAGAGTAGGAGAAAGCAATTCTAGTTTGTAGAATCATAAATGGTTAAAAGGTACTTCAAAGAGAGAGGAGCTTTTTGTACTGAAATGAACGAACTAAGCTAAGAGGACCTCTCTCTCTCTCTCTTTCCACTCGTTTTTACTCAAAAAGAGTTGAAAAGGATCGTAGAAGAGAAAAAAGATTACATTTTGTCCATCCTATTTCTGTGTGTCACAGATATTCACTATCTGAAGAGGAGAAGGATCTCATATATAGTGTTTACATTTCATTTTTTTTTTCTTTCCCGTCGCAGTATATGAAAGGAAAGCCTCGGGTCAGCAATGTGCGAAACTTTGTACTCTTTTTCACAACCAAGTCTTTGATCTACAAGTTTATACTTGTAGCAGATGACCACCAGCACCCCATATATGCGAGCAATAGTATCATTAAGTCCACATTACAAATTTAATGTATATTAAATATTATTCAAATTATAGTAGTTGCATTTCTATTAATATATTGGAATATAATAATATATATACGTTTATAAAAAGAATATTAAAATTTTGGAATGTATTTTAACTGAGAATAATATTCGCGTTGCTGATCCAATAAAATAATGTGGAATTTTAACTAAAAATTGTGATAATTTGACCAAATAATATATAATTACTGTGCATTTTTTTTTTTTTTTTTTTTTTTTTGCTCTAAGCAGAAGATTGAAACTTAACTATATAACTTTACTGTCCTCTTATATAAGAAATAAAGTATCCTAAATTGTCAAAAATAGCTTTCATTTTGTCGCCTTGAAATGTGTAAGTGTCGTGTAAATCACGAGGCTTTGATGCAACTATACGTACATGTAACATAAGGTTTGTAACTGCAACAAAAATTTGTGACGTTTATTCAGCAGAAGAGATGATTTCATGACTGATCTTACACTATCAGATTTTCCATACAATTTGGAATACGAAAGGAAATTAAACTTAATTTTCCATACGAGAACATAATCAATACAATCATATATTTAAAATGCAACAATATTTTATAGACTTATGTGAGTTAAACTAATCTAACCTTGAATTTAAATAACAAGAAAAAAATAATTATATTTTTTATGTGAATGACCTTTTTAGACTTGGAAACATTTTTATTTTCCCTTCACATGGAGACATGTTTATTGTTCAACATTCTCTGATTTCAGTAAAAACAAAAAAAGTTGCGCTTAACTTCGTAATATAATATCATATATATGTCTAGGAGGACACTTTATAATTACAAGAGTATCTAAAACAAATTTTATAACACTGCTTGATGAAAAGCACACACACTAAAAAATAATAATAATACTACGTTGGCAGATCTCTCCTAAAAAAAAAAAAAAAGCTTGTGTGACGATTTGAACTGCTGCATGGTGACGTGGCTCACACCGGAACGTGGCTGGCGGGGCTATGTCCACCGTGAGAGACACAAGTGCTTCGTGAGTGTCGCACAGCAAAAAGCCGAGTGGTCACTTTGCCACGCGTCTCCCCAGGGAAAATGGGGGGGGGGGGGTGCAAAGTGGCGCACACAAACGACAAAGCGGCGGACACTTCTACACCGAGCCTGCAGCATGGCACATGTGACGTTACTTTTTACATAACTTAATGTATAAGGAGTGTGCAGAGAGATCTGATGAATATATTAAGTGTATAATTTTATGGTAAAATAATATATATATATATATATATATATATATATATATATATATATATATATATATATATATATATATATATATATATATATATATATATATATATATATATATATATATATATATATATATATAGTAATAATCAGCTAAAAAGGTGTGGGGGATCCAAAAATATTATTCTGGTATAAATTTTGTTAAATTATTATAATAATATTCTTAGAAATTTATTTATTTTTTATAATAAATAATTTATAATTTTATTATGCATACACGTGTAGTCAAAAATTATACTTTTTATAGTTTTTACTTCTTACGTGAGTGTTAAGCTCTTAAAAAAATCCATAAATAGTAATGTAGAAAATCAGGTGGTTCTTTTGTAACAAAAAAAAAAAATAAATAAATAAAAATGAGTCCCATTTTTGTTTATTTGTAATACTGTAATATAAACTGCAAAAAATATAATGAACTTTGACAGGGAAACTCAATTATATCATTCATCATTATGTACTGTACGTTTGTAATGTTTAATAATTATTATTGAGTAAATAGAATACAATTTGTTGAAAAGTTGGACTTTAATTATTTGCTTATTACACTAAAAATTCGATTATAGTACTGAATTATTTTTTATTATACATAAATTATTATGTTCGTTAATAAACACACCACTACATTCAACTGTTCATCATTTTGTGACCTAGCCCTACGTACGTATGTACTATTATTGACCATTAATTATTAATGAACTCGGCTATTGATAGTATTATTAGCATCGTTATGAATTATTTAGATGATTATATTGGTATGAATACTAGCAGTTTACTATTAGTACACTGCATAGTAAAATATTAACAAGGGCTAAAATAGTCACAAATATCTCCCCAATGTCACATCGCAAGGGAATCTAATGTTGCATGAAGGTGATATCTATAATAGATGACGTCACTACTTTCACCAAGTTTGTACAGTTATATATTATGATTGTTTTATTGCTGTTCGATTGTACTGCAATAAAAGCACATCAGTGTATCATTTAATCACAAACATGTTAAAAGTATGTCAATAAACACATAAAAATAAATATTAATAACTTAAGTACAATACTGTACATGGACTGTCTATCGTTATCTGATACAAAAAGTGTGCGTTATCTTCTTATGATAAAGTTAATGGAGTATCGACCTCATTTCTTTTATTGCAGAAATGAATAGAGGGTGCAAAGTTATGCTACCCTGATTTTTTTCAGATTTTTTGAGCCCGGGAACTATTTTTAAAAAATTATTGAAAGTCCCTTTCGTGACGTCACGAGATGCCGCTTCTTAAGAAAAAGATAGGACTTGCCGCCTCGTGATGTCACAAAAAGAACGTTCAATAATTTTTTTAAAAATAGTTCCCGGTCTCAAAAAATTCTGAAAAAAATCAGGGTAGCATAACTTTGCACCCTTTATCAATTTCTGCAATAAAAAAATTGAGGTCGATACTCCATTTTGAATGTAACTTTATTATAGCCAACATGTCAACCATGACTGAATTTTTAGTAAAATTCGTCTTCTTTATATTAATATACGTTACTGTATCAGATCAATTAATGAAGATACGTACAGTACAACAAACGAAAGATTGTCACCGGAAGTAACCGGAAGTGCAAGGTTTTTGGACTTTCTAGCTTAATTCTGAGCCTAAAACTTTGCAGAGGGATTAATATTATGGATTTCAAACTATCTGCAAAGTTTTAGAATTTTCATGTTCGTAGTTCAGCCAAAATCCTTTCACGTCCAGATGGTGGTAATATTAATTTTTTTGAACTGTATTAATAATAATATAGTGTTTTCTGATGTATTTCAACATCTATTTATCACAATATTCTCTCGATAGTTACACTTTGATGACGTCATACGCATAATCTGTGAAAACAAGTGCATTATGGGATTATTATCGCATGGTGCTGCAGTTATAAAGCTAGGACGAGACGGGCTCATGCAGATTAATCAGCAAGCAGTCTGGGCCCCCTGAGCCAGCATGACAGGAAAAACTCACGGATGGATTTATTCCTCAAGTTTTAAGAAAACTGATGCTGCTGGTATTCACTAAAAGTGGTCTTCTTTAAACTCAAGTAGCGTACTTGCGTTTGTATGTGTGTATACAAGGAGAGAAAACACAATCAGCGCATTGCAGATCATCCCATAGGAACATTTGCTATTTCTTTCATGTCACTTTTAAATTATTATTTATTATACCCTCAAGTATTCTTCTAACTTTGTATTTAGTATAAAGTATAATACACTATTTTCATATAATAATAAAGTAAAACTAAATATTATGCTTTGACAGGTAATTTAATTAAAATCATAAAGTTTTCTATGTTATAAATTTAAAAACTTTTTCTATAATAATATTAAAATATATATAATAGCGTGTTTATAATAACAATAAGTCTCTAATATTAATTATATAAGTTGTATTTTAAAGCTAAAAAATCGCTAATTATTTGCTACATAGGATATATATATAGTGACATTATAAATTCTAAGAAGTCTAATAATAAATAACATTAAACATATATGTAGAAAAAAAAATTTGTATGAAAATTTATGTTCTAAAAAACACACTGTTCAATAACTTTCTTTTAGAATATTCAGTGAACATTTGGCACACACTACAAATTTTATTTGTAAATTTTTACAGTATTGAATATAAAATAAAATTGACCTGACAGGAAAACAATAAATTGAAGTTGAAAAGATCTATATTATAGACATAATGTATAATGGTAATAATTCAAAACAGCAACAGCGAAAAATAGCCCAGCTTAACATAAAAATCATTGAACAATTTTTATTATATATGACACGTTCATTTAAAATATTTTGCACATAAAATAAAAAAATAATATGACAAGTTTTATGTTGCGTGAAAAAAATATTGAATTTCAATTCAGTTGAGTAAAAATGTATGAAGCATGGTTTACTAAAAACCATCAATTTATTTTCCCTACAATTCTTTTACTCATCAATATACCAAAATGTTGGTGCAGTAGAGAGAATAATAATAATAAAAAAGCAAAGAAAAAGGAAGAATATCTGGGAAAAATGGACAAATTGATTTTGTGTCAAACACTGACCAATTTGGCGGTAAATCTGATAAAGTATAAAAAAAATATATATATGAAAGAAGAAAACTAGTTTTTTTTTTCTGGGATATAATCTATAATATTGACATGTTTGTGTGAGCGGTAACGTTGTTGCCGCCTCCCTCTGCCGCTACTGCAATGGAAGTTAAACATTATGACAGCACGCAATGCTTGCTTCTTCCCTCCTAGAATTCCAACCTTTTTTCTAATGCTTTTAAGTCACAAAACATTTTTTTTAAGAAATATAACAAAAATCAATAACAATGACATGCCATTTTTTGTTTTCTCTTGTCAATTTTAAACTATAGTCTTTTAAGTTTTTATGTTAAATAAAATTTGAAAAATATATGTTAATATGTATAAAAATTTAGAAAAAACTGTCATATTTTCTAATAAATTTTTAGTTTCAAAACTTTAAATCTGAAAAACAATTATTTAATATTCAAATAATATACTGCTGTTTTCTAAAGCGCATGTAATTAACACTTATGAACACTGTCAGGTAGAAACTTAAGAAAAACTTATTGCAATTTTCTCTAAAGAAAAACAAAGGTTAAAATTCAAGTTTTTAAGAAAAAGCAATTTTTGTTAAAAAAAATGGTGGACATTATTTATATTGAAGAGGGTACAGGTTAAAAAAAAATATACAAGTTTGAGGAAAGTAATTGGAAGCGCCAGGTAAATTTCTTATTTGAAACTTTTCAGGATGTTTCATAACTACTAAGACTTTCAATCTGCAAGCAAACATTTTGGAATCTCTGTTTGCGGAAAATATGAGTTCATCCACTTACTGCTAAGCAATCTTAAAAACATAGAACAAGTGACAAAAAAAAAAAAGTGCGACACTGGAGACATGGGTTTTCAGAAATAAATGACACCAATACATAAACAATGCACGTTTTACGTAACATTTAAAACATAATCTACCTGTATAAGTTTATGACCAAGTTAAAAAGCAACCACTCATGATAAAAAAGAATGAGATTTCCTTTTTTTTTAACTGTATGAAATGGATTTTTATTTTAAAGACAGTAATAAAAATGTGAAATTTATTTTGCTTACATATAAGTACACATCGATATGAATAAAAAATTTTATATAAGAAATTTTTATTACAATTAATTTGCATATTTCGTTTTCATGAGTCATAAACGCAAATTTTAGTGACCTAAACTGAGAAACCTTGTAGTCAATTTTGTGTGTTTTCTGTCAAGAATGAGAGAGCGAAAAAAAAATCTTTTACTTTTTATATGTGACAAGATGACAGGTAGGTTGACTGCAAGGTATGTAAATCAAGAGGTAATATCGAGTTGTAACATTTTACTAGTGACCTCTAAATATTTGAAGGTGATTTACATTAGGTGTTTATGGAGAACGGTGAGTTTCAAGCCATAAGTTAAAGTTTGTGCTGATCACCAAAATGAGGTGTAATTGTCACACCTGTGTGCTGATCTGACCCAAAGTGTGTATCAGCAGCCAAGACCATAAAGTGTGGCGAAGGTAGGAGTGGGGGGTAACTCCTCAGCTATGCAAAGCTCCCAGTAGAAACATCTTCAGTAGCAAAGTAAGGAGAAGGTGCCACAATATTTTAACTTAAGTGGAAAAGAGGCTTTAAAAGTTTTTATCGTTTCTTCTTTCTAACTACATACTCTGTCTCCGTTTTCCACGCACCTTAGCTCTTTCTTTCACCTAGTTTTTCCTTACAGTATATAGCAAGAATTTTTTTTACCTACTTTCTTACCTTAATATGTTAATATAATCGTATATACATGCTCTGTATAGAAATGCTTTTAATGTATAATATGACACCTTTTTTACCATCTTCATCGATTTCTAAAGCCTTTTAAAAAGTTTTTCCATGTTTTTATACGAATTTTTACTATAAAAACTACTGAATACTTTTAAAAACTATAACTATATTTTAGTAAATAGAAAAAACATACATTTTTTTTCTACAATATTTCTTATGTTTAACATTATAAAATTATAATGTAAATTTAATTTAACAGAATTGTACGCGCATTCAATGCATGAGTAATTTAGCTTCAAATGAAATTATTTTCCTTTCTACTCTTTACAACATTATTTTAATTAATTCTAGATTAAATTAAATTTTTAATGCATTATGCAACTCCCCTTTCAAAATTTTTAGTGTTTTTTTTTTAATATTGCCTTAATATTTAGATTTTAAGTAAGCTTTTGTTTTTCTAACAATTTCAAGGCGTTCGCTGGTAAGCTGCATATAATGTAAAAATTATCACCATACAATTTTAATATTATTTTTACAGTTTTATCAAAAGTTAATAACATTATGAATAAAAAAAACATGCTTTTTACTAAAAAATATATTTAAAAAACACAGTGTAATATACAAAAAAATATAATTGTAAGCTTGGTGATTATAGAAACAGAAATCCACTTTTGTTTAAACTCGATGATTCTATCATTCTTGAGTAGCTTTATTTTTTATTATAAATCTCCCATATTATACATTAATACATATTTGGGAAAAATGAATATTTATTTTTTTTATATAAAATATACATGAAAAAAAAATCAAATGGTAATATTTGCTATGAAAATGAATATTGCAAGGAGAGGGGTGCTGACATAGCGGTGGTATTGAACGGTTTAATATTGACGCTGTTCGTCCTTGTGTCATGTGATTTGGTGATGGGCGCGGGTTATGTGTGCACCGTCCTCCAGCAATCAGATGGGGGAACCATACAATTTTGACGTCACAGTCACGTGGCACTCAACTTGACTTGTGATTGGTCACAAAAAAACAATTGCAATTTATGTTCTAATGCAATTTTTTGAATTTTTATTTTACACTATTTTTTAATTTTAATTTTTAATATCACATTAGTTAACATTGGAGAGACTACAGTACAGACAGATATTACAGTATATAAATAAGTAAAAAAAATTAGAATAACATATAAAAAAAAATGCAGTGGAAAGTTATAGAGATTGCGATATCATCCATTAATTGCGATCATTAGTTACTTTTAATTACTTGTTCAACAATTTTAAGAAATAAGAAAGTACAAACGAATCATTTATATTGGCTTCAAAATATAGAAACTATACTTTAAGTAAAAAGTTTAGCATTATTTACGATTGTTACTTAAAAAGTTTCGTTGCATTCCTATGAAAATTATTCTATTTTGCTAATATTAAAACTTACGTGATAATTAATAACTTTGACTTTGTGACGTCACATTGACAGATCCTGAATGCCAGTGTATGTACCAATAAGCGTATTGATGTGAATGGAACTACATGATCATTGTCACAACAAACCGCAAAACTCGTGAATATTTCCACGCCACTCTACATACATTGCAGTATGTGTATATATAAAAATAAGCTCGCTAGTACAGCCATCAGCTGCTGCAATCAACGCAAATAACATCGCAAAAAGAGGAAAAAAAATGTTTTCAGATGTAAAAATATAACAACTGCCTCTGTGTCTCTGCGTGTGAATATCTAGGATAGAGATAGAGATGTATCAAGTATCCAAAATTATGGAAATAATCAATAAATACTCTCAATAAACAAATAAAAATGAAATAAGTAAAATTTAAAGGCATATATTTGTATTCTTTTAATTTTGTTGAAAACACATTTACTCATAAACAATAGTTTTAATTGCTGTCATTTTAAAAATATTTAAAATAAAAATATATTATATTAACATTAATTTTTAATGAAATTGCATTGAAAATACTTCACAATCAAAGTAAAATTCATAATAATAATTGAAAATGTCTCTAGAATTCAATCATCAAGTATCGTGCAATTAATTTTGATTAATTATTTCTGTGTAAAATGTTGGTTATTTTCCAGGAAGTGCTAACGATGAGGTTTTCTCCCTTCTAGTTTATATTTTAACGAAGGTTCGTTCTGACAAAGCAGTGGTAAGCAGGTTGCCTTGCATGTGGCTGCTCGAGTGGAAATCAACATGAGAGGAAGGGACTGAGAGGTCATCGAGATAATGAGACTTGGAGTGGAGAATGTATAGAATAAGAAGTTTGGTCTTACCACACAAATGCAGTCCATTTTTCTATTTTCAATTGCAAGAGAGGGTAAGCGAGGGTGCATACAACCCTCGAATGTACACGCACGGTTTGATTCGTTTACCTCACCCCTAGATCTAAATATCACTCCCTTTGCTTTTATGTAAAATAGAATATGTGCATCTAACATGCCACAGAAAGAAAAGTTAGATATTTTTATTATATTTAACTTGCTTATCCAAGAGTTCTACAATATGTTTAGGATAATTTTTTATATAAGTTTTGTCACAATTTCAAATAAGTTTAAAATATGGGATTAGATTCAGATTTATTGGGTGAGATTTATGAAGAAGGTAATCAGGTTTCTTGGTAACCACGGTTAATAATTATCTATTTTATGATACTACCCACGGCTTACTGAATCTCAAAATGTCTATTTTGTTTATTGTTTGATTGAGATTGGTGTGAAAAAAAAAAAAATAAATAAATAAATAAATAACAACGTGCCCACTTTTTTTAGTTAGCGCCTGCAGCTTTAATATCTAGGCATTTGTTTGAACACATCTGTAACGCGGGGTGCGTTCTACAGGCGTTTGGCATGGCCAGGCATTTTTTTTTTAAATGTAGCATACTTCCTGTAGTATGCGTTTTTCTGAATGATAGGTTTGAGATACATTATTTATAATAAATTTATAATTATAAAATATATCCTTACACCTACTTCGGCATTTACCATAGCCTAAGAATAGGAAATTTGGCAATAAGTAGCCTGTAAAAAAAAAAATGCTCTGTTTAGATACATTATATATTAAGACATTGAAATAAATATTAATTAACTTAATGGGTTATTTCCTTATTGCTGTGTTAGTAATATTTTTTAGGTATGTACTAATTAACTGAACTTACTAATTTATAATCTTTATACTTATAAATAACATCTCTTTTGTAAAAAGGTATAAATTTAGAAAATAATCTTCTATGTTGTAACAAAAAAAGTTATAAATAAAATACAGTTTAATCATATTCTTTGTTTATGCAAAAACAAAAAGGTTATAAAGTAAAAATATTCTCATAAGAAAATATAAAATCTGTTTTGCTTGTTTATTATACTTACCTTGGACGGGCTTATATTTTTCAAGGAGGGGGTCAAACAATGTAAGCGAGAAAAGAAAAGAAAAAAAAAATATAAAAACAGCAAGCGGCGGCGTCTCTCTCATCTGACTATCTCATTTCAGCGCGGAAACTCGCAATATATAAAGTTATATGAGCACGAAGAAACAGAAGAAGAAGGTTGCCGCGCCGCGTCTCTCATAAAGAAGTAAGATATATATTCCGAACATCCCGGGTATACAAATGAGGTTGTAGTAGTAGGCAATTCTTGTGACCAAAGAAAAAGCTCATTGTGAGTTCAATCTTCTACAAAATTGAAACATAATGAGAAAACAATGAGTATCGTTCTTCTTTTATCAACACCATTTTCTTTTTTTCATTATTATACTTTTTCAATAAAATTGACAATTTAGACATTTCTAATAACAAAAAAAAATAAATAAATAAATAAATAAATAAATAAATAAATAAATAAATAAATAAATAAATAAATAAATAAATAAATAAATAAATAAATAAATAAATAAATAAATAAATAAATAAATAAATAAATAAATAAATAAATAAATAAATAAATAAATAAATAAATAAATAAATAAATAAATAAATAAATAAAATGAATATAAATATGTTTATTTATATTTATTTACTTATACTATTATTATAATTAGGCTACATGTAAAGACAGTATGATCCTTGACAATTAATTGGATATAATATTTTTATCTATAATATTCTCTTTATCTTAATACTGAAGATTGAATTAAGCTTGATATTATGACAATTATTGAATTAAAGATGTTAAGAAAACGATTGTCTCTTCTAAGAAATGATCTACTTGCATGCTCCGCCTCCCCCGCCCCCCCCTCCCCTCCTCCATCCCTAATGATTTATTGACAAAATGAGTTGGTCAAAACTTGTGCCAAACTAAATTTGGGTGCATTTACATTATTATGTGAACTTTAAAAGTAGTGCAAATTTTGGTGTGTAATAATATGAGTCAACTTTCTAGATCACTCTCGCATTATGACAAAGGGTGAGTTCGCTTATAGTGGAGAAACATGGCTGCCATAGGTTTTTACTGCAAGTGCGCGGTAATCGAGTCGCATCGCTTTTGTATATAGATTATCTACCCATAATATGCAGGTCCTATTGTTTTCTTTTTAATAAATTTATGGACATTAAAAAAATAAAGATAAGGAAAAGAACAGCATGATAGCTTTACAAAATTTTGCATAATTATATTTGCAAACACATCATATTATATTCTCTTTTTACATTTTTTTTTATGAAATTTAATCCTGTAATTATATTAAAAATTTATTATTAAACTTGAAAAAATTAATGTATTTTTTATAACATAAGCTATAATTTCTTAATTAAGAAGGACTTATTTTTATATTAAAAAATTATAATCTGTAATTAAAAACTCTCTGTATATTTATATTGTATAAGACTCATTATTATAAAATTAATAACAAACAACCATCTTATATTTTTCTCTCTTCTTCATCATAATAAAAATATATTATTCTTTAAAATAATGTATATAAAAATGAATGAAGATTATATGCATATATAACATATTTCTTATTTAAAAATTACAGAAAATATAATGAAGTATAAAATTATATTTTAGTATATAAAGATATAATATTTTTCTTTTTATTATAACAACTCTACCAGAGTAGGAGTAAAGGGAAGACAAAGAGGCACGTTCTTGATCAGTTCATTATAGATTTAATTACAAGAGCATGCCTACGTACCAAGGAGATTTCATACATAGAGGTGCAGTAACAACAATGAAGCTAATACAAGTGGATAGATTATAGACTATTTGGGATAGGTTAATTTGAGGTCACGTGACTCTCCCATCAGGATTAGAGGATAAAGGAGAATTGTGACGTCAGATTAAAATATGAATTTTATTTAAAATGATGGTTCTCTACTCGCAAGAAAGGTATACAAATTGCACCTCCTTTTGTTTAATCTCTTTGCTATATATGGTTTAACACTATACTATGGTATTACAATTATTATAGTGACATTAAGTCTATTTTCCTACTCTTTAACTATGTAAGATGGCATTAATGGTATATTACTTTTACTATGGCAAATTAAGTACTTACTTCTAACGCACTGACGACAGCTCTTCTCTCCACTTCATTTACTATGGAATTTGAAAACATTGAGTGCTTCTAATGTATGCTTGCCATAGAATTATTAGATTATCAACAATTATGAAATTTAGAGTCTTATAGTTTTAAAACATTATAAATATAATATTTTAACTATAAAGATATTTTCCCTTACACTACAAATTATAGTCTTGTATGAGTTCAACTTTTTCAGTTTTGGGAAAGATCACATAATATATAAATTGTATATAGTTTACAATAAATAGATTAAAATTTAAACAATAATTTAACCACTGCTGCATTAATAGACGACTTGCAAAACCCCATTTTTAGCAAAAAGTAAACAAAGAAAAGTGACCCCCAGTTCATTGTTGTTTTTATTATGTGTAGAAATTTTGCTTATACATTGGGCCTTATGGGAAATTCACGATTTTCACACACACATTTCAATATGTTACAAACCTACGATTCTAAATATAAAAATATCACCAGAATCTGCAATTTTTGGCCATTTATAATGCTGAAATGCATATCAGAAGAAATTTTCTTTACTTTAATATGGTAAATTTCATATGATAACAAATCAGCCAATTGCATGGGAGAAGATATGTAACCAGGCATGCTCCATTTTGTTTATTATTGCAACAGTTAAAATCAACAAACTAGAGTTTGCCTAGTTACGTATCTTCCCCCATGCGATTGACTGATTTGGTATCATATAAAATTTACCATATTAAAGTAAGGAAAACTTCTTCTGATACGCATTTTAGCATTATAAATGGCCAAAAACTGCAGATTCTGGTGATATTTTCATATTTAGAATCGTAGGTTTGTAACATATTGAAATATGTGTGTGAAAATCGTGAATTTCCCATAAGGCCCAATGTATAAGCAAAATTTATACACATAATAAAAACAACAATGAACTGGGGTCACTTTTTGTTTACTTTTTGCTAAAAATGGGGTTTTGCAAGTCGTCTATTGATGCTGAATTAACAATAAAATTACTGACTCTCACCAGTGAGAAAATTTGGCAAAATGGACATTTTTGTTTATATAATACAAGTATACATAATTATGTCATGATTTTAAACTGAACATCTTAATTATGTAAATATATTGACATTCGAATACTTTCATGGTATATTTGGAAAATCAATTTATTCTATTGTATAAACATAGAGGTGTACAGTATTTTACTAATGAACTTAACATACATACCAACATATTTAACTCCACCGTGTGTTTCTTGACTCCAATAGTAGAGAGTACGTAATACTAACAATGAAAATATATTTTAAAATTTGTCGCATTGAACGACACATGGTGTGGTTTATATCAGCTTGCATTGTAAATCTATAATGTAATCTACAGTTGTGATGCGCAAGTATGAATTCAAATTAACCTAATTCCAATATTCCAATGTGGTATAGCCGTAACTCATTATATATTGACTAATTTATATTATACCTATATGTATATACGCTTGACCAAAACGCATAACTACTATAATAACTAATTAATAATACATACATAATACTGTAAATATGTGTTTACATATATATTATTGGTTATGTAGTAATTAGTATACAATAGTGCTGCTACTGATTTGATTGTAGTTAAAATGTATGTGTATACGTGGAATAATATATTAATATAAAATTGATAATTATTTAAATATAGAAAGTTCAATTCATCGCACAAAGGTTTATTAATATAAACTTATTGTTAATGGTTTAAATATTGGTTATATTAATTAATAAATTTAATTACTAAAAGTTTAGGTATATCATACATAATATATTTATTACTATAAAATCAATCTGTATTAATAATGGACAATATAAACTGAAAATGTTATGAAAACGAATTTGTATTTTTATGATATATTTATTATTCACTATAATTAATAATCAATTTATAAGATATCAGTAATTAGTACAACAACCATTACAAAAAAAATATTATACCAATAACATTTTTTATTCGATAAATTTTGATATTTTAAACTTAAATAGGCAGTTACTCTAAATGTAATACAGATTTATAATATTATATTTTATAATAATAGTATTAAAATAAAAAATTTAACTTGAAGCTTTCAAAGAAAAACTAAACTTGAAGAATAATTACAGAATCACACATGGATATATAAGCGATGCTTTTCTTTAAAAAAAATATTTACGTTCCAAAATACATCAAATTTACATTTATATATTACAAATTGTCATTTTAGCAATGAAGACCAGTAGATGATTTGTCATTATTTACAATTTAAATTGTCCATACAGAGAAAAGAAGATGAAATTCGGCAGCAACATAGGACTCGATTTTTGCAAGCGAGGGGGGCGGGGCAGCTAGTGGACTTGTCTACTCCATCCCTCTCCCTTCTTGCAGATAATGCGGGTGAGAGCAAGAACATCGTGTGATGGTCTCTCCCTGCCTACTGCAGCACCCCCACTGGCCGCTAGTTGAAACACACAAGGAGATGAAGAGAGAGAGAGAGAGAGAGAGAGAGAGAGAGAGAGAGAGAGAGAGAGAGAGAGAGAGAGAGAGAGAGAGAGAGAGAGAGAGTTTTCCCTACTACCATACTATACTACTACTGCAGCTTCCCAAAGGATCATTTGTTCGTTTGCTCTCTTCGTGCTTCTCTGCGATAGCAGCCTAGATGTGTGTTACGTGCCTGTATGTGTGTCTCCATCCAGGCTGTTCCACCTCATTTAGCCCTTTCTTCCTCACGGTGGTGTAGCTTTTCTCTTGCAACAGTCACAGCAAAATCTCAGTCAGACTCTCTTCTTTACTCTCCTCTCTAGCTGTACCAAATGTGTCTTGAATTAGTTCAAGAAAACACACACACGCATGCAGCAAGCAAAAATAAAAAAATGCAATATCCACTCTTTGACTCAATTATTTAGTTTTTTTTTTTTTTTTTTTTTTTTTTTTTTTTTTTTTTTTTTTTCATTCTTTGCTCTTATGTAGTCCTGTTAATTTTTTTTTTCAGTCATTTAAACATGGAAGATCTCCATTTAAATAATACTTTATATAGAATTTAAATTGAATTGTTAAAATAACATGAAAAATTTCAAACAATTTAACTTTATTGTTTTAAATTGAATTTTTTTCGCATTATATTCCAGGTCATGTAAATTCTAGGAATTTCTACGCATTTTAAATTTTACGTAATGCAGGCAAGATAAAATTAATATAAAACTTTAATTATTTTCGTAAAAAAATCATTAAATATAATTTTTTAATTAAATTATTTTTACAATCTCCTGATTACAAAGTTTGAGTTCCTTTTTTTAGTACAACTATGTCGTGTATCTTAATATTTTATGGATTTTAAAGAAACCTTCCAAATATATACTTAACATAGTTATAAGGTTTCACTTGTTTCTTAATCTTATAGAATAATATATAATACTCTTTGCGAGCAGCCTGCTGGAGTCTTTGTTTTTAACAACAGTGGTATGGTGCATTTCTCTTGTACAGTACATAATCTGACATAAGAACTGTAATGAAATTACAAATTCCACAATGAAAGAGTAAGAGAAAGAGCAAGCTAATTCATTGAAGGTTTTGCTCGATTTTTTTTTTTTTTTTTTTTTTTTTTTTTTTTTTTTTTAATTAGGACGTTATATCAAACTTATTATAGATACAAAATAAATTTATAATTTTTGTATTATAAATATTATAATTTGATAAATTTGCATCTTGCTAAGTTTATGAACATGTTTGGTATATACACATAAATTAATGTTTAGTATAATACACAAAACATTATATTACATCCAAAATTTATAACAAAAACCTGTCAGTATATTACACAAAGCAAAATGATAATAATCTACTGCCACTGCAGAGGTAAGGGAAGAAGAATATGTAGTGATATAATAAATTTGTAGCCCATAATAAATAAAAGAGAAGCTTATAATGGTTGAATGTAATAAAATTATGAATATCATATTAAAATGAATAATTAGTAAATTTATTTCAACAATGAAGGAAATTAACAAGGAAAGAGAAGAAGTATAATATAAAATAATTTATGGACGTGGTTCACATCAATTGTGTTTTCATTGCCTAAAAGCAGTTTCAGTAATACGATACAATTAGGTAATGCTGTAGGCAATTCAAGTGCTCTCTCTCTCGCTCTCTCTCTCTCTCTCTCTCTCTCTCTCTCTCTCTCTCTCTCTCTCTCTCTCTCTCTCTCTCTCTCTCTCTCTCTCTCTCTCTCTCTCTCTCTCTCTCTCAAGAACGGAATGCAACTATAGAGTGCCAACCAGCTTTATTATATCGTATATATAAAGTAGAGAAAGTTGTTATTGCTTTATGGTCGACACGTCATCATAAAGCGTTTATGATGTCGCCCATTATAATGTTATTTAAGCCAGTAAATTATATAGAAATAGTCCTCTTGACTTAACCTTATATAATTTAGGTACTAAACTATAAACGTATATACCCATAAAATGAAAATTACAATTAAATTTAATGATGTCTATCAATAAGTGTGTATTTAATTATCTACATTTTAGTATAATATATAATACCTTTTATATTATGATATAAATTTAATCCATCAATTAGTATTTTACTGTGTACTTTTAAAAAATCATTATTTTTGTACTCACATAGTTAGGTAAATCCTAAATAAATTTAATAACTCTATAAATAGAAATATTGAACATTTTATGTTTCCAGTAGTGTAAAATAAATTATTCAACAAATTAAAATTGATTTCGTCTAAAATGATATTTAAGATTATAAATTCTTAGCTAATATAATGTATTCTAAAATTTTCTCATTTAATGACAAATTTTGAACCCAATTTATTTCGTTTTTATTTAAAGGTTACCAAAAATGGAAAATTTATTTTAAGGTGAAACAATATATCAGATCCAGAAAGGTTACCAAAAATGGAAAATTTATTTTAAGGTGAAATAACATACCAAATCCAGAAAGGTTACCAAAATAGAAAATTTATTTTAAGATAAAGTAATATATCAGATCCAGAAAGGTAAATTTACAAATTTTAGGAAATTGTCGTTGAAATTCCGTTACAGTTCATAATTTTTGACCAAACTTCTTTGCTGTTGTTAAACTTGGTATTAAACATAACCTCATTTTAAAATTCATTTCAGAAATTGATATAACTTCAGAAATATTTATTCATTTATTCCTAATTAAACCTGGTGATTAATTTGTATTATTAATATTTGCTTTGAAATATTCAGTTGAAAAATAACATATTATGTCAAGTAAATTCCATGCGAGTGTAATTTTTTTAACAATTTTGCTGCACTACATAATTGACATACTCATAAGATTTATATAAAATAAAATTGGTTTAATTTATAAAAAGTTAGTGCTTTAGTTTGAAATTTTTCAATAAACCTTTTGAAATTTAATGGAGTGAAACGGATTTGTTTTTTATCGACTTACAAGTTATGAAAGAGATTGAGCGAGATTAAATATCTCTTTACCCGAGATGAAAATACACAGCAATATTTTCTTCTCCGAAGCTTAATTCACACAACACACAAGAACTCTTCTAATAATAAAAAAAAAAAAAAAAAAAATTTACCCAGCTGCACTGAAAAAATAAATTTTAAACAAACAAAATATTGAAAGAACTTACCTGATGGTATTAATTATTAAATGATTTTTTTCACGTGAATTTCATAATGAAAATATTTATTTTTATAAATATTTTTTGGTCCATAATTAGTCCATAATTTTGGTTTCACTGATGTCTTGCATACCTTCAAATAGTTGCATTTTTTTTTTATTTTTGTTTTAATAATAATAAATAACTTTAATAATTGTTTTTATATCTTCAATTTAATTATAATTGGAAAAAACACATACAGTTTTTTCATGAGGAAAAAATATTTCTATGACTAGAAACTATGCAGAATGTTTATTATAAAGTCATTCTTGTTAGTCTCCATGTATGTATCCATAATATGTGAATATTGCATACATGTGGCAATTGGGCCACATAGTGGTGTGTTTGTATTACTCAATTCGTTACCAGTTACCCTCATAAGCATGCGAATTTCGATACACCCTTATAAATACATGGCTCATTTGTCTTATACAAGACTTTGAAGGAGCAAGGTTACAAAATAACACTTTATGAACGTATATTTTAAAATAACATTATTCAGAGTCTCTTTTATATAATTATTATTATTAGCATTTTGTAATATATGCACCAAAATGTTTATTGCAATGAATAAACTTAAAAACTGAGAGATAGAGAGAGGGAGAGAGAAAACAAACATTTTTTTTTCTTTTTAAAATGATCAGTATTAAAATCATGATTCAAGATTGATGGCATTAGTTTCACTATCATGTAAAAGCATTTGAGAAGTAAGATGAGGGTTTCAAACTAGGTCTGTTTTACATACGGAAAACATCTGCGTGAGTTATCACCATGCGAGGCACAATTTAAGGCAAGTGAGGAAAAGGAAGGGGCGCATCCCTGACATGCGGGCAGGTGGGCGTGGCACTTGACGAGCAGCAAACTTCTCCTCTCAAAATCCGCCGTGGGCTAGCTTGCAGGAAAATATTGTTAATTAGGGTTACTGAGAACTACCCTCTCAGTTTACTGGAAAAAACATGAAGATAAAATACTAGGCATCAATCTTTAAACTAATACGAATTTTGTATCTGTGCCAATATTATCACATAATTTTCTAAAAAGATAATGTCATATTAAATTATATTTAAGAATAAAAAGAGTAAAATAAATTTCTTTTTTTTTTAACATTAAAAAAGTCACATCTCAGAATTTATACTGCTTTTTTAACTTTTTTTTTACTGTAAAAAAAATTTGACTGTAAAAAACACGCAGAAGAGAAGTTTTTATGCAATAAAAATGCACTTCGTTTGTTGACTCTGTATCTTTTAAGTGTTTTTCTTTGAGTCTTGTGCATCTTGAGGGTAGACTTGACGTTGAAATTTGTGTGCTTTTTGTAGTCATGACAACGAGAGAGCATCTTTCCTATAATACATTTCATCTTTTTGTTAACTCGACATGACGTAAGGTAGGCCGGAGCTTGTACAGTCAAGGAAACACAGTGAATACCTTGTGACATGTTTACCTGGTATGAAGAGACGTGGTTTGTTGGCGTCCGAGATACCAAGAGTGCGGAATTTTATTATATCAGTGAAAATTAGATTTTGTCACAGTAAGTTTTTAGAGTAATTTTTTTGTTTGAAAGTTTTGTTCTAAGTTTTACTTTGGTATTAAATGGTAGTAGAGAGAGAGAGAGAGAGAGAGAGAGAGAGAGAGAGAGAGAGAGAGAGAGAGAGAGAGAGAGAGAGAGAGAGAGAGAGAGAGAGAGAGAGAGAGAGAGGGAGAGAGAGAGATGGGGGAGGTTGTATTCGCTGTCCACTCCGATAAAGTCCAGTTAGCAGGAAGCTACGAGTAACTGACAGCAAGATGGTAAAATCTTAGTGCTACGAAAATGCCATCAGGGAAATCGCATTTTCACTCTATGTAGCTTATAAAACTTACATGAAATAAAGAAGATAAAACAAAAAATATATATAAATAAAAAATGTAATATAATAAAAGGAGACAAATATGAGATGAAAAATGTCAAATAAATTAATGTTGACATTTATTCCTAAAAATATAACATTTAATTCATTTTTTTTGCTGTTGTTCATAGTTTAATTTTATTTTCTTATAAATTGTGACTGATAAACTAAAATGTATTCTATAATTTTTTAACATTTCTTTTATTGTTTTGCTTAAAAAAGAAATGGCTAGCTCTAGAGTGTGCAGTTTATGTAAGTAACATAGTTTATTTACATTACATTCGTATCCAGTATTCAATTACATACACTTAATCACTATAATCCTCAAATAATAAATTTGATTGAATCATGATTTTCAACTAATTAAAAGTTCAATAATATTTACCTTAACTTATTAAAATCGTATAAAGTACATTCCAACACAAATATACTGAATCAAAATACTTGTGAACAAGAAAATGAAAAGTGTACAAGCATAATTAAAAAAGAAATAAAAATGCCATTAATGCTATAGAGTAATAAAGTTGGCCCTTAGGACCTATTATAATCCATATAGATTGTAATTAAAACGTTCTTTATGGCGATGTAAAGAGGATTAAGTGAAAATTTAAAACAGCGTGAGAGACTACGGTGAAAGAAAGCAGTTGTATCTTAATTATAGCCTTGAAGAACTCAGAAATTCAAAATTATGGAAGTTTTAAACGTATAGAAAAATTCATCATGGAGTATGATAAAAGCTTAGGACAAAGTACAGTAAAATACCAAGGTTTTCTAGAGAAAGGGGCGATCATTTTAAAAGCTTATATAAAGGGACCTACGGTATCTTTTTAAAACTTATATATTCCATTGCAGCTATAAAAATGCGTGTCGGGGTTTTAGTGAAGGAATAAATTAAAGAAATGAAAATTAGCGAGTAGATTAACGAAACTAAAATTTACAAATTTTGCGTAGGTAAAATATATTACGTCATTAAGAGCTAAATTATTTGTTTGAGCTCGTATTAACTTCGAGTGCTATTTAATTAGTGACAGTGATGTTCTAATTAAATTTAAATTACCATATTTGAAGATGCCTGCATTCTTTTCATTAAATTTATAGATAAAGTAATAAATCTTTCACCTTACAATCCTCTGAACTATACTTCAACAAGATTGGCGATCAACCGTTTTAATTGTAATTTTTTTCTTTCAAACTAAACAAGTTTAGATTATTGTAGATTTAGTGACGTATTAATTCTGGGTTCTTCGTAGACTCAACTTAGCGTTGCTTCCAAATCAGAATGGCCACGATTTGTCAGCCAATCCATCAAAATATTGGTCATTAATATCACTGATGGAATCATGAGCAAAAGGAATTGATTTACTCATGTTATAATTTTATTTTTTTTTACAACAGTGTTTTACATATATTTGCTATGTTTGTTATGGACTGTTTGGTGTTTCCTGTTTCTGACTTGTTCTTTATGAGGAAAATATAATAAACAAATAAATGAACAATCTTATTCATTACCTTAGTCAATGCATTACCTTCCAGATGCTGTTATTTAGCTGTCACCAAGTAAATAAAATCTGGCGGATTTGGGATCGAACTTAAGATCTTTAAACTATACGAGTTGATACTGCGTTCAGTTTTCTGAAATTATTTTACAAACCAAGAGAAAAAATACTGAAAATATTTTATATTTATGTTGACGGTAACATGTAAACTTAATATGCTAATTTAAGGATGGATCTCAGTAGATTGATATCTCGCAATCGTAGCGTCTGAATGCAACAAGACTTGCAGGGGACTTAGTACTCACCATCAAAGTTGGCACACAAATTTTGAAGCGAACCAGTCTTATCATTTTTGTGATAACTGAGGTAGAAGTTTAACATTGGCCTTATGGACGAAAACCGGAAATAGAGCTGTTGAAGAAAACTGCAAGACCAAATTTGCTCAAACCATAAGTGATTAAGTTTTAGAACACCAAGTTTTAGAACACCCTCGATTTTTTTTAAATTTATTTCAATCCATTTGTTTGCAAGGAAATATTCTTTGACTCCAAAGTAACTAAGATTAATCGTTAATAAAAATTAGAGCTTTCTGAACTCTAACGCGCGCGAATATTTAAAAATGCTATTTTTCTAGTACAATAAAATATTTCAAGTACTGAATGGTGGCAATAAATCTAACGATTACACTGCGTCATCCGAGATGGTTGATGCAGCAACGTTACACGATGTTTACGTGATGGCAAGTTACAGTAATTACATATTTCTAGGACGGAGCAGCACGTGGTTTCTCGAGCAGCAAATGGTTCACGCACGAGCACTTTCACCTTGGTAACGTGAGACTAAAGTAGCCAATAAAAATGCAAGACGCTTTCAACGCAGAACAATTTCAATTTTCTGGTTGGCTAACAACGCATGGTAATTGCATACTTTTTATGATCTTGTTGAGGCTTGTTATTTATACTTCTTCCTATTTTAACGTTAAAGATCAATTTCTTTGTAGATTAAGTTAGTACACAAAAAATAATTTATACTTGCTTGTTTAGTATACTTAATTTACATATTTTAAAGCACAAAAAAGTAAAACTTTATTATGATAATAATTTTTTTTTTCGAAGTCAATCTTTTGCATAATATTTTTACTATAAGTTAATGGTAATTTAATGCATGTAAAATTATTATACTACAATATAAAATGTAAAAACCATTATTACAATTTTTTATTTAATACTTAATATAATATCAAGATTGTAACATCTTATTAAAATTTACTTTCAAACTTTAACCATTAAAAGTTTATATTTTTTTAGCATTAATTTTTATGTAACTATTATATTGAAACAATTTTTTTCTATAGAAATGCATTTCTATGTGCAAGTCTTTTCTTTTTAAAGTAGATATTGGCTGAGATGAAGAAAAAAAACATTTTCACCATCTCATTTGCTCACATGCCCCGTTCACACTGCAGATACAAAAAGTAGGCCAAACTACCGTTGCAATCCAGCCCAAGTATCACCAACTTGTGGTATTAGAAATGAAACTCGATTGCCTATTGGCCAATATATACGTAGAATTATGAACTATAAGAAACAACTTTATATTTCTTTGCTCTAATATACAAACTCTTACCCAAGTAAAAAAAAAAAAGTCCTACGTATTAGTTTTTACACGTAAATAGTACTTAAGATTACTTTTATAACATTTTTTTAAGCTTTGAAACTTAATCAACACAGAGCATATAATATTTAATATACTATATTTAATTCTTTGATATATAAATTTCAGTAATTAATAAAAAGAAATTGTAATATTGTATATTGCTGATTCAGCAATATACCATATTACAATAATGCTGATTTACAGAAAAATAAACATAATTTAAAAATAATTTAATAATATAGTTATTAAAATTTAATACATGAAATAAAATTTTGTTTAAATGTTTTATTTTCTTGTTTGCAGTTTCAATTGAAATGCTAAATTAAAGGTCTTCTACAGCTGGCTTGTTACATTCAATCAAGTTTTTCTCGTGTCTTTCATGAAACAACAAATGAGGTTCATTGGAGACAAACAACTACCAAATCCTGTTACAAATTTAACGAAAAAATTTTAAAATGCGGCTCTATTCAGAGTTAAAAGCACACCTTTTAACTTTTAAAAGCATCTAAACTATAACCTACAACTCCTCCTATTTTACAAAATTATCACACCTTTTAATGGAATTTGTGATTTGGAGAGGGGGAAGGACTCTCACCACAGAATATGTTTTCAAGTAAATTCACTACTTCGCTACAACATCATACATTGTCATGACAAAATCGTATTGATAACAAATAACGCCATCGTAGGATATCATCAAAGCAGGCACACAATATTCTTAAAAAAAATCGCTAATGTAATCAACGTTTACACGCCTCTGATTGGCTGATCGTTTGTGAAAGTGTCTAGAAAGTTTTGGTAGTAGGTGCACAGAGTGCCGAATGATTGACTTACTGTGAGAGGCTGTCTTCTGCTGACTATACTTGCAAGGAGTCACGGCCAAGCAATTCTAGACAACTGTCCAAAGCATGTCCCGGTTTACTGCAGAGCTTTTACAGCATTTAAACTACCATTCTACTCGACGTCAATTTTACTATTGTAATCATTTACGTTACCAAACGTCTAAAGAAATTAAACTTTATGGACTTTTAACATTTTATGAAAGTTTGATATTGCAAATTTAATTTTAATTTCATTACCTGAGTCATAAAATTAATGTCTAATGAAATTTTATAATGTTTATATAATTAATAAAGTTTTAAGCTTCCATAACGTTCAACGTGTACGTATGTTATCGTATAATTTACCTTCTTCTTTTATTTAAGTTAAGTATAAATTTATAAATTGAGGTTGCTAAAATTTCTAAAACCACAATTAAATTTGTTGCAATTTTAAATTGCACTAAATTGTATTTATTTGTTTAAAGTAGGTTATAATCTTTTCAGAGAGTTTTAAGATTCATGAAATTTAATTTGTTTATTACTTTGACAAATTTTTCTTTGAAATCGAACGCAGGATAATAAAAAACTTCTTTGCTTGATTACAAATAAAATATTTGCTGGTAAGAAAAATACACAACCATGAATGACGGGACATGGTATTATACATTATATTGTTGTATGTTCTCAATTATGTAAAAACTATTTCCTCAAGCAATATTTATGTTAAGATTTTTTATCCAACGCCTGTGATGTTTGTTTTTTGCTTCTCTCACTTGCACAAAAAGTTGCATACCTTACAGGCTGATAATACCTTTTTTTTTTTTTAGCTTTTCTATTGACTTTCTACCTATTATTATAACAATTTATTTCTTGAGCAATATGTTAATAATATTAAAAACTTATGAAAGATATAAAAAACTTGAAAATTTCTTTTTCCACTCCAAATAATCAATAATTTTATATTTTATTAAAAAATTGACGCAATCGTAATTGTGTATCTGAGGCTTGATTACTGTGTTTAATGTTCAATACTGCAGGTGTGTGTTGACATTTGGCACGCCGCGTGTGCGTGTTCGAGTGGCGTGTCCTGACAAACAGGGTGGAGACACAGCTGGGCTAAAGAGAAGAGTCTGACGCAACTTCGAAGAAATCTCACTAACATTTTTATAATGTTGTTGGGGAAATATCTCCTAGCTGCTATATTGTCAGCCTTGAAAAAAAAGAAGGCGTTTGATAATATTAAATATCAAATTTTATGTTAACTACTGTTTTTATATTGAAGAATTTATGAAATTTTCTACTTTGAGATAGCACGCATGAGGCAACGGTAAAATTAATTGTAAGTCAAATAAATAAAATAACCTTCTCCAGTCTTTTAGTAGTGCATATGATATTTTTTCTTTTATTTATAAAAGAATATAAAATTCTCTATTTAAAAAAGTAGAATATATAGTTTTTAATTTAAAAGGTCAAACTTATAACATTTTTTTTTTTCAAAAAAAAAAACATGTTTTCAGTATTCTAATCCTACTAATCCCGCCTCTCATTCGTAATGCAAAGCCTCAAAGTAGTTGAATGTTGTGACCTAGCTAGTAGGCAAACAGCTGATCTAGAGTAGAACGTTCTGTATGTTAACCCTGCTAATTTATTTGTGAGGAACAATGTTAACGAAGCTCATGAAATATCCGGTGATTCTCTCTCTCTCTCTCTCTCTCTCTCTCTCTCTCTCTCTCTCTCTCTCTCTCTCTCTCTCTCTCTCTCTCTCTCTCTCTGCATCTCCTTCTTTATATCAACCCTTATATAACGTTGCAACATGCGATGGCTGGACTAAAAGTCACGTATTTCGATTTTTTTTTAAACTTACTTCTCGCATGACTTTATTAAAAGTCATTAATAAACTTAATTATTTCAAGTTTAAAATAATAATGATTGTTTTAAGTCAGATAAATATATAATATAATATAAATATTTTTTTAAATTTATATTTATAACTCTATCAATTGATAACGATAAGCGTAATTTTATTTCATACATTTATGATTTAATATCATAATATCATTACAATTTATTACTACAATAACGATAAATAATTGTTTTATATAATTCCCTATCTTTATTATCTCTTTCATTAGTAAAATAAAGCGTTTTTCGGTCCAGATTATGCACTTAACTCATGATTATGATGCATTCAACTGTGCAGAGATGTCTTGTCTGGGTCTTCATTCTCCACTAATTGGGTTAATTGCACTGCAATGTGCATGTGGGTCCGGCAGATAAAAGAGAACATCAATGTCATGAGGCTGGAGAAGAATTCTGATACTAATCAAGTTTGCGTCTGCCTTCCTCGTCAGTCGACGTTGGTGTCTTTACTTCACAGCCTAGACTACAGGGAGGTTCGATAGACACACACAGGTTACATCGGTTCTGGGAAGTCAGCCTCATGTGATTTTCATATAATTCAGGATTTTAAATTGGTATCCAAAATTGAAAAAATATAAAGTTTCTATCATTATTGATATCTCATGAGTATATAGAGATATCATCAGATTTTTATTGTGTACAGCAAAATTTCAAGTTCTTTGAATTTGAGTAACAAAGTTATATTTTGGTTTTAAATGTAAACAAAATTTATGTAATTGTGCATGCTTATGACTTTCATATTTTAAGTCAGAAAATATATTTTTTAAGTTAATAATAATAATATTTTGGAAACTGTGATCTATCCGAAGGGTATAAAATATAAAGAAAAAGGGTGCTATATTTAATTGATTTTCTTCAAATAAAATTATTATGAATAAATTTTAAAATAAGAGGCCCTCTTCTTTCCAATTATTTTAATTTTCAAAGAAAAGCCAAAAAAATGAGCAACTGCAGAGTATAATAAAGTAGCATCAATAATGTAATTAATATCAACAGCAATTCTAACATAAAAAAGTGATACACTGGGCTGCAGTTGTAAATTAATTAACAAGTACACCTTTAAACACTTTATACTTGTAGATATAATCTCAAAATTTCTGAATACGTATACTAAACTTATAAAGATTATTTTAGCTAAACTCCACCCCCCTCAATTTAAACTATGTATTTTTTTTTTATCTATTTTAGGGCTAGTAAATTAAGGAAAGCTATCATTCCTAAGCTGAACAACTGAAAATATAAAAATTTACAGGTTGACAATTTTAAAGAATAAGTCAAATTCTCAAATTAATTATAAAGCATTTATCTGCACTACACGTGTAGTATATAGGTACTGCTTAACATCGTACTAAACATAACTTTCTGAATGTATCGAGGTGTACTATTGTACTACCTTCATTTTCTAAATTTCCAGCAGTTTTATAAGACAGCAGGCAACGACCGGGCGATATGGCCACACACACACACAAGTATACACTTTGTCGCCAATATAGCCTGCTATATACACGCGCGTTGTGCACCGCGCAAAATATAATATAAAAATATAACACCATCATCGTATGAAGAAAAAAATATATATATATGATGGTATAAAAAGACACTTCTCTGGATTTTCATGGTAGCTTTAGGATATGAACTGGGTTTTAAACTGCTATATAAATTCCCCAGTTTCATACTTGTATGAGCTGTACAGAATATATTACAAAAACTTATAAATTGAGATACATTTAATATTTTGTTAACTTCTTTTAAAAATATTTTATAATAAAATATCCAAGTATGTTCTGAACTTTACAGATTATGTAGATTTAAAGCATACATTTGACTTAAATTTAACTTAAAATTAATAAATATTCTAAATTTTATTTATTAATTTACTAATATTTTTTGAATAAACGATTATCATTTAATAATATAACAAGTAAAGAACATTGTTTTTAAACAGAAATTTAAATAATTTTTCATTAACTAATTAGTTATATTAAAATAATATCTCATTAAAATTTTGTTATGAAGAAAAAGCATGAACTTGTTTCTTTTTTGTGTACATTACAAAGCGCGACGTTTTTGTCCCGTTGTTTTGACAGCTGGAGAAATGGCAGGGAGAAGGGGGGGGAGAGATCACGTGACTGCTGATGCACGTTAACGCCCCACCTCAAGTGTGCACGCTTACTGTGTAAACACGTGTAAACGTGAATCGGAAATTATTCTTGATAGCTCTTCATTTCATTACACTGTTGCATTACATGGAATAGAGTACTGACCTCAAAAATTTTTATTGCAAAAATGGATAGAGGTTGCAAAATTATGCCACTCCGATTTCGTTCAGATTTTTTTTTAGCGCCGGGAAGCATTGCTAAAAATTTTTGCCGAGGTCGGGTTCGAATCTACGCCCCTTTTATGTCCTATACTTTTATTTTTAGTAAGAAAGTCGTCAAGAGGGCGTCACTTTCTCTGTAATTTCAATTTTTTTTAAATATTTTCCGGGCTCTATAAAATCTGAAAAAAAAAAATCAGAGTAGATCACAACTTTTCACCCTCTATCCATTTCTGTAATAAAAAAAATTTGAGTTCGACACTATTGAAATTTCAAAAATTGTATGTATGCTGAAATTATTATATTAGGCGTGATTTATGAAGAAGTTGTCAACAAACATATCCAAGCTTCTTACTAAAACTACCCAAGGTTAAATTCATTGAATTAGGCTGGTCTTAACCATGGCTATAGTGAAAAACTTGTGAATCAGGCCCATTACATTTATTATCAAGAAACAATTTTATTTCACTTAGTATTTTTTTATAATTTTTATATTTAATTTATATGAAATATCTATGAATACATTTATTTTATACCTTCTTATTTTATTTTTTATTTTTTTGTCTCCAATATTTCGTTAAGTACTCGGTTTTCAACAGTATTTAAGCACGGAGAAATTTTTAATACAGAATTATTTGCTTTTTTTTAAATGTCTGCTTAAAGTTGTGTCCTAAAACTTGAGTTTTATCTACAAGGAGATTCAAAGTAATTACATAGAATAACTTTTTATACGAGCTGGGGAAAAACCACCAAGCAGATTGCTTGTTTATTGCCACAGCAGCAGCAAATTTTAGTAGAGAGAAAAAATAAAAATTGTGCGGCCAAACGAGGAAATGATTGAGAACTACTGTATAAAAAAAAGTTGTTACTTGCAGTAGAGTCGTTTTTATTGTTAAATAATTATGAAATATTACCTTTATACTCAATTGGATCCAAATTTTATGTACTTACATTGTTCTCAGTTTTCTTTCATGGCCATTAGCTACGTATTTTAAGTATTATTTTTATATTGTATTTTCTAATTTTACTATAAAATAACCTAATTTAATTGATTACATATATTATATTGTTCGAAAAATAGTACAAATAATGGCATTATTGTTTTATTCATTTCAATGAAGTGATCATAAAAAATATATTTATTTTCTATCTATAGAGTACACTTTAAACAATGTTAATTAATTTATATTCAATTTTTTATTCTGTAATAGTCAACAAGGTAGCCCGTAGTTATTAGTAATTGATGACGTAATTATTCATGAACAAACTCTTGATTTAAATTATTTGCACATATTATAATATCGTTATATTGTATATGTTATTTATAGTCAGTTTAATATATGTATTTGGCATCATTGGAAACAATGTTTCCAGCATTATGAACAGACTTGAATCCTTATATCATATATACCATAGCATTCTAGAATTTCCTATTCCAGAACACTATGATCATACTAATCATTTTCTGTAAAACTGTTTGCTAAATTTACTCAGTAATATTTGCTCCTCCTCCCATCCTCTAATTAAAAAAAATCCTTTTAAGTTTTTCTCGTGATAAGTTTATTCATTATTTTGTTTTAAATTTTATATAGTACTTAATTAAACGTTGTGTGTTGTATGTATACGGGCGTGTGTGTGTGTGTTCAATCATGTATACGACACACGGCAACAAAGAGCAAAAAGCAATTCGCTGTTCTATACACTGTTCATTAAAGACTGTGGCTCTAACTTTTATTTTGCAGCTAAAAAGTTCATTTCGCTCGCTCGTAGAGTAGGCGTGGCACTTTGTTGTGAAACACTGAGGAGTGTGGTCGTGCCCCTCCCCCCATCTACCTCCCTATCCTTCTACGAACTCATCCACTCCTTTCAAACATGCTTACCTGATATTACGAACAAGTGAAAACGTGTTTCTTCATTGTTGATATATATATATATATTTAAGACTCTTTCTATCTCTTTTCCTTTTTTTTTCTTTTATTTTAAAGGAATGCACCCCAATGAGTTTGAAACTTTGGAGGAGATTGCATAATATGGTTAATGGAGTAAAGTTTGCAGGTTTCGCCAATTGTTTCTCCGATAATTGTATTCACAATAATACATTTTTCCTTGGCAAAATATTTTCAATATATTATTTCCATATATTTTAATTCAGTGAAAATAAAATTATTCTTACGGATGTATAGTAATTAAACTTTATTAAAAACACTATGTACAATGAAAGAACTAAATTAAAAATTTAAAAAATATTAAAAATGCTTTGACAAAGGTAAAAGTTTTTTTTTTATATATGTCCCTCCTGTACTTTATTGCTCTGTGCTCTCTAATGAAAATACCGATGACAAAAAAAAAAAAAAAAAAAAAAAATGCAAAGGAGAAAAAATGTACAAAGTAATAAGAGAGATCATCATATTCTTTTCGTCTGTAGTTAGTTTCTAGCTTTGATATTGACCAATTTTACTAACCATATACCAAGAATAAAATTAATATTTTATAATTAGTACCACGAAAAGTTCTCATTACATCACAACTTAACTAACCACATTAATTACAATCACGTGGTAAAATTTAAACCAACCAGAATGTTACATTTAATTTAATATTTTATTGAATTTTCTATGTATTTAAATTACAGAATATTAAGGTATTTTACATTATCTCTACTTTAGGGTGTATTTTGCTTTGAATATAAAGGGAGGATATTATTACATGTACGTGTGACATACGCAGCAAGTACGACATGAACACAGCATGTGCAAATGAAAAGGAAATTAAAATTACGATATATATATAAAGGGGGACGACGCAACGTTAAATGTTATACTCAACGTGGGAAAAGGTTAATAAAATTTTCATTACTATAGAGACTTTTATTACTATAACGTATGTCTACTTTAATAATTCATTTTAAATGTAAAACTAAATTAATTATAATTTCATTGACTACAAAAAATAATAGAAAACCTGATTTTGATCGTGTGTTGTTAGGAGATCAAATGTGTCAAAAAGAGAGATATTCAATCATCCTTGGTAAAAAATATTAGTAATATTTCATAATATTCAGTATATTAAAGATTTAAATACAGCACAAAAACTACGTATGTACGTATAATATTTCAAGGTAAAAAAATTATATAATGTTTAATTTAAATTATTTTTAACTCGGTTACGGATTATAAAGTAAATACTGAGAAAAAAAAAGCAAAAGCTTAAAAGTTGTATACAGTATACCTCTAAATAAAAACTACTCATTCCTAGAAAAAAACAAAACTAAGCAATTAAATGTTAATAAAATAATTACATTCTTTCAGTAGTTTAAAAAAAATATATGTAAATCGGATTTAAACTTTTAATAGGCTAATAACTAAAGTATTAAATATACAAATTTTGTAATTACAGCATACCCTCTCTTAAAATAATACATTACGTATTATAAGCTATTGTATAAATATTATAAGAAATGTTACCCATTGTTTTTGATCACTCGTGTTTCTGGTTGATGGAGCGATGTTTAATTATTGAGACTGCTGATTGAGCTACGATTGGCGTGACCCCCCTCCCCCCCTCCACTTCGCGTGTGTCTGCCTTGATCGATGTTTAATACAGCAAGTTGAATTCTGAGGTAGTACTAACTTCCTTAAGAACCGATATTATTGCTCAATAAGCTTCTAAAAATACTCACTAGAGGCGTTGTAATAGATGTACCTATTTACTAAACTTCATGTTTCTATACTCTATAGTGATAATTATAAGACTATTAAGTATCTGACTGAATCAAATCTATAACTGCATGCAATCATATTTGAAAGTGAATAAAATGTTATATAAAGGATTTTGTATATCATATATTCTGTATTTGAAATTATTTAAATCTTTAACTTAGTAAAATGTATGCAAATTAAATCAGTATTGTAATTGGCATGAAATTTCTGACTATCTTTGTCTTAATTCACTTTTACTCTCTCTCTTTGTTTGATATTATGGAGGCTTAAATAGTAATATAATTATGTAATATCTTGTCTAATATCTTAGAACGTGTATTAGAATCTTATCATCATTAAATTATATAATATCTTATCACATTAGCATTATGTTAATTAATTTATTTTATGTATTGTTAAATTCCACAACATTTCATAATTCATGAAAATTATTCTGATTTTATTCACATTATAAATTAAATACAATATAATTGACTCTTAGTTGTTGCTACAGTTTTATCACATAATATTTTCGTTTACATATTTTTTCTATTGTATTTCTTACTTCTGTACAATCACGATGGCATGACTAGATTTCGTGAGAGATCCGGGGTTCAAAACCCAGTGTAGACCTTTCTTTTTCTCCAGAATGGTTTGATATTGGTATACATACAAATGCAATAATCAGATGCCGAAAAAGCACTAAACAATCATTAATAATAATATTTTAGAATAGATAATTTGGAGGCAAAAAAAATTGCTAAAATTAAATCACAGCTGTCTAGGGAACTTCTTGGTCATAAACCATTTTTTTTGTACATTTTGATACAAATAATTATATATACAGATATAGATTATGATATAGATAGAATCTGAGCACAACAACAAAAACAAGACAAATTTTTTAAACTAATACGCAAATAAGTATTAAAATAATTAAGTAACGTGGTATTAAAGATTTGTACGTTGCGTAGAAAAAATTAATAGTAAAAAAAAAAAAAATATTCCTTTTCTCTCCACAGATTATCAAAATAGCATCAAAAATATTTTTAAAGAATGAGAAATTGCCCTCATGGGATTCTTATAGTATGAACTTCAGTTACTTATTATATAAATAATAATAAGAAAAAATATATATATCCATGACCTAGTTATGATGCATTAAAAAAGTAGGTGCTTTTGTACTGTGTGTATATTTATATTTAAAGAACTATTGACAAATACGTTACATATCGACAGTCATATAAAAGGTGCCTATTTCTTCAGAATTGAAAATTGAAATATTATAAATAACAGCTCAAGTCACATTTTTACTTCACAATAGGTGGTATGTGTACAATATATGATGTAGTTGACATTATAAAAGTAATACTCAAACCCAAGATACTTAACTTATAATAGGGTAGAACAGATGGATCAAAGAGTTAAATTTTATACAAGAATATTATTTATTGAACATAAACAGCATGACGTGCACAGTATGAGTTACTTTTATGAAGCGCATAATTCAAGCTTATTGGAAAAAGTTCCGCCTGTCATACAGCCAAAATAACATTATGTTTGAGAAAAATTGACAATGAAAATATGTTTAAGAATAAATTGAAAAAAAAAATCATATTTATAATGAGATTTCTTTTATGAAGATGTATTTCAGTAAGAATTTGCCTGAAGATATATTTTTTCAAGTATTATTATGTAGTTTTATTTAATTTTAGAAAGTGCTGTTGGTGATTGCTGAATTTTTTTTTATTTTTTTTTTCTGTTTTTGTTTTAATGTTTTGTTGTAATTGTTATACTGTAAATAAAAATGACGTACGTATAAGTAACCGTACTTGTACAACCAGTGGGCAAACAAATTAATTTAATTTAAGTAAACCAATTTTTTTATATAATTTTATTGAATCCTTTTTCTGTGTTTATTTATTTATTTTATTTATTGTATTTATAGTTTAGTAACTTTTTATTGTTTATTTTGTTACGACCAGTAAAAATATTATGTGCATACACTGTAATTATTTTAGCTTACAATTTACAAACATTTTTACGCTGAATCAATGTTATTGTTAATTTGCTACAATATACAAATTAAATAAACATGTTAATTTCAAATGTTCGCACACTTTTACATCCATGAAAAATAAACTGAACCATCCACTCAAAATTCAATTAGAAAATAGTATTCCAGTTCATTATTTACTTATTTTTTAAATGTCATATATGGGATATATACTTTTATATCCCATATATAAAATACTTTTTTCATTACTTAAACAGTAATAAAATTAAATTTCCAAATTTAATAATAAATATTGAAATTTTGAACAGCAAATATTAAATAATGGAAAGCGATAAAATTGTTTCATTTATGATAAAGACTTTGCGATATATTTTATTATTATTGTCATACAGATTTTAATTAATTAAAATTACTCAAATTGGAACATTTTACATCTAAAACATTTTGATTTGATAAAAGTAACATTATATAAAATATAGAAGCAAATGTGAAATAAGTAAATTACTTCTTTTCAGAAACATGAGATACAAACTTTCTCTCTTGCATTTACAATTTTGTTCATTTTTTTTTAACTATATGACCATACAAATATTGAACTTATTGAATTTTTTGGATCTATTAAACTCACGCACTCACAATTTAAAATATGTTGATATAAGAACCTTGTAGGAATAATTATATTATTAATAGTAAATCTTACTGCATACATTAAACTTATAATTATTGAACAGATTAAATGCTCTTTTACCTGAAAATGAAGTTTTCATAAAACTCATAAAGAGTGGGATGAAGTGATAGATGCAGCGCAGATTCTAAGTTACACAGATTTTTTTCTGTGACTGTACACCATGATTTACTTCAATTGCCTTTTTATTTCTTACCCTTCGTATTAAGCCATACACACCTCTTCAGATTAACGCTTGCTTCACAAGAATTAGCCTAAATTTCAATCTATCAGACGCGAAGAAGTCACTTGATTTAACTTGAATGAACAGTAAAGATAAAGCTGACTTTGATATTAAAGATTGGCGTCATATGTGATGAGCGACTACATGGCTGGTGCGGTCACACTGAGTGAGCACCATGTGGCAGCGGATGGTGCTCAACAAGTGAGGGGCGGGACAATGGTCGCAGAGCGGCTCACTTGTTTTTGTCTCCACGTCCAACTAAATTGGTCCACTTGAAATCAGCAGCAGCATCCCTTTCTTCTCTGATATACGTGACACTATCGATGGAAGTGCGTTCTACTTCGTTTATATTGAGGTTCTTATGTGACTTGCGTCTCGTAACTGTAACACACACTAAAATACTGATATCTGATATCTTCTATTAAATAAACAATTTATTTTGTAAGAATTGTTGTTCAAATTAAATAAATCAATTTGTAATCAGATAATGATATATGATCTACTTGCTTCAGGCTAATTAATTAGTTTTAATTAATTACTTGTGCTATATAATATTATAAAGGTATTTTTTATTATTTTGATATCATTTTGACGTTTTCACTTTTTTTTTTCTATACAAGTAGAATTTATATATTTTATTATGGATATAAAGGTAGAGGGCAATTGTGTTTTATCTTGAATTGTGAATTAATATTAACTGAAATATAACACATTTCTGCTGATCATTTATTGACAACAAAAATGTTGTACAGTTTACATTAATAGCTACGAACTTCAACATCAATATATTCTAGTCGTTGTGTCCACAGATTTGTTATCACACCTTCATAAAGTTTTATGGAAGTTTTATAGGTAGAGGAACTTGAGTTATCTATTTTCCAATTTTTTTTTTCAGATTTTTTTAACCTTTAACACCCTCAAAATCGAGGGGGAAGACTTTGTGACGCCATAGTCATGTAACGTCTTTCCCTATGCTTGCGTGTTAAATATTTGCATGACTCTGACGTCAGAGGATTTTTAAGGGTGTTAGTACGTTAAAAATCTTTGAAAAAGTATTGACAATACATAACTAGAAGTCCTCTATCCAAATAAATATGCAATAAAAAATTATACTATTGAAGATTTCCATTTTAATTTAAGTAATTTAACTGTCCATTAATTAATAAAAAATAATATTCAATGCAAATAACGTCCACAGATAAAACCGATCTTCGTAATTTTTAATCTAGTCACAGAGAAACCGTATATAAATTTTACATAAATATAGAAACTGATACGGGTCTCCAAATCTCGTAAACTTAGTCATTCTCTAGACCCTTATATTGAGAACATCAATCACAAATTGCGCCCACATCTGGATTGTGGGTCTCATGTTTGAATAATATTGCAGATGTTTGATTTAGGCAGATCGCAGAATAGATTCAACAAGCCTGTACTGTGTAGGCGTTCCAACTCGACAACTTGGCGAAATAGCCCGAAACATTATAAACAAAAATAACAAACAAGCTAATAATGCCTTCAAAACTTTTTTTTAAATTATTAATATAATATATATACTATGTTGTATTTCATGGGGTTAATCCGTGCACAAATCCGAAGTTACAATAAAATTATTGGTAAACATAATATATAAAAAATCATATTATTTGTAAAAATACAATATAGTAAATCCTTAAAAATAAATTTCATATGAGCTTGCCATTTTTTACCCACACTTTCATGTAGAATCACATATCATCGACAATGCTTTGAAATATACAATTTTGATGTAGATTTGAAACATTTCATTTTTTGCTCTCAAAGTACAAGAGGATTTAATTTAAATCCATAGTTGTTCCCATTCTTTATTTATTTTGTAAGCACACAATGTTATATTAACACTTTATATTTGTGACAAGTTGCATGCTTTTGTAATCAACTTTATGCATTGTAATTATTCAATGCACATGCATGTCAATTACAATATATTTATCTATGTTTATAATAAAGTTTTGAGTGCATTGGTTTATTTGTATAAAACCACTCTATGAAATTCACATTTGAATAACATAAATAAATAAATAAATATGTAGGTCTATACAGAACTTCTATATATATACAAATTTACCATAATTTGTAACTAACAAATTACATTAACATTCTCTATGGTTATAAGCCATGTGTTCAATGGATAAACTTACTTCATCTCTCTATGGGTGTTAGTTAGAGTAAGGTAGTTAAAAACCGTCTTTCAGTTACTAAATTGTCACAACAATTTACGTAAATTCAGATGAACAGTAAGCAAGCAATGCATACAAATCACCATTAACTGTGTGCCAACATTTCTATACAGCAGGCAAGCGTTATCGCCTTACGTGGGGCAACAATTGCTACTGCTAGTGAAGTTAAGGGCACGTACAAAACCAAGGTAGGGCAAATGCTCAACACAGAGAGGCGAAACGGATATTGTGATTCAATTTAATCGTAAATAATGAGATTATGTATTGTTTTTCAACATTGTTTTTCTCAATACTGAAATATTTATGATATTTGATAGGCGAAAAGTTGACATTATTATATAAATTTGTGTAGTATTTTGTAGTCACAAAATTAATTTTTGTAATATTTAATTAAAAAATTCAAAGGGAATGGAAATGAGGAAAAAAATGGTATTTTGTATATCAATATTTACTATGTTATGTTTTGTTTTATTTATCAATTTTTAATAAATAATGCTAATTCATTTTTCTATTATAAACTTGACATCTGGATCTAAAAAAAAAATTAAATAAATGACAAACTATAAATATTTAATAAAATTTAAAGGGAATAGAAATGTGATAATAGGAAATAGTATATATAAATATTTATTATGATATTTATTATGATATTGTTTTTGCTTTAAAATTTTTTAATAAATACTGATTCAGGTACTAAACAGCTTATTTTTTATGATAAACCTGATTTCTAAGTCATATCTAATTTATTTTCTTTCTTTTCGTTTTTACTTACATGCATAAAGAATAAAGAGAAAATAGTCTCCAACAATTTACAAGTTATATTTTTCACCAATGTTGGTGCAATTGCATGCAATACTTTAATGTAAGTAAACATTTTTATTTAATTTAGTAAGCAGTCAGCCTGAATTTAATTCAATGACCCATTACAAATTTTAGTAAGAGGTAAAGCTGCACTATAAATAAATATATATTGTCTGAAAATATTGAATTGACTAAACTTTATGTAGTAGTAGTAAAGGGGAACGTTATTCAGATTTGCGGAACAGACACACTACAGCAACAAAACTGCACATCCCTAGGTAAAGTTTCACCTGCGTGTTTACCTACCCCATTCTCAGTTTGTCACATTCACGAGTGCGACACTTGGGGTGTTGGCAGGGAACAAGGGTGGAGGGGTGACCGCTATAACTAATGTCGGAGGGGCTGGGTCGTGGCGCGGCGAGCACAGGTCGCGGTAAGAATACCATTAATCACCAACACCCCGCGAATATTCATCATCAGGCCCGCCAGCATTGCGACACAGTCTCTGACCAAGGTGTGAAGATATTAAAAGGTAAGACAAAAATCTTGTTTGCACATTAATCAAAGTCAGACTCAAAGAAGTCATGCATGAATATTTTATTGCATGATAAATTTTCATGTCTATGTGATGTTTATATAAAAAAAATTATAAATAAAAATATTAAATATAGTTTTATAATTTATCATGCAAATTTCAACATGTTTATATTTTTATTATTTGAAGAATGTTTACATAAAATTTTCCTTAGAACTTCGTAAATAAAGTTGCATATAATATATATATATATATATGCCGTCAAAACATAATGGAAATGGGTGTGAAAAAAATACGGGAATGGAATGGTAATTTCAAGGTATACAGTTCAGTTAATTTTAACACAAACGGTAAATTGTTTGATATTTAAAAACAGCAGACAATTGTTTTATAGTAACTTGTTTCTATAACAATAAGTTTAATGATGCAAACTACTGTACGCAGTCATACACATTTTGTATACGAATACGTTATTATGTTTTGGTTGGCTGATCTACAATGCTATTAAAATGTAAATATCAAATAAATAAGCTAGCCTGTACTTCTAAACCTTTATTTCAATGTAAATGCTTGTGTTGACCTCTTGTATTTGAATATTATCGTTTCCTGTGTAGTACTTTAAATTTAACGTATTTTGTGATAAAGTCGAATTTTTTCATATGATTCGGTCTAGTAGCATTCAAATGAAGTGAAAATATTGTTTTCAATTCACTTATAATTAATGTCTATAATTATTAAGAAAAAGCTAGTTACAACGAATGTGGATAAAAAAATAAGCATTATTCATTGATATACAACTATAATTATACAATTTACTTACAATTGTTAGTATCGTAGTTCAAAAGAAAAGTTACTATTTTGAAAAAGTTTATGAACAAAAATTAAATAACCTGTAATACTTTAGAATAAAGATGATGAAAGCAAAAAGTTATAGTGAAAATTATACTTCATGGTACTCCTTTTCCTACATGAAATATCTTATGTGTTCATAATGTGTAATGCGTGCTTATCGACCAAATATTTCAAATTTCCTAATGAAATCAAATTTGAAATATTTAACACTTTAACAAGTTTATATTTTACACGGAGAATATTGTTGTAATTTAAATTTGCAACGCAATTGACGCACTAGCAATAAAATGATTTTTTACCATCACAGGCTTACACAATTTAATACATAATATATATTTTTGAAGAGCTCTTTAAAAATATATATTATGTATTAAATTGTAAGCCTGTGATGGTAAAAAATCATTTTATTAAATAATTCTCTCAATCATAAAATGTGAAATTATATATTTGAAAAGCAAAACAAAAGCTATTTTCTCCATTTATCAGTAACCCACACACATTTTATTTCCACGAATTAGTTTGTGTTTACTTTATTAGAAGATAATTATCAGCTTCAGTCTACACAACATTTTCAGAATTTTCAAACGGATGTGAGTTTTTTTATCTTCGTCATATTGTCGATTAATCAGCTGGTGCTGAATAAGTTGCCTAACCTCATGGTGCGAAAATTTGAACACATTTTTGTCTGAGTCTTCAAACAGATTATTCATGCATGGTTGTTTGTGTGACCTACCTAGTAGAGTCACCTTGGACTAGCGTCACCAGACGCTCGTCGCACGTGACGCCAATATTCAGAGTCACGTTCTAGTAATAATTAAAGAGAACCGCTTGTGACTTGGCAGTCAAAACCAATTCAGCGTTTGATGTCTACGTCAATTCAATTCGTAAACACAACTTTCTACATAGCTTTTGACATTTAAGCTTATATTTAGACACTCAAAATTATTTCTAAATTAAAAATATTGAGGTAATTATATGACGTATTCAAATTTACTATATTTTTTATATAATAGTAATTTAACTAATTATTATATATTATTATGCAGCATATTTTTATCAATATTAATTTTTTTATGGTGAAGTTTATTATTAAAAAAAACTATATGCTAATTATTATCAATTATAAAACTAATTTATATTTACTGACGCGAGTTTCAATTACTTTACTTCAATGCATAATTTTGCATGTAAATTAACTATATAACAGTGCAGCAAAATTTACTCTATGAGTTAAAAAAAAAATAAATAAAAAATGGAGAAAAAAGTATATTATATAGGAGTAATTACTTTAACAATTCATTGAACACATTCCTTCGATGTATATAGTACGAAAGTATGGTATTTATTAATAATAAAAAAATAATTAAATAACTAAAGGGAGGTATGATAAAAACTAATATAATAATATATAGTTGAATATTTTTAATAACGACATTCCGGCAATGTCTGCGCACTTTTTTCGTGTTGCGACGATGCAAGTGCGGTGTGTACGAGCTGAGTTTGCGGCAGCTGCGGTGGTTGTGGCACCACATGCAGGACAATGTTATGACCTTCGAGATGATGAATGTAAATAAAATGAGAACACTGCACCATCCATACACTCAAATTAATTATATATTTTCTACCGGAAATGGGTGAAAAAGCATAATTATCTTCCTTGTTTTATAAGATGATAGCACCACAAAAATACACCACTCTCTAAATTTTTCAATTTGAAGTATGAACAGGAAATTTAAAATCATGCAATTTCGATGAGATTTTAGGTTAATAATTAGACTGTATAACGGAAAACTAATACCAGAAATAGCAAAAAAAAAAAAAAAAAAAAAAAAAAAAAATTAAGGGTTTCTTTTCCGTTTTAAATAAATCTGGAAGGAGATTAGGAGTTTTTTTTTTATTAATTTCAACCGTGTTCTGTGCAGTTTTAGGATTTCTTTATGTCTCATAAATAACATAATTCTAATTCATAGCTGATTATGAAGGAATTCTCAACTTACAGAACAGTTAAAGTATTTTTTCCGTTAGTTTTAAGCTAGCAAATCTAACATATTTTTAAAATTTTACATAGCATGGTGCGTTATTAGTTTATTAGCCTGTTTTTATACACAACATTAGTTAATTTATTTTGGAAAGAGCTTTAATGCCCTTAATAAGGAAATTTTCAAAACTTGTGGTATTACCGATTCTTTTTAATGTATAGGGAGTTTTAAAAGTAGTAACTTGAGGTGAAACGATTTTAATTTTCAGTTTTTTTTTTTTTACACATAATATACATGAAATTTGCCTCACTTGTTCACCTATCAAATTTTAGAGCATCATGTCATAAACATAATTAATAACTTAATTAAACATGTGTGTCTTGAGAAATTGAGTTGTGAATACGAATAATTATTAATAATTAGAATATTTAATATTTACCATAAATAATAATTCAAATAATATTAAATTGGCTGTGGATATTTTTAAATTAAAAAAAAGACAGGTTATATAAGTATTGATTTTTATGTAGAACAAAGAAAAAAATATATTAATTAAATCAAAAATTTTAATATTTGAACAATTTTATGAAAATATAAATTATTTTTCATGCATGGGGTAAGAGGTCAACCACAAAAGTTAAAGCTAAAATATATTCAACCACAAGTAGAATTTATTATTCAGCTGAGTGCATTTTATACTCTAGAAGGTTACATGCAGTTGTGGTGCATTGATGTTAAAGTAGCGCTGTTTATTTAGAAAGTAAACTTATACTAAAATATTATCCTATTTAAGCTGTAACAAAGTTCGTAAATAGAAAGGAATATTTATTGTAATATATTTCACAAAAGAAGTTACTTGCAACATACCAGGATATATAACATAGTAAAATGTTGGTTATATGTATCTGGACTGAGTAGAAATATAAACATATCATAATCTGGTATAAAATATACAAGACTAAGAACGACGTTGCATGCATGACATATAATAAAGATGTTATCTTCAATTTTTGTAAAGGGCTTTGTTGCATTAGAAATTATTAAAATTATTTCATTGTTTATTTACAGATATTTAAAATTATTTTAATAATGAATAATAACTATCAACCTAAATAAGCTATAAATATTGAAAAGGTATTTCAAAAAATTATGTGTGAAGGAATGCATGTGATAGATAAAATTAGAATTCCATTCAATATTAAATTTTATGTAATTATGTTGTAGCAATAGGACACCGAGTTAAATACGGACCTCAATGTTAACTGACGGTCACTTTATTATGCTTCAAACATAATACGAATTTAATTTATATGTCAATATAAACAAACACCAACTAAATTGTAAATAATAAACACTCATCCTCTCTTGTCCCATTATATTGATGTATTCTGTAGAAATTCGGTAATTACACAAATAATTTCAAATGTAAAGGTGGATTCACATGGCGATTTTTACCATGCGACGCTACGCGAATAATGCGCACTTGCTGTAACATCCATTGGCAGCCATATTTGGCGATTAAAAAAAAGAGCATCGCAATTAATGCGATTTCGCTGCCGCAACCTGGCGAATTCGCTCGCCGCATAGGATTTCACAGCTTGCGTGACAAAATCGCGTCGCATCGCCGTTGTCGCCATCTGAATCCGCCTTTAATTTAGTAAGTAATTGTAATTATAACACTAAATTTAAATATAATTATATGTAGTATGTATTATTCTATTTTCATATATACGTAGTTATAATATAAGAATGTATTGTAAACAAAATTGCCTCTTTATAACCAAAATTCGACTTTATTGTTACTATTTAACTTCTATTTACTTCCTTAATGTTTTGAATACATATAAGTCAATGAATTTATAGCGTAAGTATATTATGTATATGACTGTATATTTCGCGTATGTTATAATACATTTTGATGAAATAACAGTCTATATTTTTATATAAAGTAAGTAAAAATATTTTATAAGAAATTGATCGAAAGGTATAATAAAAGCCCATAATTAAATTATCACTAAAGTTAGAACAGGCAAAAATTCGATTTTTAAACAAACTACTAACAAAAAAAAAGTCAATCCTGTATATTTACCATTAATAATTTATATTATTTCAATAAAAAAATCAATTATTATAATATTGTGACAAAATAACAAAAAATGACACGCTCTTTTAGTATAGTTAAGTCTGTTTAAATAACAATACAAAAGATGTTTCATCACGCTCATTTTAGAAAGTCAAACACGAAACAGCACATAAACATGTTTGCTAGCAACCTGAAACTGATGCACGTGGCCATTAATTACAGGTATGCTAGCAGCGTGTTGGTGGGATGGTTTGTGTAATGAGGAACAGAGAAATGAAGTGACTAGGGGGGGGGGGATATCGATTTTCCTCGCCCTGGGCGCTTCTCAAGAAGAAGAGGTGGTGGCGAAGGAGGAACGATGGTAGATCAATATGGTTTAGGCTGATCCTGCTGTGATATACGAGGACACACATCGAGCCTGTAGGGGATGCTATTTTGGCCTTACGTCTACGTTTACAAAGCAAATGGCGTCACTTGTAACTATGGAATGACTACATTGAAGCTAGGCTTTTAATAACATTAATCTAATGGATATTATATATTTATATAATTAAAAATTTATTTATTAGTTCCCCCTGCTGATGTCATCCTTCAGGTTAGGCAACCCATTGGACATAAATTTTCTGCGGCATGCATAAATTATAGGAGATTCCTGTAATATAATTATGGCTTGATATTTCATGTTTTTCAGATCAATTTTACATTTTGTCTTATTATTATTACTAAAATACAAACCTCAATAATCATAAAACGAATTTTATAGTAAAAAGACTAGTGGAAATGAGAAAATCTTTTCATCCAAAAAGCTTGAGGCTAGTTCATATAGCAACAAGGTTGAAAAGGGGATGTTGGGAAGATCCATTTTTGTTTCGAGCAAACAGCCAATTGCTCTCCCTTGTTCCCAACAGTCCTTTAACACGACTAGGCAAAAGCTGGCACACCAAGAGAGTGGGTGGGTGGGAGGTTTTTGTGGCGTCACCTCCTCGCAACTTGGCTGAGTTGAAAGGTTTGTTCAATTATTCAAAGGTTCACACACAAAAATTTTCCTCTACGACATCGTTGTTGCTGATGCTATAACTGTCACAAAGTTAACCATAGCTTACATTTTATCATTATAGCCACAATCATGTGGTATAACTTGTGATTTCATTCATTCTTATCTTCAAATAAGTTTCAGTCTGTATCGTTTTACACAAAGATTTTATACAAAATATATATTATGGTTATACTTATATACATAAAATATATGAACTGTATTATATATGTATTACACTCATGAAGCTTATTATGATTTATCATAATGAAGATTAAAATTAAAATAATGAGCAAGTCATAATTTATAATAATATATTTAATTATTTTATTTTTCAGATTAAAAAGATGGTAAAAATATAATAAATCAGTTATAGTAAGTGTATTTTGTACACCTCAAACAGTTAAAAACGTTACCTGTCTGTTACACCAAAAAAAAAAGACAATGAAGATTAATTTATTATTAAGAAAGATTCCAATTCTTCTGTAGACTTGCAGCTATTACAACAAAATATACTGCAAGGAAATGCCTAGAATCAAAGCAGGGATAACGTTCGAACTGTGCCAGAGAGTTGTGTACGTTCTTTAAAAATAGATATGGAAACTCTGAAACTAAAAAAATAAATCCAATATTTTAGCATTGATAATTTTAATCTAGCTTTGATCATTTTTTATTACTCTAGCCTAAAGCTATAATAAAGTTTAGAATTGTCTATATGCAAAATAATAAATTTGCATATGATTGTCATGTATGCAAAAAGAATTTTTATTTATATGTATGTGATAACAATTTATGTGAAAATTTATAAAATAGATCTGATCTTTATTACACATATGCTACATTCCCTTTTTTTAATTAAAATATATTTCAATTAATTAAAATTTACTATTCATGCATATTAATGCTTACACACATACATATAGTATATATATGTATGTAAAAAATTTAATCCTCTGGCAATATAAACTTATATAGTATAACTTTAATTATATATAATATTTCTGCAATATAATATTATATATATTCTGTATAACATTTAATTATTAAAATTGCTACAGTATAACATAGAAATTCTGTAACATGGTAAAACATTATTAAATCCTCCTCCTATTTATTAACAATTCCGTTGCATATTGGGGTAATAGAAGAAATTATAATAATAGTAGTTTGTGTAACACAGTGCGCGTGACGGGAGGTCCAGTGATTAAATTAAGTGTCCGCGGCCGGCAAAACACGGCAGCCGTGCATCCGAGTTCTTCCAAGGATCGACTAGACGGAGGTAACCTCCTCAGCCAATTAAGTCGTGTCTACACGAGAAAATCAATTGATCATTGCAGAAGATTTGAGGGTTTATTGTAAAAATAGCTTGATTTTATTGCATTTTGGATCTATTTGATGGCTTTAATGCCTTTAATTGGTATGAAGGCAAATTTTCAAAAATTTGCAGTTGTGCAAATTGATTATTCATACGTTTTAGATTCAGAAGAAAATCGTAGTTGTTATTTGGTATCAATATTTATTACAGTTTGAGTAAAGTATTAATATTTTTTTCCATATTTTTTTTTTCTTTCTTTTTAGTTACTCTGCATGGATCTTTCATTTCTTCGCATTTACATCAAAATCTTTTCCTTTTTTTTTTTTTTAATTATTGAATCAACTTAGAATATAGAATATATTTTATTATAGCTCAAATTCAATCAAATTGGAAAATACTGAACCTCTTAAAATTTTATGAATGTATTGTATTTTTCAAACTGTATCCATCGATACTATTGCCTTGTCTTGCTGAGGGAATTTTTCAGGTGGGCAGATTGTAGAAGTTCAATTTATTTTCATTTTAGAAAAACAAATCAGAAACAATAATATAAATTGAAAATATTCTTTTACTCTATTATGGCACTAGACATTACTCTAGGTCATGCATGATGTACCTTTTTTGAAATGTATCTTGGTGTTAAAGGGCTGAGCTAGAGATATCGCCATTTGCTTCATTTGCATTATTTCACCTCATACTACAAGCACCATTCTGTACAACCATTACTTTTTACTGCGTAACGTCTGGTCATTCGTTACAATATTTTGTATGGGAGAGAAAAAAAAATAGTCATATAAAATCACTAATCCGGACAAATAAGCTTAACGTATGATTATTTTTTCCCTCTGCTTGGCGTTATTTAAACAGCTGACTTTTCCTCTACTCTAGCAATGTTATTTGTGATGGAATTGCAAGTTCGATAACAAATGTGAATTCCATCCATGTTATTAATTTAAACACGATAAATTGCTTTGCTATGCTTTAAATATTTATACATTTTTTTAGTTCATGCAGTGAAACGTAATTTAATAATAATTAAATATGTTAAATACTGTGTTATTTAAAATTATATAATTAATTTTGAAATAAATCAATAAATGTTCATATGTAATGAAATTGTCAACATCAACATGTTTTATATATGCACTTCAATGAAAATTGTAATTATGATTTTTTTATTTAATAAAATAAAATATTCATAACAATATTTTATTGCTTTTTGATTGTACATAAAAATACAATCAACATAATTTATATAAATATATTATTGGTTTTCAATTTATTATTAAGGCATGCAATTTACTAAAACTGCATTATTACTATATTTTAAAATAGTATTAAAATTATTGCAATAATTGTTATTGCTTTCATAAAATTATAATAACTATGTAAGGTACTTTATAATTTACAACAAAAAATTACTGTTTATCCTTCAATTAGCATAGATATATTAAATTTTAAACCTTAATTTCCTCTTTCAAGTATTAAGAACAAATTATATGCATTAAAACAAATATGAACATATTTTTATCTTAACATCGTAATGACATAATGACATGGTTTCCGGTTTGTATTGCGCAACATCCGGTAAGTAGAGAGAGAGAGAGAGAGAGAGAGAGAGAGAGAGAGAGAGAGAGAGAGAGAGAGAGAGAGAGAGAGAGAGAGAGAGAGAGAGCAGGAGAGTTTACCCGCATCAAACAGCTGATTATGCAAGTCCTTTTGCTCGGCGGCGGTGCGGGTGGCATACACAAAGTAGCAGCAGGGGAAGCGAGACAAAACCTTTGTTGGCAAACATAAAACAGAGGGTAAAAAAAAATAATAAATGTGACATATCACGTACGAAACTTTGATAGCATAATAGCATAACTATGTTGCACGCTAGCTGTATATTGCTATATACTGTAGTAGCACGTAGTGCGTATATAAAAGAGTGAGATATTATAGATGTTGTTTTCTTAAAATATCATAAACATAACTTGTATTACGTGATAGAAAGTTAATATTTACAGATCTATATATGTCAAGTCATCCTAAATGAAGTGATTATTGAAAGCACTTTTTTTTCTCAGAAATTCTCTAATATTTAGTGCTCTAGTTATTACAGTTGTTTCCAGGAATAATTTTTATATTTATTAGGTATTTAAATATTCATATCAATATCTATGACATGCCAGTGATATTAATATCTGAAGTTAGAATATGATATGTCAAAGTGATCTCTGATGACTATATCAGAATTATAAAACTTTTTTAAAATGATACACCTCGTGTTTATTGAAATATTTTATATTGCTCTCTCTGTTCGTGGTATATCTTCAAATTATATCTGTTTTAGCAAGTTAATGTGTTTCCTAGAAGCACTTCCTGCCTGTTTTTTTCCCAACTCCGACATTTTTTGACATGAAATACACTGAGGTTCATCTGAAATCTCTCTGACGTATTTGAAGCTTTCCATTCGTCTAAAAATAATAAAAAAAAGGTAAATTTTATACTTATGTATAGTGAATTTAACTTTACTATTAATAATATTATTTATAATAAGTTAATTAATAATTTTCAATTCTATTTAATGCTACACTGCTTGAAATAAATTTATCTTAATTACGTCATTATATAATCTCTTTAGAAAATTACATATGTCTAAAATCATCAAAATATATTAAATTAAACTTTGAAACATGACGTTAAATTAGTACATGACAATGTAACATATAATTAAAGTAAAAATCTAAATCACGAAATACAGTGTATAATAAACAATGTATAATAAACAACAAAAGACTATCAATATTCATTACGTACATAATTAACGATAATTGTCACATATCTTAATAAATCAAAACAAATTTTTGACAAACAAATATTTACCAGACTTTTTTTAAGTTGAATTAAAACGTTGTCCATAGCTCAGCTATAATCTCTGATCTATGACGTCAGATGAAACTTTTGTGAATTTGTGTATATCGCTTGTCTGAATTCTAGCCTGCAATTAGAGGGCGTTGTCTTTCACTCACTGTGTGGCAGGTCTATACAGAGAGAGGGAGGTGATCCGACACTTGGCGGTGAAGGATAATAATTGTAGGTAGAAAACAACCAGTCTCGTCCTTTTGCTCACCGGCACGGAATCTAAAACCATCCCTCCATATAATGTATCATACGCTAATTGTATATAGATAACGTCATGATATTTTTCGTTCTCTAAAAACAATTCATAGAATTAATTTTTGATACATGTAAATCAAAAATTTCAATAGATTGATTTTTATAACGTATTATTAAATACTTATGAATGCATTTTTTAAATAAATTAACATAGTTCTAAAATGTTTTTCTGGTTGACAGAGTTTTATGTCAAAACTTTAAAATGTGGTAGTTTGAGTAAACATATTTCTTGAAAAAAGAAACAGAAAAATTTATAATGGACAACATACATGAAAACATTTTATTTCAGAAATGAATAGAGGGTACCAAATTATGCTACTCTGAATTTTTTCAGATTTTTTTGAAACCCAGAACTATTTTTAAATCATTATTGAAAGTGCGGCCACGCCCCCTGGAGGCGTCAATAGGCGTCCAGTCTCTATCCTTTTTATTAAGAATTCAGGGGTGCCAACTGAAATCACAGGACTTTCAATAATTATTTAAAAATAGTTCCGGGTCTCAAAAAAATCTGAAAAAACTCAAAGTAGCATAATTTGGTACCCTCTATTCATTTCTGCAATAAATTTTTTTCATGTATGTTGTCCATTCATGATATTTTCTCTGAAGTTATACAGAGATAAAACATTATTCTTACCTTAAATAAGAAATACATAGACTACCTCAGCTTCAATCAAGATTATTTTTCATTTAATCTTTCAACTTTAATATTCATCCCCTTTTTTTTTTTTTTTTTTTTTTTTTTTTTTACTCTTACATAATATAGCATATATAGAGTTACGACATGCTCTTTTTATAAAATACAATTTCCTCTAGTTGTTAAATATAAAATGTAAAATAATATTATTAAATATAAAAGTTATTATATAAGCTTTTATATAAAATTGCTACTGACTTGGTACATAGAACAACAAGTTAATTTTATATAATCTTATTACCTTTTTCTTTATTATATTATATTTTAATCTAGGTACTTTTTCTAATGTTTTCCCATGTCCATCCTATACACTGATTAACTTCTTCTAATAATAGTAGTGTCTCTTACGAGTGTTTCTCACAACAATATACTATGTAGTTTCATTGTTGATGGAGCTTAAGATATCAAAAGCTGCTTGCCCAATGCAGCCAAGGTTGGTAATGGCTCTCACGACAATTCTCTCTCTTCATGATCAACAACAGTACATGTACAACAATCAGTTTCTTCCCGCACAAACTATCTCAACAATACTAGATTAGAGCGGTTCTTGAGGTTGCTGCTAACTGGAACAGAGTAATCTGCAGTAGTACACAGAGACTAAAAAGTTAGATATGAAAAACACTGAGAATTGCAATCAGACTGCAATTCAATTTGTAAACACTACTAACACATAAAAAAATTTAATGATTAAACTTTTTATATTTTCATTTAATATTTTCAAGTAATTTAAAGTTTAATGTTATTTTTTTAATAAAATAGTTATGTTATAAAAATGTTATGTAAAAGTTAAGTTTTGTTTGATTTATTACTTTTAAAATAAATCAATCAATATACGAGTGTGTATGTAATATTTTATTTTTATTAGTTTTAAAAGTAAATAAAAACCTGCAATTTTACTTCCCTTCCAATTTTGAAATAAATAACTATTTTACAGTATTAAATCTAATCATTATAATGTCAAGTTATATCTTAATTTGCTGGAGTGACGTTAACAAGACGCCTTCTTGCATGTCACTCTCTCTGAGAGGGGATCTTACTGCACACAAGCGGTGGGTTTGACGAGAAGAAAGAAAAGGATCGGTATTCCAGCCGCCCGCGGGAAATTGCTTCATCAGCAGCTACCTACCCTGGCTACGTGCCACGGGGGTGCTGCCGGAAAACACCCTCCGCGAGGGATCGTCTACATTCCGGGACACAGTATAAAATTTACCTTGGCATGCTCAAGGTATAACTAAGATCAGCGTAATTTTGGATGATATAAAAAGAAAGCAAATAATGGATAATAAATTATTTTAATAAGACACTTCAAAAAGGGATATTACATTAAATTTCATGTTCAAACTACATATTTCCAGGAGAGTTGCATTTCATTTTTATTTCAAAAGACGTTAAATGCAATTTGCACTCTCATATTTAAAAACGTAAAAGTGGATTTTTACATTTTTTTTCTTGTCAAGTAGCATACTACGCTGTAATATTTAACATAAGTGTGTGTTTTTACTATTTTATGAATAATTTATTTAAATATAAATTTTCTTAAGTTTATGTTTCAGTTGATATAATTTAGATTTGTAATAATGGATAGTGAAAAGCAATTTTTATGGTTTAATGCTAAAACCACTTGAGTATTCTTAAATAACTTTGCAATTCAAGAAGTTTTTACGTCATAGTAATGTCTGGAAGCCTTAAAACGATAAAATTTAATGTCAAGCTGTACAAAGGTAAAGAGTCCTCTGACATTTTCAATTCCTACTTGTATATAAAACTTGATATTATGCTAAACTTTTCGTGTGTGTTTTTTTTTTTTTTTTTATTTTTCTACTATTATGTATTTTTAGCTTTAATTACATAAATTCGCATGTCAAACTTTTCATTTAGATTTTATTTTTTATATAAATAAAATGTGTTTAAAAAATCCTAATAATACTTGAATAATTTTTGTACTTAAAAAAACAACAGCAACAGAGTTCAACATTTAATCAGTGCTGATGTGAGCTCTTCCTAAAGCGCTGGTAAAACGTTATATTATTTTAAAACCCACCAAAGTTTTCACAAGGCATGGTATGAAAGCATTGTCGGCTGCGGAAGCATCAAACTAATCCCCTGATTAGACCACACAACAATCTCTCTACCCTCGGCAACTTGCTATCCCCTCTTTTTTTTTTTTTTTTTTCACTTACATTTTAAACTAGTGCCATGGGAGATGAAGCAGAAAATGTACTCTCGTATGCCGTTGAAATAAGCTTTATTCCCACTCAGATTCAGAGAAACGAAAAAATAAAAAAAAAAATAAGGAAAAAAAAAACTTGCTACTGCACAATTTCACAAGCGAGTAAGAGGGTGGGGCTGAGAAATAGAGGGTAAAATGTAGACTTCCAGTGATAAATAATGCTAGTGTCTTTTTTCTCTCTTTCCCCTTTTGCTAGGCAGTGGCATAGTGGCGGTAGCTAGCGCTCCGCTCCGACACTTTCAATGGAAACGGCGTGTAAATCTTAGCGCCGCCGGGGCCTGCTCTCTCTCTCTCTCTCTCTCTCTCTCTCTCTCTCTCTCTCTCTCTCTCTCTCTCTCTCTCTCTCTCTCTCTCTCTCTCTCTCATTCTATGTTTCGCATTTTCTTGAGAAACCGGAGTATAGACGGGTGGGTAAGGCAGAGGAACGCGTTTTACGCATTTCGCCTCAAGGCTTTTTGGTTATACACTTTTCACGAAACATCATCTTAATCTTGAAGAAAGAAAAGAAAGTAACTGAATTACTTATCTTGTTAAAATGTAAAAGATATTCTGTATAGTCTCATTACCATGAAAGTCAAGACCTCCCCTCGTTTTCCTTAATTCATTTCAATTTTCATCAACAATAATCAAAAAGCGTGAAAACGTCATCGTGCTGAAAACTAATTTTATTCTCCTTATTTTATTATTTGCATGGTACTATATATACAAGAAAGTTAATCGATTCAATAACGTATCTGTATGTGACAGTTCAAGACACTGAAATAACATTTCACACTTACAGTAAATGTGTCAATATTTCATTGTAAGTGTTTATATGTTAACGCGTTTAATTTTAGCGTTGCCAAGGAGGGGGGTGGGGGGGTGTTTAAGATGACCTTCAATTCTTTTAAAGAGAAATATTGTGTAAAATACTGCTCCAAAAAATTTGTAAAAAATTTGTAATCCTTAGTCTTAGTCATCCAGCAATGTTTTTCCGCCTAAAAAAAGTAAGAAAAAAAAACTATTTTTTTAACATGTGATTTAAATAGCGGGTAGTTTCGACTCCTCTCCCTCCCTCTTGGGTTAGCGTGTGACAAAAAAATTCTTGGTAATGCTAGCGTTAATATTACATAAAAAATTTAATATACTATAAATTTGTATAATTTCTTTTGAGAAACAAAATCCTTGACTAGTTAACTGCGTCAAAATCGTTAACGTACTTAAGTAAGAAATATTTGCGTATCTTTAAGTTTCATCTTATCTTCAAGCAGCAGTTCAATCGATGGACACGCACGCTCAGCACGCCGAGGAACGCGGGCCTCCTGGCTGACTGCATGGTAACCTCAATGACAGGTACACCAGCATGGCTGAGTGTCCATGAAAAAATATACAATTTTAATGTACGCCTTGTGTTAGGCAACATGTTAAGCAAAACAATGCAGTGGGGCAGTGGTCAATTTTTTTTTACATTAAATTTTTAAAAATAAGAAAAAATGTTTATCATGTTTAACAAATTGCCTAACCATACTACAAAATCATATTACAAAGCTTGCTTTGAGTACTATTTTTATATCTTTCAAATTATTTTTCACTCTCATTTCAATTTGTGATTTAAAAAGAAAAATACATAAAAGATGTTGAAAAATAAAAAATTGTATGCTCACATTTCTGTAACGGGAGAGAAATCTAAAACCTTTATAAATTTAGAAGTTCGAGATTATCTTTAGAAAAACAAAATTTAATGCTGTAATACATTTTATTACCATGCATAGAATTGTACAACAGAGAATTTGAATTCTTACAATTATTGATTATTGACTAAAAAATACTATGCTGTAAAATATTTAATAATTAATCCTTCTTAATACTGGTATATGACCGCATATCTAATTACTCTAAATATTTCAAAACAATGCATTCCTAAATAATTTAATTGTGATTTTTTTTTTCGCATTCTCCAGGAATCAGTTTCTACGTCACCTGGCGTTATCTATGAGCCTTGCAGTCGCCAGGAAGTGAGACGAACACAACGTGAAGCCTGGAACAAGTAGATTTGTCAAACAAGGATCAACACAAAGCTTGTGTGTGATTTTTATCTAGATAAATTTATCCCCAGACAACTTAGAAACGCCAACCATATCCACTTGCTATTGTACTATTTATTTCATTTAATATAACTTCCAGCTGATCTTTGACATTTGAAGAAAATGTGACATGCCTTTTGTATATTTTTTAGTTACAAAAAAAAAGTAGAGAATAAAACAAAGGAATTCTTGTTTTTTTCTTTCCATTTGTATTTTTTAATTAATTACACCAGAAAATTTTAATATGAAGTTTTCAGTTCAAAGGTCTGTTCTCATAAAAATATCGTATGATTTTACAAAGTATAAAACATTATCACATTTTTAAATCATTTTTATAAAGCAGCCATTTTGATAGTTGATGAAAATGATAATGCTGTTCTTTATATAAATGATATTTTGCCTTTTTTTTTCTTCATTTTTTTTGTTTTAATTATGTAGCTAGTAATAAAATTCTGACTTTGTTAACAAAAGGATAAGAATTTTTTAGTGACTATGCGACACCAGACCGATATTTCGCTGGTTGAGATTCAAGGTTCAATGACCTGGTGGTCCATCTGGTAATGAGAAGTACGTGCTCACACTTTAATGGAAGCGACGACTTCCCCTGACTAATGAGCCAGCTATAAAGTTTCATCACTACCATGTTTTAATTAAGGCAATTTTTACACATTCAAGTGGCCCACCAGGTCAGTACGAGCTTTGTAATTACTCTTAATAATCTACCTTAATTTTTTTAATATACTGTTAATTTTTATATTTTAACTACTAAAAGTTTGTTTTAATTACATTTCATATAAATCAGTTCTTTTAATTACATTTTTAATGTTTTTATCATTAATTATTATCATACTTGATATTTTTTACATGCAATTACCCGTAAGAATTTATTATTATTATTATTTTTTAAAGTATAAGAACTTAAACAATCAATGCTTGCTATGAATTTAATATGCATAATATTATGTTAATACTTATTATAAAGCATTATACAATAGAAACATAAATTTAAATAATTCATAATCTTGAAAATATTGCTAACACTATTATAGCATACCAAATATTTAAAGTTAAAGTTATTATTATAAACAGTTATGTTAACTTAATTATAACAATAAGTAAAATTATATAACTTTCTCCCCTATAATTTATTAATTAACTAAAACATTGTTTCTAAAATCTTCAGTATACTACTATAACAGTAGTAGTAAAGTTTTACCTATCATAAATGTTTGAGTATGAAAGTGCTCGCGTGAAGATGAAAGTAAAATAACTTCACCCTACAGCCTCGAATCATGTAGTTGACTTGGGTTAATTCTACGGTCTGCACTCCATTACAAAGCCACGAGTAGTAATACTAGCAGGCTCTACTGCTTGTATTGGGTGGAGATCAATGTTATGGTTGTGGGGGGTAAGGAGAAGGGGAGGGGGGTATTCCTTCCGCACGACATCCATCAGAGAGGAGGTCGCGTGCTTACTCCTGGAGGCACGCAGCCTGCTGGGCACACGGTACACTCACAAAAGCAGGTAACTCTTAGTAAGGTCGAATTATTTTTTATATTTTCACTAAAAATACAGGATTTTTTTTTTTTTTTTTTTTTTTTTTAATATATACTTTATTTATGCACATTGCATTCATAGGTTTCAATGGTGTGTATTATGTGGAATTTGTTAAGTTAAATTATGAACATAAAGATTAAAAAATTATACCCACTTTCGGTGGTAATATGGTGAAAATAATGGTGCAGATAGGTTTGTGTCATTTGTGTCACGTTTTCTTTCAACATTTGAATTTTAAAAAATTGTTAGAAAAAAATTATTTGAACTGAACTTGATTTCTTAGAAGGTGAAAGTGTACACATTTTATATTTTCTATGTAAATAGGTTTAAACATTTTATTAGAAAGTAAAAGAAATTGAATCAAAAGAAAAGCCTCCACCTTTGCAAGTTCAGTGAGGAGACAAAAGTCTATAAAGCTAGATAGAAAAATACCTAGAAGAGCCTAAATACATGTGAATTTCTGTGAAGTAATCTTGTCTTGTGGGAATTAAGATTTTCCAGAAAAAAAATGTTTTCTAAGAATAAAATTTACTTTATCTAACTATTTCAACGTTGTTATTTAATGACATCTTTAAAATTATAACTTTCAATTAGTATTCAATCTCTGAATATTATTTAATATTATTTGTGCATTTAATTCTTACTAATTGTTAAGTAGACTTTTGTTTTACAAAATAACAAATATTTATAAAAACGAAGTTTCAGCGTGAAAATAATATGATATATTTGGTTTTTGAAAGTTTCCTAGATGAATAATTATTACTGATGCAATTATGTAATACATATATTAATTTTTTGTGATTGTATAATTATGGAATATAATTAAGTAAAAAGAGTCCAATTTGGAGCAGGGCTTGATAATTAATAAATTCATAATAGCTCGGAAACTTTAAGTCGAACCCACGTCTCTCTCTCTAAAGCCAGTCTTATTATAAATAACTATTTTCTAGGTATCAAATTAATTATAATAAAAAGGGTTACAAAATTTCATAAATTACTAAAACTAAATCAATTTATTTGGTACATTTTTTATTTTTAAAATAATTATACAATAATTAGCAGGTAATTTAATATTCACTATTTTGAATAACAACTTCTTGCTGGTCGTTGACGTGCGTAGTTAGTACACCGCAGCTCCATCTATATCTCTTTGTGTTGCAAAAAATGCGTAAACTTTTTAAAAACATCACTTGTCCTACGTTTCAGATTTTGAAAGATTGTGAACTTTCTAAATAAAATTTGGTTTAATAAAAACTTAATTGTAAAATTTTAATGAAAATAAACTTCCTGTGAGTCTTCCTCTTTAAAATTCCCATAATTTTAAATGCTGAGGTCACGGTAAATAATGTAGCATACATTGATATTCTGGTCACTGGGGTTTGAATCACATGGAGGTTATTGTGCAAGGTATTCCTCTTACCCTCTGCAGAGGGGTTGCTCACCACCGGCATCTGCAGGAATTGCCAAGGGGGTGGGGCACTCTGAATAATTTCTGGGCTAGATAATTACTCTAGCAGGCATATATATACAGTTTGCATTATCCAGCAAGCAACACAACTGCGATGTAAAGCATCTCGTTCCTCAAGGTCATCGTAATCCTAACTCAAAGTCATTTTGAAACCAAGGTGGAATTGAGTACGTAAAAGAACAAAATTATTTAATAAGTCAATAATAATTATTATGCTAAGCAAGACAGAGCTTATTTATCAATGCAAGTTGAGAACAGTTTTGCTTTGCAGTGGTAAAAAAATTGTGATTTGTTATAACATTGTTCAGTAATAGTGTATTTTTTATTTAAAATTTCAAAAAAAAAAAAAGGCACAAAATTATATTATTTTAGACTTTTTTTTAAAATAATTTTTAAAAATATTAAAATTATCTTAATTAAGGTGGTACTACCTAATATGCTAAACATGACGTCGTAATGTTGCACTGTGATTGGCTGTTGATGATGTGAAAAAATCAGACTAGTATAATTTTATGTTATATTGTGTTAATTTTTTAAATTATATGAAATAACAAAAAAAAATATTACTGTCCAATATAATACATACACACAGTGAATTAAGAAAAATCCTAAAATTTAGTCTTATTTGCTGCCGTCATGAGTTAAATGAACACATCTTGTCATGATTTTTAGACTCAATTTTTCAAAACTTAAAATTAAATATTATCTTTAAACGTTTTGTGGCTGCCTCCTCCTTCTCTATCTCTTAACTCATGTATTTTAATTTTTTCATTAATTTTTACAATTAATATAATTTTTTGGTACTAAATTTATCTTTAACAGTGATTTATAGCTCACAATATAAATCCTTAAATAGTAATAAAAAAATATTCATCTTCTATGCATTCTATATTGTATAGCATGCAATTTAACCACATGGAAGTTATGAAGTAAAGAAGATTGAGTCAGGAATCACTGATGAGCAATACCATCAGCCAGTCGGGACGGATGGTCATGCTTCCTCTCTCACCTCAATGCGCGGTTACAGGCTCGGCTGATTGCACTGCATATTGAACTGTAATGTGCCCCCAGGCAAATGCACTTAACATGCATTCTATGTCCCACTATCTAGCAAAAGGCTTTGTGCATGCAATGCAGTCTAATATAGAAGCAAGGTGGCAGCATCAAATATATTTCATATGCAAATTATACCATATATGCAGGCAGTAGACTGCTAGCTGGTTGGCCTAGCTAACTATCACACATCATATATGACTATGATTTGACAGCAGTAGTATATAGTATAGTAGCTATATAGAAAATAGCAATTTAATGAACAGAATATTATGAGAGAGAAATTACATGTCAAGAATTTTATTAGAATAATAATTCTTTTATTTTATGCAGTGACCTAATAATATCTTACAAGATGACGACAAAAATTTGCATTTAAATATCAGCTTTTTTTTTTTTTTTCAATGACTTTTACATAAAAATTATTCTTTTATTAGAGTAAAAATTGTGACTTCTTTTGTTACTGAAAAGAGATTTTCAACTTTTATTTAGAGCGACATAAAATCACAATATTGTTATATTCACTATTACTATTCTCATAAAAGAAAATAGTAATAATTTCTTACTATAATGTATAACTGACATTATTTATTTATAAAATATGATATTATTATTATTATAAGTTTATTATTACTGAATGTCCTTTGATTCTTTATACACGGAACTAAAAATGTAATGGTACCAAGTATAAGTAAGCAGATGTTTGAATAAATCATATTTCAATGTTAATTACAGTAATTTTATACGAGTTACGTGCACGTATACCAAAACAGCTGTATTTGTAAGTTCCATGCAATTGTGTGCATCATGCAAAATGCAAGTACAAACTTTATCATCATCAGTAGAAAGAGTTTGCATGTCAAACACATGAATTTCATGAATTATAAAATATGTAATGATTGAAATCTGATGATGTAATGAAAACTAAGACACGAACACTCATTTGTCTAGTTCCTATAAAAGTGCAACATGAGAATGATTTAATTCACATGGAACTCACTACATATATATCATATGATGATGTAAAAACGAGTAGTACTTCACTGACGCAAATTGAATTAAATGTCTGTTCAACTGGAGTACTCCATATTGTACTCTAGGGGAAAATGTGGGCGATTAATTCTCCAGTCACAGAAAATTCAAATCATATTTTATAATATAAATAAAAAAAACTAAGCACGTTGTAAATCTAATAGTAAGTAATATTGTAAATTGCAACAGGTACAAATCTCTTCAAAATAAATATATTATAGTGATCTTTAAACTCAAAAAATTTATTAGTTAATTAAGTGACAAAATATTAATACGTGAACACATCTAATTTCTCTATTGTCAATTAATTCATAATTTTTATTAAAAAATACGTCACCATAAAATCAAAGGTTATTAACTTAATATTGTTATTCTACTTAATAAGTAGAATTTAAAATTTAATTTTACCATATTAATATTAATTTGAAAATAATAAAAATCAGATATAATATAAGATTTTTTTTATAAATGCTTTATATTAAAAGACTTAAAGCATTACCGTTTGCCTTAATCTTCATCTATAAATTTTTAAGTTAATTTGTTACTTGGCTAACTTGAGGTTGTCACTTAAATGGAGAAATACAATAGTAATTAGTAATAGTAGTAAATTAGAATGTGAAATCACCTTTAAGTAAGACTTTAGAGTGCAACCATCTTATACCACAAGCTAACTCCTCAGTAAATAATTATTAGTATTATAATTTAGCCTCAGAGAGTTCCAACTAACTAAAGCTGCACATTTACTGACCAGCAAGCAAGTTGTATCTTCTAACGTTTATACAGGCTGCACCACTTGATAATGATAAGAAGCTAACTGGCAGGCCATATAGGTCACTTGAGAGCTCTCATAGGCGTCGAGATAGCTGGCTGGAATAACAAGAGAGAGTTCTCAAACTGCCAGCAAGAAGCAGAGATAATTAAACCCAGCAGCACAAGTTTAGAATAACAAATATAAGAGGAGTTAGAATAATTTCAGATTGAAAATAAGTAGATTTGTTTTAATATATTCTTTTGTTTTAATTGAATTTTGGGGAAAAAAGTACTTTATCACGCTTTTTAAGGAGACATGTTTCCAAAATTTTTGAATTTTATTCAAACATTTGCTTTACATAATCATTTCATTTACAATTACTTAAAAATTAAATCATATTAAAATATCATGTTGCTATTAAGAGTTTTTTTTTAATTTATGATCAGCTGCTAGAATCATAATTACCTAAATATTATTATAATAAAAAATTGTGGGATAGTAATAATACTAATAATAAAATGGATTTGCCTTGACGTTTGTGTATCTAATCATCCTAATGAATAATTGTCTAATTTAATGTAAAATATATATTATGGCTCCTGGAGGAGACAGTTTAAAAAAAAAATATTAAAAAGTAGGTAAAAAAAAATTAGTTCTAGATATCTAAAAGGTACTTCAATTCATAGAAAACCTATAGCTACTTTGGTTTGTTGAAATGTTTAACAATATAATTTTATTTTTACCTCTGCAGTGCATTGTTGCAATCTATACTACTACTACATTCGTGACCGTGACACAACTGCTGCTGCTGCAATCGAATTGTCGCCTTCACGCTCGCTCAACCCTCTTGTCAATGCTAGATCAATAGAAACTTTCCAACATATAAAAATATCAATAACATTTTATGTTAGTATAGGTAAAAATATATATTTCTGTATATTGCTTTTGCTGGCTTCCTATTTTTATATCAATTTCCCATATCCCTTCCGTTTGATGTTAAATCTAAATCTGAAATAAATACACTCAACACAAAATATTTTTACGTTATATACTGACTGTAATATGATATGGAAAAAAGTTGGTGCTTCTGATCTAACCTCTAATCAATATCTTACATGCTGAATAAAAAAAGACGCAGCGTCGTATCAAGAAGAAATAACTCAAAACGTAATCTTCCATAATAATTTGACAATTTATTTTTATGGCATTAGATATTAATAATTTATTGCAAAGAATTTTTGATTTTTATAATAGATAACAGAACATTCTAAAATAGGAGCTCTTAAGTAATTAGCATCAATGACGTATTATCCATTAACTAAATTAAAGAGTTCTTATTCTTTATTTTAAAGTAAATTAAATCCCTAAATTCAATAGAGATTTTTTTCATCAATTCGTAAATCACATGAACGCGCCTTTGATAATATTAACTTGAATCTCAATATATATGTATTTTTTTTATTCTTGGAAATCAATGTCTTCAATTACGTTCTCAAATAAAATGACACAAAATGAATTTCATTCAAGAGATGCATTGAAGCATACAGAAACAAGATAGAAATAAAAAAGAGCTCATTTTATTGAATGTAGAGACGCAATGACATGGTGGAGTAGCGTGGGGGTTGGGTGGGTGGCTTGGTTTCGGATAGTAAAAAAAAAAAAGAGAAGGAATGAATTTTCTATATCAGCTAGGCTTTGCAAAGAAATACATCCATCAAGATGGCTGCGTCTGCAATGAAAACTTTGCTTGAACGCATTGAGTACAGAAAGTTTAGAAATAGGCAGGTACAACGTTAAAAGGTTTTAGTACTCTTATATCAATTTATCATGTTTTTAATATTATAACGTTATCAAAAGAAAATAACATTTATAAGTTTGACGTTTTAAAACACATATTTTTAGATTGTGATAAAAGTTGGTTGTATATTTAGTTGTAAAAAGTTTCTAGTTGAGTACAAAATTAAATTGAAAAAAAAAAAACTGAACCTTTACAGAGTTAGCAAAATCAAATTTTGATACTCTAAAGAAATGTTTTACGAGTAAAATTGGGACTTACCTTTTTTGTGGAAGCCACACAAAATAAAACAGTTTGCTTTCAATTTTCTCAAAATAAAGGTGAATCAAATAGCACGTGAGAAACTCATGATAATTGTAACCCCTATGGCATTTTCTAACAAATAATTTTATTCGCTGTAATTGCGAAACTAATGCATTAATATTATTTTTTATGTATTATGTGGTTTATATGGATTATATTTTATATACATATATATAAATATAATAGATATGTATTTCAATGTATTTTTTTAGTCATTCCATCCTAATTTTTTTAACAGATGAAAAAAAGCAGATTCAAATTTCCAGTGGGTCAAATATTTTTCACCACTTTTTCAAAGTTTGTACAATTAAGTGCCCTGCATTAAGGAGGTACACCTTAGGGTTGTTACGGATTTTCTAATGTAATACAGATTTCTGAGGTTTTTGTGTTACCCGCAGCCATGACTTACTTGGCCTGTTCATAAACCCTGCTCGGTGTACACTTTCTACAGCCAATCGACCTTATATCAAATGTAAATAAGGTCGATTGGGTGCAGAAAGTGTTCACAGAGCAGGGTTTACGAACAGGCCTACTATTACGCCAGTACCTCAAAGAGCGGGAAGTTTGAGTCACAACTATGCTCATATTCGTACAACTTTGCAATAGAAAAATGTTTGCTTTCTAACGCCAGTGGCAATAAATGCCGAAGTGAGCTGAAATAAAAATAAAAGGTTTGACAGAATATTTTAAGATTTTTCAACTCAGTATTATTTTATTAAATTTAATTATTGTATAATTTATCCGTTAAATTGTGTGGGTGTTATGTAAATAATTGCTTTGAGGAACGTTGGAAATTTGTATAATAATCATTTACATAAAATATTTTAAACATTTTAGTATAGGAATTTTTGTTAAATAAATTGAAAATGGTAATATTTAAAATAAATAGATGTAATATTTAATGTCATTATAAAAAAAAATAAATAAAAAAAATCAATATTACTACTACCATTCCAGAGCATAAATAATAAAATTCTTATAAGTTATAAGTCCTTGTATATTTAAAATTATCATATCAGTTATCACAGTTATACGTATATTACAGCAGTATTATTATGTGTATATATAGTCAGTTATAATATTAATCCATGAATGCTATGAACATTGATATTTTTATTTCAAAGCAAGATAATGATGAAAGTGGCAAAATATATAGTATAATATCTTCTTGTTATTATTCTCACAAAATAAGGGATGTCCCTCTAACTTTCTTCTCCTCCAATCCTAAATTTGGCAACACGGGAAGCGGTTGATTCGAATATGTGATTCACATCGTGCCTGCTGTCACTCGATGTGAGTCGGGAGGGAGGTGACAGCCTTGCAGCGATCTGGACCTCGGTCTGTGTCTGCAATGCTTGAGTGTATAAACCATGCAAATATTGTATCTTCTGGAATTGGGCTATCTTACCAATAGCTTGTCCTGGATAAATACATTAAAAAAAATTAAAAAATAAATAACATCATACTAAAGCCAGTAAAAATTTATACAATGAATAAAATTAAATGAAAGGTTACTTCATGTTAGTATAAAGTTACATAAAAATTGCAGGTGTGTAGCAATAATAATCACAATTGAACAGCTGATTATTTAACAAAATATCGACAAAACTTGCTCACCAGATTTACATAATTTCCAGTTTTAATGTTAGATACATATGACTGTACAAGTTCAAGTTCGCCATCTAGTAGAGAAAATCTGCGCTAAGCAGCCCCAAGCCGACGCGAGGCGGGAAAAGACACTTCTCCCTCTTGCTCATCATTGATCCTCGCGTTTATTCGAGTGAGAAAAGTTGCAAATTTTGTAGGCGAACTGGAGGAGTTATTCAAGCAAGAATCAATTTTCCAATGCATATCACGCTGTGCAAAGAAAATTTCCATCTTTTTCTCAAATCTAACTACTAAAAGACATTTTTATGATGAATAAAGATGAGATAAAAAAATAAAAAATATCGATGAACTTCCACGGTCAGCATTTTTCTGCTAGAAAGAAGACATTTCCATACGAAGAGAAGATTCTATAAAGTTGGAGGAATATCGTCGGAAGAATATTTTTTTTTTTATTTTTTTACTATCGGCAGTCTCTGGATATGATTGAAATGTTTTAAACTTAATATTTATTTTATTGCTAACTTCATCATTACATTTATAAGCCTTTGACATTATACGATAATAAAATCAATCATAAAAAACCAATTTGTTGTAATACTTTTATTAATTTTATAGAAATACAGTGCTATTTTATTTTTATACTTTCAAAATTCAATATCATATGAAATCACTTAGAATAAAGTTCACGTATCATTTTTACGTCCAAATAATATTTCAAGTTAATTTTATTTTCAGAGCTATACATTCAGATACATAGCAATATCGGACAATCAAACTCGTATCACAATGATGCTTTATTCATGATGGTAGAATAATAGCTTGTTATCCGGTCATATTGTGTTCACTACAATAATAACTATTATTATTAGTGCACAGAGAGCCACATCATAGTATCTACAAAGTTATTTAGTTCGTTTTATTATTTATCATTCTTAAATTTATTATTTACATATTATTAAAAATATCATTTCCCTAAATAGGTATTTAAATTTGAGTTTTATAGCTAAACATATCTTATAAAACAACATCACATCTTTGATAGAGAATCTGTGCAGGATTTTTTTTTAACTAAAGCGGCGGCAATGTGCCAGCAAGTAGGCAGGCATCAGCCAGCAATCATCTCATCACCCCACCGCTTTAAAACGCTGAAGCATGGGGATATATTCGAAAAGAAGGAAAGGAAAAAAATAATATAAAAAAATACGAAAAGCGTGCGTGGATCGGAGGTAGTTTATCGTTGGTTAATGGCCGAATAAAAGGCATAGTGCTCTTACTGCTCCCGTGACTCTTTGTCAGTCTACAGTGGAAACCACTTCAATTTACACGTGACTTTATAGGTGTGACGTCACATGAATTCCCAATGTTATTTTATTGTGATTTACGCACGATTTTGGTGCATTTTGGTGCAAATTTGGTAAGCTAATTTATTTTGCAATAATTTTATCACTGCTTCGATTTCTGGGAACAGTCAATAAAAGTAAAGTAGTGCTTAAATAAAACAAAAATCAAAATTATAACAGAAAAGGGTACACATAATTTTACTTATAGTAATTTTTCTGTTAGTATCAGCAGTCATGCATGTCAAGGTTTTGAGTAAAAAATTAGCAATTTTAATTGAAAATTTCACACACAAAAAATATATATATATCGTTCAATAATCAAAATTTCTTTGTCATTTGCAGTCGGCAATCTCATGAATTCAAATCAAAACATTTTATAAGTATAATTACATGAAAACATTAAAATAAATGTAAGTATTTATTTAGTCTTACTTTATTTTCATATATATAATTTTCATTATTACTTTCGTCACTTTAGACTGAATGAAATGTCTTTAGATGCGGATGATTGTTCATTTCTTTTTCTCAAATCAAGTGGAGATTTCCTCGATTCATCCGAGCGTGGTCCATTGAGTCCTCCCTCGTTAGCAGCTCCGTTCACACCAAACCTGCTAGACGAGCACCGAGTCATCGAGGGCCGAGAGATTCCTTCAGGAGGGATAACGTTATATGTAGTTACTGCATTTTATATGTATTTCATAAAATATATTGTACTTACAAGGAAATATATAATATAAAAATATAATATTATTGTATACAAAATAAAGATAAATAGTTTCAATAATAAAAGTGGTAATGTGATAATTTAAAACGTGGTCTTTATAACATTATAAAAAAAAACTTCATGGGAAAAATTTCCAACATCAATTTAAACACTCCCATTACAAGTGCGCTGTCAGCCTCAATAATCAGAAAGCGATCAACGTTTTGGGAAAACTTTTTTCTTGCTTTTCCATAGCAAGGCTCTTCTCTCTCTCTCTTTATTGCCATGTTCCCATCTTATTTTTTTTTCTCCGCACTTCATCACGTACCAACAGAAAAAGAAAAATTAGAGTGTTGAACAGATCTTGAAAAAACAGCAGCAGTAACATTTACACGAACCAGAATATTGGAAACATCTCCCATATCTGCTGAAGTGAACTGATGACCTCGTTATAACGTTTTCAAAACAACATTTTTATGTGAAACAAAATTCAAATTGCCTTATTTTTATAGTTCTTGCCTTCTCTAGTATTATTTACTTTGCAATACAAACTTGGGCATATTTTTATCATTTTATTCTTTACTATAATTCAGTTGGAAAAAAAATAATTGAATTTTGCTACAGTGTTCTTCTCATACTTGACTGTGACATTTTGAAAAAATATAACTCGTGAATGTAAGAAGGCATTAAGTGAGCTATACATGTATATGAATAGAACAAAACATTTAAAAATTTGAATATAGATAAAGAAAAATATTCATAATTTTGAGGTAAACAAACGTTTGCGAATTTGCACTCATCCTCTGTAAAATAGCCTGCTCCTGCAAACATCTTATATATGACAATTATTTAAAGCTCCCATTTTTTTCTACTTTCGTGTTGACAATTTCTATAAATGTAACATATATTCAATCAATATTACATACAATTATTTTTGGAATAAATATTATATATATGTAAAAATCATATATCTAATTCAAAATTCATTTACTCACATAATATAAAATATACATTAAAAAAATATTTAATGAAGTCACATTTGCTGCAGAAGTGTTGTCATATCTCTAGAGATAGCGCTTTCTATTTGACATGAATCTTTCATGTATATAGTAGCATTTCAATAGAATATAACTGGTACTTTATATAGCTAGCGACCAGCAACGACTATAGGGTACTTGCAATATATGCACTTTTACATTACCCTCGGGATATAATATAATATAGTATATGACATTGTAAATTTCTATGATATCAATTTCATATCATATATATGTGTACATTACCTAACGTAATAATGTGACATAATTTGCTTGTATATATACTGTTACATATATACATGTATAGAGGAGAGCTATTCGTGTATTACATCAATAATAGATTGTTCCATACAACATGTTCTATATTACAAGGTACAATTGACTTAATGTTTGTTCAATATACAGGTTACAATGACACTAAAATATACGTCAAAGTTTAACATTTCAATATTTTTAGTGAAACAAAGGTTATTTATTATTAATTTTCCCAAAAATATCACTTTTCCATCATGTTAAATATTGCACATTTTCTGTCTCTCCTTTTTTTTTGTACTAAGATTACGCATTTAAAATAAATATCAAACAATAGGTCATTGAGCGAACTTTAGCAAATGTCAAGGTCATTATTTTTATAACCGACCCATATTCTTATAAAGTTGTTCGCTCGTTTATCCGTGGCACCTGCCACAAAATACATGAAATATATAAAAGTGGATAATAAAGTTTATGATGTATTTTATATAAATGAAATATGAACTTTACTGACCGAATAAAAAGTCAATAATGTTGCATTTTACTCTAAAACAGCATGCTTTAAAAACGACAGTCTATTGGTAAACCTATAGAAATTATTAAAATTATATTATTTTATAACATTTTTGTTATTTTTTTTCTAACTTTTACATAAGAGTAGTATAAATAATATCATGGAATATATTGGCGAACAAAATTTCAGTGAAAAAGAATCATATTTTCAACTTTTTTTAACTTAAAAATAAAATTGTTTCTCATTTAATATTTACTTTCTAGATTTTGTAGGATTAAAAAATAACATTTGAAAATTTACTATTAAAAAACATGTTTTAATTCTAGAAAATGACATTTTCAATAATTAAATTGTTTCCATTATAAAATAACATATAAAACCGTTGGTTTAATAATAAATAATATTAGAGAATCATAATAAGTTATATATCATAATTCATAATACTTAACCGTTATAATATATTATATAATTATATACATATATATATATATATATATATATATATATATATATATATATATATATATATATATATATATATATATATATAATATAGCAGCCTAAAAATTAAATGCATGTTATAATTTAAAATGTAAATTATAATTAAAATTTGGGGAGTATTCGCAAATATTAAATTTAACAACATTTTAGACAACAATTTTGTAGTTTCGATTTTAGACATTATTTTAAATTTTTCAACACAATTTTTTATTTTCAATTTGGATAAATTTATTAATAATATTTGGAAGGGACCCACAAAAGTAGGGTCTACGAAGAGCCGGAAGGTTAAATTCAGTCACTTGATTGTGGCCTGTACTAAGGGTTCAGTTAAAAGAAAAAAAAATGTTTATCATTATTGCAAGCAAGTATTAAAAAAAGTATTTTAAATTAAAATACTTACCATAAAATAATATTATAACACGTTTATATATTCAATCCTTTTAACAATGAAAATATACAATGTCCTAACAATTTTCATCAACGCGTGCATTATTTTGTCATCGATGCTAAATAAACAATTTTGTTCGTTCAACCTCAACTGCCATTTAAATTACATTGCGGATATTTTTTGAACTATCAAAAAATTTAGTTTCTACTTCAAATTGATTTAATATGCCAGAGAGTAATCTATATTGGCGATGAAATGAAATAAATTCATTTGATAATAAAGATACAATAAAAGTGTTGTTAGAAGAAATGTCAACAGCCATTCATAATGCATTAGAATGATTAATTTTATAGCGTGATTGACAGTAGTGAATCAAACGCGAATCATAACCGTGTTCAAAACAATTCTACTGTTGTATATGAATATTATATCTGTTATGAAGTTATACGACACACTTCATGTAATGATGCCGTAAAATCAGAACATTGTGTATATCACAGAGCTCAATAAAAAGAGATAAATTATGACAGAAAATATTTTAACTCTGTGTATAACCATAAAAACTACGTTACTTTTTTTCTTCTCTCTTTTATTTTTAATCGCTACGTACGCAAAAAAAAAAAAAGCCTTTGATATCATAATGTTTTAGTCCTTTGAGAGAAATAAAAAAAAATGAATAAACACGTTCAATAATTCTAAAATATTTCTATACCCCAAAGACAAACATTCGTTTATAACACTATTTTCGAAAAAAAAAAAAATAACTTATAAAGCGTCAGAATTTTTTAAATTACTTGTTCATACATTTGAAACATTTGTATAAATAAATAATGAAAGAGGAAAGAAAAAATTACAAAGAAATATAAAACAGAACTTTGAAAAATTATTGAGATTTTTCTCTTCATTTGGGGGGGGGGGGGAGATTTGTATCATTTCACTAAAAATCTATATCAATATGTAGGGTTCTAATAAAAACACACATTATTTTACAATTTTTTTTCCCTTCTCGTTAAATTCTACAGCATGTTAGATTCAAGTTACGAAAATTTTCTGAAGGTAATATCAATTGATTTTTTTATTAAATATCAAAGATCAGCAAAAATTACCAAATTTACCATTAATACGTATATACAAACGTAATCAGTAATTTTTTATTAATTTTAAATAAATGAATATTTTTTGTACAACCTTCAAAATTTAACTTTCTTGATTTAATGTAATGTTTTGTTTTTTTTATATACATCTTCGTATCGTCAATACCATCCAGTTCATATAGAGAAAGACGACGATTTTATGAGAACTTTGGTATTCATTGCATTATGAACCAACTCGCTATTAGATGAAGTAATTAAATAATTTATGAAGCTTGCAGAATACAGCTTACTTCTATATTATTCATTGGGCCAGTATGATCTATTCTGTGGTACATGCTAAATGTCAACAAGATATTGGATTAAAGCTATGTGTCAAATGCATGTGGTAACTTCCAGGTCTAAGAAACTCTATGTCATTATTTTGTTCTAGATATGGCATTATTTGTAATATCAGCTAATTAGAGTAATACGATTATAATTTTGGTTTATCTTTGTTTCCTGAGATATTCAAATAAAAATTAAAAAGTACTAACTTTTTATTGAAATTGCTGCCATATTTAATGAAGTATCCTGTAAAGTATGCAACTGTTTTAGTACTTGTGAACTATGGGTTGATGGAATATAGGATGATTATAAGATATGTCGCAAGCTGAAAGACTAATTGTATCATATCAAGCAAATAAGTAATTCTTAAAAAAAAAGTGTAATTGAACTTTAAAAACTATTAACTTGTTAGTCAATCCATACCAATAATTACCTTTCTATTTTTATAAATCCAAATATATATTATAATCAACGTAAATTAGATAATAAAATAAGCTTATGCTTTTAATATGGTTGGATGAAGTACATAATGTTCTTATGAATACGAAAATTTTATTGAAAACCGTTGATGTGCCATTGCCTGCAGTGTACATGGATATGAAGATCTTCATAGAGCTTTGGTACCACGGTGCCTGAGCACCAATGTAGAAACAGAACATTATGACGTCACAAACGATCTTTCAGAAGCTCGACCCTTGGCTTCCCAGTGACCACAAATCGACCGAGATGTCCACCGCGAAGTATCAACGCTACTGTAGTGAGGAATTCTCATCCACATTTTCTGAGGTCACATCAAGGTTACATCTTTGATCTTAATGCAGCTTTGCGGTGGTTCAAAACGCAAAAGTGGTTCTTACTTCTTAAGCATTATTTCAAAACCATATCTATATATTTGAGACTTATTATAGTATCTACTATATTGTGCTAAAAATTAACAAAACAATTTAATTATAATAAAAACTTCCACATTTGTTACTATTTTAATTTCATTAAATAATTAAGACATTGAAATAATACTGAAAGATTTAAAATATTTATTATTTGCATTATTTATTCAAATTAATAAGCTAAACATAACAAACAAAGAAGTTAAATTCTTATATTACCAAGTTTTATTTAATCCCCTTGAGTTTCAAATGAGAATCCCAAAACAACATTGCACCAACATAAAAAAAAGAGCACATGGTGCTACTTAATTTTTAATTCATTATAACTGTACTCAGTTTTTCTATAGTTAACGTTTTTACTAAAAAAAAACAAGCCAATGTATAAGAAGTAGGTTTGAAATTTGAAATCAAGACAAAGTAGGTAAAGTTGTATGAGTTCTTGGTACTGGAGATGTTAAAGCGAGCTTAGAGTACAACAATCGGCATCCTTTGGGAGGCAGGAGGCTCATTGCCGCGGAATTGTTTCAGCGGCCGCGTGAGCTATCGCACGCTGGGGTCAGCTTAGTAACAACAACACGGTGAGCAAAATCCGGGCATTCATATCAACCTCTCTCTCTCACTGCCTGCTCCCTAATATTATAAATTTATAAAGGGTAAATATATGTAAACAAATTTCATGCATAAACTATAACTTAATATTAATTAATTATGTATTTGTAATATAATTAATTATGTTTATGTATTATGCTTGTATTATTATTACTGTAGCTAACTTTGCAATCAAGTTTTGCTTCATTCAGCAATATTTGTATACTCTAAGATATTCAGCTACATAATATATAAAAAAAAGGAAGGAAACATAAAAATATTTTTCTTTTATGTTGTTTTGAAGGTATGAAGTTATAAGTCTCTAAACTACCATTTAAAAGAGCACTAAAAATGGATAGCTAAAAATTTTTATGGCTACGATTTTCACACTATTTTTAAACTTTGTAGCGCAGAAGCACCAGGAACTTATAGCGATTATTTTGTATTCCCACTACCCTAGTGTGAAACGCTTAATGCATTAAATATCACATTCAATTTTGACCTCAGTTACTTCGGAGTCAAAGGAAATTTTTGTCAAACGGAATCGAATGAAATCAATTTTAAAAAATCCAGAATGTTCTGAAACTTAATAGCTTATGATTTTAGCAAATCAAGGAGGCGGTTTCTTCACAATAGCTCTATATCCGGTTTCCGTCCATAAGGCCTTCTACCTTAGTTTTCTCAAAACTAATAAGACAGATTCAGTTCAAAATTTGCAAGTTTCCTACAAGTCTTGTAACATTTGAGGGGGCCGATTCCGAGCTCTCAATCAACTGAGGTCAATCCTTAAAGTTGTAAGAGAATTAAACAAAAATTAAAAATATATTATTAATTCCAGGTTCTATATCCAAATTTGCAATAAAAAATTTTCATACAAGTTGTTCATTGAAGAGATATAACATCTATTTTTAAAATCAAATGAAGTCATTTAAAAGAATTGTATATAGAATATAATTGAAACGAACACAGAGAATTAATAATTATGTTTGCTACAACATGAACCGGAAATAATTATTCACAATGACATAACATTTCCCCTTGCCTTTGTTTCAGTGCTTTTGTCAACCCCTCGCCACCGCGGAACTTCCATCACCGTTCTTGTAGTATATTATTGTTTTAATGAAGCTTACGCATGACTGATGATTGCTATGAGCTTTACATCGTGGCACGATCAAAGTTGGGACGATAATAATAATAATAAAATGAAGCCACAAAACTTGCACATGACGTACCACCAATGGAAGAGCGTTTCATCAAAGTTAGGTGGTATACACTAAAACTTTTTGTAATATGTGAATAATGTTATAAATAACTTAAATTATTAATTGTTAGAGAAAAACCTATAAATCTTCAAAATTAATTTGTAGTCAATCAAAGCATATACACCACAAGCCAACTCATTGAACTGTAGCCTTAATTTTGTATTGAACCATTACAATTAATTATTATTGTGATTATTATTTTTTTAAATATAAAAACGTTGTTGCTATTGTTATTTACTGGTCAGTAAATGTTATAAAAAGATTTAAATAAATTCAAAATAAGTCAATGGAGACTAATGGGGAGAGAAGAGAAAAAAATAAATGAATTGACACAACTTTTGTAAGTGCTTTAATTTTTATTTCATTCCTGGAAATTTTATTGAATTTAGTACAGTACCAGGAATTTGCAAAAGGAATAGAACCTAAAATTTATGGTACAGTACGTTATGGTAATTTCGATATACATTTTTCTTGCATGATATTATATTATCACAGTTAACAAAATTTTTTAATATTATTATTATTATTATTATGGTCACATGAGTTGTTATCCTTTAAAAAATTAAAAGTTTTCGTAAGATTTCAACATAAAAAATGTCTCATTTTTGCTTTAACAGGTCTGTTGTATGTAACATTCATTTTAATTCATCATCTCACCATTTTCAAAAAAGTATTAATTTAAAATTATAAGACTTCAAAAGACCCATTCTCCCCCTCCTAAAAAAATAAACTTCTAAAAGAAATGTAAATTTTTCAAAGTGAGGAAGGAGTTATTAATACCATGAAAGAAAGTTGTTACTAATTTAATGTTCGTAAATTAAAATTTTAATATCTTAAGGTAGAGATAACGTCCATCAGCTGTTTGACGTACTCCCATTTGATTAACATGTAAACCTTAGCAAATTCACAAAAATTCTGAAAAAATTTTAAGAGGCAGATAAAAGTGCCTAAAAGCCATAAAAAAAAGCTTCAAAACAATTTAACGAGCCATTTTTTCTTTTTAATTAAGTTTTTAGTTTGTCTCTCCATGGGAAAGCCCTATGCTGAAAATTAAAAAAAAATAATAATAAAAAAAAATCGGCTCGTTAAATTATTTTGAAATTTTTTCTTATGTCTTTTAGGCACAATCTGCCTCTCAAAAAAACTCAGAATTATTGTAAATTTGCTCAAGTTTACATGTTAATCAAAGGGGAGTACGTCAAACAGCTGATCGGCGTTATCTCTACCTTAAACTTACAACAATTTTACGACAAAATAAAGCAAATGAAAAAAATGAATAAATAATTTGAAAATTACTTTAAAAACAGTTTTTTTTTTAATTCTACACCCAAATACATGTTAAATAATCTATTTATTACTATGACGTCAGTATTTACTACCCTAAAACATAATATATTAGTATATTGTGCATCTCATTGTGTAAGTATGCTACTGGCAAGTTGCTAGTTCGTTATCTGAGCACCACAACGTATATATATATATATATATATAATATAGGAGAAGAAGAAGTAGAGATGGGGTTTCAATTTACACTTGCAGCACCTCAAGTTTAATGAAGTGTGTGTCTCCACTGAGCAAATACATTACTCTAGTTTCACGTATATACGAACGAGGATCTAGCTGCATGGATGCTTCTCACTTACTTGCTTGTGTATTTCTCTGCTATAGAAATTACTTAGATGTTTCATGCTTAAATATATATATATATACATATATAAGGTATCTTATAAAATATGTTATGTAACTATTTACAATATATTGCAACTAGTATATCAATATATATTAAGATATATCTAAGAAGATTAAATTAACTTTTACATTTTTAATTGTACGTCCATTCCTGTGGAACAAGTTTCTCAGTTTACGTATTTTATTACAACAAATCTTGTAGTTTATAGTACGATACAGTCCAGTGTGCAACTAGCCTTAATAGAGTAAACCTGGCAATACACATGCCCTAAGCAACACAAATTAATCGTCCCTCTAGTGCCGTGTGTGTGAACTGTAATGACAGTGATTGTGAATTAACACGATGTTTAGTTTATTAATACTGTGTACATACATTATGTTTATGGTAAATATTATATGTTTGTGATTATTATTAATGTTCAATTTAAAAGTGTAAATATTATTAACTTCAACACGTAATATAAGGTTTTTAAATTTAAACTATAATTTGAAACAGAAAATAATATATTTGTATTTGTACAGATTTTTTTTATCAACAATTGGGAAAGCAGTAATATATTGTAATTTTAACATTTTACTCAACATAGAGTAGAGAAAAAATAGAAACTTTAATTAATTCGTCGTTTTGTATCAAAATTATTTTGTTTACTAGTGTGGTAGCTAGAATATTCTATATATATTATTATTAAAAAAAAATATGAATTTAAAATACAAAAAGTCATCAGTTGATAAATATTAATTAAATTGATTATTTACATCAACATTCATAGATTTTGAGTAAATTGTTTGTAAATTTATCAGGAATTTAGGTGTGTAATTAATTAGGTAAAATAATTAATTTATAAATAATTTAATTAAAAAATATTTTACTAAATGTTGTAAAATATTTTTACTTGATATCCATGCACCAAATGTTACAAACTAAAAATAAATAGAAAGTACAGAAAAAAAAGTTAATGATTTAAAACTTTAATATGACCCAGAATCATAATATCGTAAGTTTTAGATGAATTTTACTTTAGTATGTTTAATATCGGATGAAGAGAACAAGTTCATCTTACAGCTGATATTCATCTTTAAGTAGGCTTATAATATATCCTCGCCATGTATACGTAAGCGATATTGAGGAAGTAACTAAGTAAGTATGAAGGGCGAGTGGTCTCTACTATTAATCTCAAAGTAGGGGGTAGCAGCAGTTGATATAGATAGAGCGCGTGACTACCAAACAGAGAGGAGAAAAAATTCTTGTAGCCACGTGGTGTTGCAGCAATGATGGACAATCCACCTGACCTGCACTGCATCGGTCATCAACATTATGACGTCATAAGCATTGTTACGTAAGGGTGAAACCATCAGTCTCGCTCACACGCACCCGGTACCTTTAGCAAGCACTTAACCCGCTAGAAGAACACTGAAGGAGAAAAATTGAAGCTCTAAGCAACCTGCTGCTCCCATTCTACACTTTTCCTGTCAGTTTTGCAAGCCACTTATTTTTCTTACGTCTAAAAACGTGTTAAGAAATCGTGATAATTTAGTAAAATATCTTAAAACAAAAATTAATCTTCAAACGCATATGTTATAATTAAGTATCAACACTATATTTATTTTATATAATAACTTTTAAAAAAAGAAGCTGATATGGCCATTCTAAATGCTATAAAATATAACATTATTGGAGGAATAAAAAGTAGAAAAAAAAGAATAGTTTTACGATGTCAATGTAAGGATTTTCCTATTCTATTCAAAGTAAAGACAAGATTTATTTGCTTTGAGAAGCAGTATAATATTTTCTCTCCCTCCCCCCCCCCCTCCTAAATTCAACAGCAGAGCATCGGTGACGTCAATCGGCTGAGAGAGCCTATAAATCTAGATTGAAACTTGCACCAGCAACATCAGTATTGGCAATTATTGTATCAAAGAATCGTTCACCTTCTTTAGACTTACGTACGTCAATATTTTCCAATGTACGTAAAATTCTCTCTCCCTCTCTCTTCAAGCACACCTCTGATTTATTTTCTTGAATAAAAAAAAAAATACATGAAAAAAAAACTCAGATAGATTGAACTGGAGTTTTTTCTCTTGGTAAACGTGGCAGTAACCTTAATCCCGAGGGCTTTGGTGGGGCGCGCGCTCGCTGCCACCTCGGCACCGCGCCCAATTACAACGAGACTCTGTCGATATCCCCTCCATTGGAACCAACCAAACAGTAGGCATACAGAAAACGAGATATATATTTAAAACAAAACCGTATAGCCAGAAAGAGAGAGAGAGTGAGTTTAATTTTGTGAAACCTTATCGAAATTCAATTACGATTTAGATGATATAAGATTTCATGAGATGTAATTTAAAGGATATTAGAAAGCCTTGAACAATAAAAGGTATACATATTAGTGTTAGATAATGATTTATGCATCAGTATTTTTGTTCGGATTCTCTGTAATTCTCATATTATATTTATATTAAAGAAACATTAACGACACAATTTATATTATATCAGATTATACAGGATACTCTGTATTCAAAGAATAATTTGGTTTTAATTAAGTATTCATGAATATTACAATAATAAAATATCGTATACATACATAATATATATGTATAACAGATTTGACTTGGATTACAAATAATGCGAAGGGTACTAATCACAATGGAAATAATATAATTTAATGGAATGAAATTTCAAAAAAATAAAAATAAATAAATAAATAAATAAATAAATAAATAAATAAATAAATAAATAAATAAATAAATAAATAAATAAATAAATAAATAAATAAATAAATAAATAAATAAATAAATAAATAAATAAATAAATAAATAAATAAATAAAATAAAATAAAATAAAATTTATAAAATTTGAGTTTCACTAGCAATGAAACATGATTGATTAGAATGATTACATTATCAATACTAAGAAATATATATATGTATATTAAATATATATATACATATATATATCCGACTCATCGTAACAATAAAGAATGCATCCTTATTAAATATTTAGATTAGTATTCAATATGATAACAACTTGGTTCAGTCTGTTTTCAAGAGCATGTAAAATAAACGCACTCCTTTTTTCCGATAACTAGGTAAGATGAAGAGTGAGACCTTATTTATGACCATTTTACAGAGTTACCTTAGTAGCGTGCTGGTTTGTAATCAGATGGTCCTGAGTTCAAATTCCGGTGCAGTGAGAACTTTGTCTAATCAATATGCATTTGGGAGGTAATTGATGTCATTACCGACCTTACTGACTGAGGTTTCCACGTTCTTTCATTTAAATTAGGGCTGGGATGGACAATTTGACCATTCCTACTCACTCCTCGTTTACCCTGTCCCTGGTGATTCAGTATCCTTCTTCTACCATAAATATTATATTTTTCTTTACTTTTTTATATATAACCTGAGTACCATGACTTTTTACATATATTCCACCGTAACATCCAATACGAACTCATCAATTGCTGGTTCCCAGTCTGAACGACACGTCTGTGAAAAGCCAAGACTCACATGACGTATTGAGACGAGTAAGCACTTAGCACCAACTACGTAAAAAAGAGAGGGGGAGGAACTTCTCCATCAATCACTCTGATCACTTTCTGATAACCAATACCTCCAGATGTACACCACCAAGCTCGTGTCAATGTGCAGACTCTTCGCTTCATTGCCTCCATACCGTATTGACAAGGTAATACTACTATATACTAAATTTGTTATACCAGAACCCATAAAAAATATATTTGTAGTATAAAAAATATTATTATAGAGTATTATATGACAATTTTATGTATATTAAGAAGTTAATGTGTTTGACACTATGTGTTTTTTTTTTATATATATAGTAAGTTTTGAACTATGGAGTCTTAAAGTCTGGATATGTAGTTAGAGAGTGTATAGTTAACTTTTAATGAGTTCAATATTACATGCAGTATTATCATAGCTTTGTTTGCTGCTTCCTCTTATCCATCAAGTTTCTGCCATATATTCTGCAGGCTTCAACATATTTAAAATTAATATAATATATTTACAATTACTACATACCTATATTTTGTACCAACCGTGCTTCATTTTAAGTTGTTATGTTTTACTACCAGTTGTTACTTGACATTATTTTAAATTTAAAGAGGAGACTCTTCATTTTTACATTACTTAAAAATTTTACAATAACTTCATTATCAAAACTTTCACTGCTTCCAACTACTAATTTATTAATTTTTATATCATTAACAATATTTCTTCTTGAAAGTTTACAGAAATTGAATTAAAAAGCTATAATATAGGTAAAAAGTTTTTCCTTACTAATTTGTCATTTAGTGGGAAAAATGTTTTAATTTAATGATTGTCTACAGTTCAAGTATAAAAATATAAATGAAATATTTTTAATTAAACCTTGTTGCAAATAATTAAAATTTAAAAAAAAAAAAGAGTTTTGTCAAAAGAATTAATGAAAAGAATATAACAAACCTTGCTTTGAAATTAATGTTTTTCAATAAAACAAAAGAAAAAAGTTTACAATAAAAGGTCATACATAATGATTACAATACACATTACATTTATAATATAGTATTGTTATAATGAGTTTTAATTATAACTAAATTAGTATAATGTTTAAAAAAAAATACTAAAAATGTTGCATTCTTTTTTTCTTTAAATTTTACGTATTTTTTTAATAAAAAAAGAATGTTCTACAACTTCCGACTTCACTTTTTTTTTAAAACCATGGTAACTAGAAAATAAAGGTTGCTTAAAACAATAAAATTGCAGTTTTAAACAACTAACAACAGGAAAACACAAATAAAACTTGTCACTGACCTTTGTCCTAACTCCACAAATTCAGTTATACACGAAATGACACAAATTCGTTGGAGATGACCTCTTTAGTTTGTATCTCTGCTTGGTGCTACGTCATACAAATTTCAATGCAAGGTTGGTGGATAACTGTGAGTTAAAGCAAGCTACGTCGTCATCTAATTAAAACAGATTTACTAAGCAAGCCAGTCGGAGTCCCATTCAGCAGACTCATAAAACTGGTAAAAACACAGAGAAAATGTCAAATTATAATCACCACTGTATAACTATATAAATATAATATATAAAAGATAAAATTTAATGTAGGGTTTATGATTTTTACTTAAACAAAAATGATAGAAAACATACATGTCTTTTGAATTTTAAATATTTTTTTTAAATCATATTTAGTTATATACCAGTCACAATAATTGATATAACTTTTTTTGTTTTTTTTTTTCACAAAAATAACTAAATGCTCAACTAGTATATTATTAACATAGGTAGTAACTGTAGTAGTTATAAACATAACTTAATTACGATCAGTAAAGTTAGTATATAAATTTAATTTAAATGCAAACAAAACTTATATTTCATCTCAAGTATATTTTCTGAATGTTAAATATACATTCAAAGGACACAATCCTTTGACAGGGCTGCATGGAAGATTCTCTCTCTCTCTCTCTCTCTCTCTCTCTCTCTCTCTCTCTCTCTCTCTCTCTCTCTCTCTCTCTCTCTCTCTCTCTTACGTAACTCTTTGCTCCTGAATGGCTTTTCTCATCTTCTGAATTTCTTAGTGCAAGCCAGTGACCATGGACCATGTAATACGGACTCTAGGGATTTCTCTTCAAGAAGATCAATATTTGGTAGTTAATTCTTCATTTACCAAGATTGAAAGACCAGTATATATTTAGTCCCAGTACGTGAAAGACCCTGTGACAATATTATTGCATATCACATGTCGTTGAATGCTCATGGAATGGGGTTGCAGACTAGTTAGTTCACTCTACTTTGAAGACGTTTTAAGCCCAAGTCCCGCGGGTTGAACACATGCTGGTTAAGCGGCTCGGTACAGTAATCCTCGTTCAACTCTACCTGAAGGACCTCAGATAAAATTTATATTCATGAGCCAAATTTTCTGTTAATATAATTCATTTATAAATCAATTGAAAATTTAAACTTTTTTCTTTAAATGAAAAATTTCTTATAAACAAAAGCGAGTTTAACATTTACTTTTATTGGGTGGAAATTATTATTATTATTTTATATTGCTCAGAAATTTCAGTTGTATTTCATTAATAAACAGTGTCATATTCAATCTTGAATGTACATACAATATTTTAAATGTATAAACAATAAAATTAAAAAAAAATGCAGACATTTTTTTCTTTAGTTCAAAAGGATTGTTTTGATGCGATACAAACATGTGTTACAACGCTATATACAACAGAGAAAGGAGTACTGAGAAATTGTAATATATAATAAATACAGAATTCTAGAAGATAGTATTAGAGCATTTACTGTATGTACTAGTTTCTGAAATCAAAGCAGCATATATAGCGAGGTAATTGCTGCGCCTAAACATTGCTCTATGTGAGAGCACAAAGGCTCTAACAAGTTAGACTCTGTGAAAAGCGGTGGTGCAATTGCAGCCAGCCTTGCTTTGTCCGTCAGTCGGTTTGACTAAGTACGGAACTACAAACAGCTGTCTGATGAGAAATTGCAGCAAAGAAGATGAGAGATATTACTCGCGAATCTTAAGGTAGATCAATCGCCATTACCGTTGCTTCTGAAAATAGTACTCCGTTATTAACCATAAGGTAATGTAGAATAGTTTTTTTCAACGTGTGTTTGAGATTAGGCAGTAATAAAATAAAATATTAAAAAATAATATAATAAAAATTACAATTTTTGATGGAAGATATTTTTTTTTATTAGCATTAAATATTCATGCTAATTTTTAATTAAGATCCCTTTCAGTCTGATGACCTGTAACTATTGATTATACTTAATCACTTGAATAAAATTCAATTTGCGTGTACGGTAAACTTCGTTAATGTTCCCTTGCTTGTTGAAGCAACTTGTATCGGCATACAACATTGGTGGAGACCTACGCTCGATTGCTTACTGAGGTATTGAATACACTACTAAGGTTTACAGTCAGCCGAGCTCACATGCCGGGCTAATTTTCCACAGCATGCACTGGAATGTACGCTCATCACATCTTCTATCACCCAGGCGCGGTCTCACCCGAATTATTTTAAACAGAATCTGGGTTAGGTGAACGTAAATAATGAAATTTACAAGCTACTTGGAATTCCATTTTGTGTTTAAAGGATCTAAAACATATCAAAATAAGATTGTTTAAAATTAAAATCAAGTTTAAAACAAAAATTGACTAAAGTTTACAAGCTAAAAATATATATTATTACAAAAACATTTTTGTTTATTATGTGTTTGACAAATTGAAGGAGGTTTTCTCTCATTTTATTATTAAAGAAAAGTTTTTGTTTTAAAATTTTAAGTATTAAATTTTCACCTATATTTTATATTAATAATGAAGCGTTAAAGTAATAATTAATATTAAGAGTAACACGATCGTTGTTAAAATATAAATTGCACCTATACATAATATAATCTACCTTTTAATTATGTACATTATGGGTTAAAAATATATGTAAAATTTGTTTGAAGTTGCAAGTTACAACATTTTGTTTACATAATTTAATATTTTACCACGCTGAGTTGGGAAAACAAAGAAAGAGAGAGAGATAGAGAGAGAGAGAGAGAGAGAGAGAGAGAGAGAGAGAGAGAGAGAGAGAGAGAGAGAGAGAGAGAGAGAGAGAGAGAGAGAGAGAGAGAGAGAGAGAGAGAGAGAGAGAGAGAGAGAGAGAGAGAGAGAGAGAGAGAGAGAGAGAGAGAGAGAGAGAGGAAGGTGGTGGTGTACCCAACCCACACACATCGTCACCTTATTTAGCAGCAGCAGCAGCTCTACACAACAATGAAGCTAAAACTGCTTTGTTGTTGCTTACAGTGAGGCTTATGTTAACAATGGTTGTCATAGCAACGATTGTCAGCAGCAAGTACTTTACCAAGAAAACGAATGGTTCATTGTTAAGATAAATAATTGCAACTTATGTAATAGTAATATGACTACAAAAATGTTTTACAAAAAGTACATTCCAAGTTACAACAAAGGCGTAACACTTACTTAAATTGAAAATACAGGACAAATAAGGATAAATCTTCATGCTACAGTCTCAAGCAGTGATTATAGAATCACAAAATGGTTCTTGGTGGAAAATAAATCTATGTTTTCCAATGAACAGAATTAGAAATGCATCAAAGTAAAAAAATTAAAAAAAATTGGATCTAAATTTTGTTGTTGGCATTTTTTTAAAAGAAAAATTAAAAATGTGTCCCTTAAATAAGAATAATAGATAAGAAATTTATTAATCTTCCAATAAAGGCAAGTGCTGAACACTCAGTTGGTATAATATTGAGATGCATTACCCCAAATTTTAAATTTTACCTACTTGTTTCGAATTTCAACACGAAATTTCTACACTTTTATAGTTTTATTTGAGTGTTTTTAAGAAGCATCTTACTGGATTTCCGAATGTTTGTTTACATATTTTGATGAATAAAAAAATTCTCTTGGTGAAAGATGGTTAAAAATTTTAAAAAATATATATACATTCCTATTGTAATAAAAAATATAATGCTTGGACTTAAGCTCTATTTTATTTTATATAACTTAAGCCTCTAAAAATACTTCTAGACACTTAAATTATAACCAGGTGCTAATAAAAGTTTCTTAAGTCTTGTTACATGAATTCTTACAGAACAAACAAGTTAAAATAATTGTGTTTTAAAAATTACTATTTTTAGCTATGTAATACAATAGTTTACGCTCATTACCGTACCTTCTATTTTGTGTACGCGTAACTTTTATATTTTATAATGTTTACATTGTAATTTTTATTACATTAACTTAAAACACTGTTTTAACATCATATACTATTTTTATGGTATTTCTACATTTATTACAATAACTCTTATCTGAAATAAAAAAACTAGTACGATAAGACAACAAAGAAAATACTAGCAGTTATAATTCAAGTCTGTCGTTAACAATGGGAATTACGTCTCGTGTATTCTATTGTCAACAGAGACGTAAAGTTACTGCCATAGAACTGGGCAGTAAAAGTGACTGAGCCAACTGTACAGGAGGTAATCCCCAGTGGGCAGTCCTAGAAAGCAAACCCCTGAAAAGTATGCAACTGGCATTTTACGTATGGTCAAACAGTTGCCTATTTTACAGGGGACTTCTATTCCCATCTCACACATGTTATGTGTATTATTTCAAATATTACGTTATATGTTAGAATTCATAAATGAATATCATGATTATGTGTGTATTTTATAGTCTTAATTAAGTACGGTTAGCTAACCATGTTTTCACTAATCATGTTTAGCGTTAATGACACTAATCATGGTTAATAGTAACGTAATTTTATCCTTTTACCTTAGTTTTATTACTGGTTAACTCCATTATGCGTGAAAATAAAGTTTATTATCTGACCATGATATACGGTTCGATTATCGTTTGATAATAGACAACCTTCATGAAATTTTTTTATTGCATATTTGGATAGAGGACCTCGAGTTATGTATTATATACATTTTTTATTTTTTTTTGAATCCTCTAATCATGCTGCAAAACGCTGTGACGTCATAGTCATGCAATTATTTAAAACGCAAACATAGGGAAATACGTTGCATGACTGTAACGTCACAATGTCTTTCCCTTCGATTTTGAGGAGGGTGTTAGAGGGTTCAAAAAAATCTTAAAAAAATTGACAATACATAACTTGAGGTTCTCTGCAATAAAAAATTTAACGAAGGTCGTCCATTGTATCAATGTTTTTATTAAAAAAAAAATCAAAACTTCAAAATGTTATTCATCTTCAAAAAAAATATTAATATAATAAAGTATTCATTTGTAGTAATCATCAACGTCATAGAATTCCCGATTTAGTGTCGATTTGACGTCACGTGACCCTCCCATTAGTATTTTATTGGAAGACAAAGTTCATGACGTCAAATTAGCACTAACCCGGGACGACTAACACCTTCAGTGTCACTGAATGCAGTTGTACAATATATCTTTACTATGGTGAATAATTGCATTAAAATTGCTGTCAATAGAAAAGTCGACAAGAATTAATTTCACTTTCCTATTAAAAATATCTGCAATCTTGCATCAAATTATTTTAGTTGCTATTAGCTAGGTAGCACTATGAATACTAGCAATTTTTGTGTATGATATTATTGTGAAAAAAATAACTTTGATAAACAATAGAATTGAAATTAATTTATGTATTGACTTCGGGTCTATACGGACCTAGCAGTCATTGCCCGTAAATTGATCAATAATATTAAAATATTGAGTTGCTTGCTCAAAGGAACAATACATAATAATAAAGCATAATAAAGCACTCAAACTGATATTGTTCTATATTTCTTTCTATTCTAAATTTTAAACACAATATTCAACCTAATATCAACTAATGGTAGTGTGTTACTAATACTCTTTTTTTAATAATTCCACAATTTTATTATATATTCAAGATTGAAGTTATAATATACTTGTGGAATCATTTTTATTAATTTAATCAGTAACATTCATAAACATTATTATAATTAAAGACAACAAGAACGTTATTCATACTAGATTTAGCTCTAGTGGATAAAAATTTATTTGGCAAGTGAAATAATATTTTAGGAGATTCAAAGAACACCTTTCACTCCTTACAAAGGAGTTTAATTAAACTTTCACACTTCCATAGACTGCTTTAAAATTAACATATTAACAAGTATAAAGTTTCGTTTGTCCCGAAATGTAAATTTATATGAATTTTTTTTTTCTGGAGTATAACAGCATATGTGTGTGTTGAAATGGACGTGTTTCTGGTGTTGATGTATGTAATTCTGAGTGCTGCACGTCACAACTGCTTGTCGGTGAACCTGGCAGCTATTTCACGCGCTGTCTACTCGCAAGACACTCCTCTGACTCATACGTCAGACATCCTTACAACTAACACCTACTACAACATGTACGTTCAAGCAGAGGTGGTGTTTTCTCAAGAAATCTCACGCACCGACAACTTCAAGCCAGTACAATAACTGAAGAAGAAGATTTTTTTTTTTTACCTTCATATGCAAATAGTGAAACCATCACTTGCAGGATTTATAAAACTAAATAATTAAAAAATGCATCTTTTAAAATAAAAGTATTTTTTTAAATTAATTTGGTTTATTTTCAGAACATAATATATTATAATATATATATTACATATAGAATGTAAGAATTACAAACTTTGCTTTTAATACGTAATATTAAATTCCTTTGCTGGTTAAATTAGGTAAAATATTAACATTAGTTGCTGTAAAAATTATGAAATTATTTATGTTATCATTATTCATAATTGTTCTATCTACTGCTCTTTCACCTTTCTTATGTACAATTTGAAAATTACTCCTAGAATGGCGTTCAAACCATATCTGTTATGCTATTTTCAAAGTTATTAGTTATTACAATTAAATTCAGTTGAAAATTCTATTTAATTATTTATTATTTACAGACAATGGTCTGTACTTACTATTATTTAATAAGAAATATAAATTACTTAAACTAATATTTTATTATACTTATTATGGATATGACTATCTATCTAATATTTTTTCAAAGCAGTTTAGCAAAACTCACACAACAAAATTCAGTTTTAATTTGATGTTTTATTTACTAAAATATACATCATACAAAAATCTTGATTCAACTCAGATTTTTTTTTTTTTCAACTTGTTTGTAGTTTACTGGAAGTAGGAGCCAAAATCTCCACCACTCGCTCGTCCAAGCGAGTTTATGTGATAGCCGACGAGCGAGCGCGCACGTAAAGAAAGGCGGTAGTCGGGTCGTAACAGCAACTCAAAGTCTAACAGCCTCAGTCTGTGAATACAAAACTCACCGCATAGAATCTCTCTCTCTCCCTCTCTCTCTCTCCCTCTCTCTCTCTCCCTCCCTAGACAATCAGGGTAACAAGAGCAGAAAGAAAAGGTTTTAAAGCGAGTAAGCTTTTTAAATTTATTGCAAGACTTTTTCTTAACGTACTAGTTTTATTACCTGGCGAACAAAAAAAATAGTACAAAATAAATATACTTGATTGCTGTAAGAAGATTGTATATTTGACTTAAACATTTAATAAAAAAAAATCAATGAAAGCTTTATTTTAAATCATTCCTACTATACTGTACAAATGCAGTAATTCATTTTATGACAAATGGACGTATGATAACTTGGCGATGGTGCTCCGTCGCTTGTTGCAGTGGTGCAGTGGCCAGCCACGGGGTATTCATCATTCTGAAACAAATGGTGCTCATATATGTGATATCAGATGGCGCCACAAACACCACCAAGCGCCACCTGGACAGCGCGACAAATGACTCCGTCACTTGTGACCCGACTTGACGCCATTCACTGGCTTAGTCTAGCCAAGAAAAGCAGGTCATGAAGTACAATATTAGGAAAAAGAAATGGTGGAATCTTACTTCATAATATTATGTTAGAAAAACTTCAAATTTAATAATTTTCACTAATTTGGTGGATACATTGTTTAGTTTAAATTAGCATGAACTCTTTTTTACTAAAACAGTGGGTCTCAGACCATTACACATTAGACAATTCAACGTTATAACAGCTTAAAAACAAATGCTGTCTATGCAAGCATTTTCAGTTACATCTTCATTTAAAACACTTTCCCTCATTGTTTCTTAAAATTTCAGAACTTTTACAGCCTGCAGCAAACTTCATAAGTTTGTTTAGTTTTTACTCTTTCTTCTGCAAAATTGTGTGTCATAATCATAGGCCTGCAGATAATTCATATCTGTTTGAAGAGTTTAGAGAAGTTGTTGGGATATTTGTGGCAGCAACGTAAGGATCTTGTAAACCCCTGAATGGGTATGCAACCTTTATATTCGAAATAATAATAAAAAATGAGTGTTTTATTATATCATTGCTCGAATTAACAAGGCTAAATGTTCAAGATATATTTCAAAACAAGAGATGGTTAAATAATTTTTGACAATTTCCCACAATCCCTTATCTTTAAAAACATTTTTTTTTAAAATTAATGTAAAACAACAATAATAATTGTAGTATTTTCATTCAAAGCTACGAGCAAATACTAAAAAAAAAAACTATCGTGCACGGTTGTCTAAATGAAATTGTAAAGTTACGAATTTATTTTGTTGTGGTTGACATTTGGATTGCCTGCAATGTTGGGGGTTGACACCTGTCTGCAGCGCCACGGGACAGGCTGGTGGCGAGTATTGCAACTAATAAATCTGAGCTGCAAGCCCAGGCTCGCATTCCTGACGGTGACGTCTCAATCCCACACGACACCCCTGCGAGATATATTTGCCACCCTGTCGCCTGCAAGGTAGCCGGAACACACAGGTAGCACTGGCTGGCCAAATAGGAGAGCTAACAAAAACTGGAAATATTAGTTTTAGAGATCAATTAGGTTTAATTATATAAGCAATGAAAGTAAATTTCAGTTCCTGTTTTTAAAATAATGATTTCAAATCTAGTTTTAGATGTAATCAAAAGACATTTAGTGGAAAAAATAAAGAAGCAAAATGAATTTTCCATGTCATTATTTTCTTTATCAAGTCTGTCACATATTATTTTATCCTACTCCTCCACTGTCAGAAATACATACATTAGTTAGTAGTGCAGTACAGAATATGTTTGCCGTTGTTAAAACTATTTCTTCATGTTTATATTTACAGTGAAACTGTCACTAGTAGTTTTAGTCAATGTAAAAGGTGGAATGGAACAGTCCTGAACGCTTTTAATATGAATAAAACTAACATTTATAAAATTAAAATCTCAGAGTCACAAAATAAACATAAAAATACCGAATTCTAGTTACAGAGTTGCATGTTTTATCATGTTAATATTTTACCATGCATCCATGCATTGTTGCATATATTTTTTTTTCCTTGTAGGATAATTATTACTAAAAGACTTCAAAGTCATGCAGCTGTTACTTTGAAATAAATGTTTGTTTTCTTGCACAAAAAAATCTATATGTAAATGGTAAAGAAATTTTTCATTATATAGGAATATATAATTTAATTTTTACTATTCTAATGATGAAATGTCAGCATAGAATTGATCAGAATCTCAGAGTGGTGTGAAAACATTCAGCGTCAATTTTTTTATAACTTCACGTACATGGTTCTATCAGATCTGCACCAGAGTCTGTGCAGCAAAGTAAAAGAGTCGTGATGTGTGCGCTGGGGATTGACCCAGAAACACGAAGGTAAAAATATATTACTAAGCTCAGCTTTAAATCTCTCGTAAATCTCGTTTAAGCAGTCTCTTTAAACATATTAAATTAATTAAAATAGAGAAAGAGTGGTTGTTAAAAAAATACTGCATTAAAGTTGACCAAATTTTAGCTGCTGCAGTTATTGCAATTTTTTACAAAGTTTTTACTTTATTTATTTTTGTCAACCTGATTTTTTTTAAATGTATACTTAATTATTATTATTTTGAATACTCTAAAATAGTCTATTCTGAATAAATTATCAGATTTCTTGCAATATGCTAAATATATAATTATAATGTTCTTTACATTAATTAAATAGTTTTTCTGACTACTGTAATGTTTCCTATTAACAGATAATAATATAGCAACTCAAATCATGCAGGCTTATAAAATAGAGATAAAATAATGATAACAAATAATAATTATTGCAACATAATATTGATGATATTTGCGTGATAAATCTCAGTTAAAACATTCTTTTTTTATGATAGGAATATAATTTCATACCTAATATATAACTGGCAACAGAGAGCACTTAAACAATTAGTTATCACATTTTTTTTTTTTTTTTTTTTTTTTAGAAAAAAGAGGGTTGAACTGAATAAAGCTTTATTTTATGTAGTTCTGACACGCGTGTAACGTATTATAAATATAATTATATGGAGGGTCATAGAAGAACACACTTTAAGTGAATGCGACAACTTATCTCTCTGAATACTGTCGTCTAGAAAGGTCCTAATTATTTTTTAAAGATAAAAAAAATGGTCATAAATTGAATATAATAGGACATGATAAGATTGCTGGTGAGAGGTTCTAGTCACTATGTTGTATTTATCTAAAAGATAACATCTTAAAAAGCCAACAAAATATACAATGTATTGCTTATTGTCAATTGTAACCGTTTAAATTACAGTACTTAAAATTAATCTTATAAATTATTTAAAAGTATTACAGCAAAAGCTACTAAAAAGACGTGTTTTTTTTAGCTTTAATTTATACAAATTATAAGTTAAGTATTTTATTGAAAATTATTAAATTTGATGCTAAAGTTATAAACTAATGCATTCAATATGCATCTTAACAATATTGTAATAATAATTCACTATAGCTGCAAAGAGAATATACTTAGCTGCAGTGCACATTGTATGCAAAGTAATTCGATTATCTATCGTCTAGACTAAAACTGTTTACATAAATTTTAAAAGTAAATTAAAGCTAATGATTCGTAATGATGAATATTAGACTAAGAAATTTCCATTATTGCTTTAAGCCAAAATATAATTTTAAAGGTTATTTTCCATAAGTTTGATATAAAATATAGCTTTTATTGAATATTTACTCTGATTATTATAGTGATAAAATTTTAATAACCGTGAAAGACTTAACGATATTCACACACATTGTCAAACCCCTTAAGCATCGTTCATTAAAAACTTTACTACTCAGAACACCACCATTGCATAATTAGATTTATAAACTTTTGAACTATAGCTCGAAGTGTAAAGCAGTAATATATACATTTATATAGAGACCGTTCTGGTTTGTAATTAAATTAAATGGCTTCACTATGTGTGCCTCCTCGGACTTTGCCTGACAGTGCAAAGTGCAACAATGTTTATACAGTGCAGATTTAACCGCACAGTAAATCCAGTTAGCGGCGAGCATGCATGTGTCCCCACGCTTCCTCACGTTATATTGTATCAAAGTGACGACAGCAAACTAAGCCCATGGCTGCAACTAAGTCTCATAAGCCTCAGGAAATAAACACATCGTTTTTTTATATACTTAGGTCACGTTTAATTAACATCATAAATAAATTCAGGCCGTGATAATAAATTTATATTTTTATCAATTTAATTTTACGATAAAATTATTATCAATTTATACCATTTATTGAATATAATGACAAAAGTATAAAGATATTGTTTTCATAATGTTTTCATGATTATTATGCAGTTATTAGTATCCACTACTGTTTTTTTAGACTGTTTACTTTCATTGTATTGATTAAAATAGAATGTCATCAGCGAACTTAATCATTACAATGACAAATGTGCATTTCTACTTCTTCAATTTTATCTCTATATTTCAATCTGATACATTCAATATTAAAACACATGCATGGCTTGATTCTTGTTACATACACATTTTCATATCTCAGTATTGCCTTGAAATTGCAACATCACATTATCTTCTATTAAATAACGTGATTGTTGCAAAATGAAGCAATTTTATAATAAAGCAGCGAGTTATATGATACAATAAATATACTTACAAAAATGTATTTCAATTTCTATAAAGGTAAAAAAAGTTATCAATATTTTAAACTTTATATAACAACAATATATGTTATACTATATTATTTATTTCTTCTTATAAAAAAAAAATTGCTTTTGAACACCAACATACGCGATAGAAACATTTTTGGTTGACCTTTTAGTTGATTTACTACCACCTATGTTGTAAGAAATGTAGTGCATTCTGGTTGCTGTAACAAGTCGTCGTAGCAAGCCGCCAAACACACTCGTACACAGACAGAAAAACAGCTGTAAGAGACGTAATAAAGCGGCGTTGGCCAACTACATGAATGGGCCATAGCAAAAGAACGAAGTAGCCCCCCAGCCCGAGTAAGAATAATAGAGCAAACTACGACAAGCAAAAATATGTGAAACGAAAAAAAAAAAAGTAACTTGAAACATGAGTTATTGTCTCCGTGCTTGGAAAAGCTGCTGGCGTTTTTATGTATAAAGTTATATATATTATATAATATATAAAACAAGACACATGTATACAAGAAAAAAAAATCCACTTAACTCTATATAACACAATAACTTGTGTAAAAATATAACATTCAAACATTTTTTTTAAGTAACACTTTAAGTTTATTTTACTAGCTGTTAGCAAATTTTTAATTCTATTTCATTCTAACTACACTTAATTTAAAACAAAAGTAAATTTTATAATTATTCTTTAAATACATTTTTAATCAAATTTTTTGGTTCATGATTGGTTATTGAAATAACAATAAAGTTAAGTCACCTCAGCGTACAGATCATCGAAAGTTAAATTGCAATTTGGGATTTCACCAATCATCATGCAGCAACCATGAGTTAAACTCTCTCGGAATTTTTAGCAAATTTGATTTTCTCCTTATCTCTTTAAATTGAGTCTTTAACAAATAGCGTTGTAATGCTCCAACCAATTCAAATTGTAACAAAACAGATTTTTTTTTTGTAATTTATCAATTATTTTTAAATTAAGATAAAACGAGGCATATTAATTAATATACTGTATACGATCTAATAAGAAAACTATGATTCGATAATATCATTTTATTCTGTAAATTAATATGAACTAGAATTAAAATTTGCATTAATTTATACTATATAAATATACAGCATGTAATTTTTTTTAAATTTAGATTATTTAACCACCTTTTACTTTTGTCTTTTATCAAATACCTGCACATTAAGCATAAAATTAAGGACAAAAAAAAAGAAAAAAACAATAATTCTACTTTAATTATTGTAATATTGTTGAAGCTATAAAAACATACTAAAGTTATTTTTATAACACTATTATACGTTGTTGTCATATAGAAATTGTTATCAACCGAAACGTATATTATGTAATACCTTCCTTCCTTCCTTGTTAAGCATGTTGTCTTATATAGAGTCTCATCACATTATAAGTGCATGCTTCCTTTCTCCCTGCACTTTATAATTCATCTCATTATATAAACAACAGCCTGCATGTTGCTCCACTTTCCATTGTACTCACGTGGGTTATTCACGAGTGCATGGCTTCTGGATGCACTGCTGTGGTACAAATTGCGAACACGCTAATTGTCAAGAGCACCACCAAGGTCGTTGCATGTGTGTGCTGCGGAGTAAATACTAAGCAGTCAACGCTTGAGAGAACTAAAAACTATGCCACTAGTAGGGTAGTGCATATACGAGTTTATTGTTCGAGCGTTAGGAAAAAAAGTTCATGCTAGAATTATAGTAAAAATCAATCAGCAGTATAGTTAAAAATGTAAAAGATCACCAAAATAATTCACAGATATACAATATTTAAATTTCAGGTTTTCCATTTTTTATCATTATTTCTCTTTCTCTTATTTCCTTAAAATTTTAAATTATTAAGTTTTTATAACCCCCGTGATGCACTATAGATAAAAACATTAGGTTGACACAAGATAAGCAGCATATTTTTAGAAATTTGTTTTGGTTATTAGGTAGCTAAAGTGAGTGCTCACCTTCCAACAACAACAAAAAATCTGAATCTCTTTAATTTACATGGCTGGTTAATCTGTTATTGATTTGAAGTTGATTAAAGTTATTTTATTTGCCTTTTCATTTAATTTTTATTTCAACAATTGTTCTTTTAATTTCACTTTCAAAGGACGTAACAAACAGATAATTGACCTCAAAGTACTATGCATGTCAATAAATATCACAATGGACAACAAACTTTTTTTTTTATCTACAGAACAGTAATCACAATAATCATCAAAGCAACGATTTGAAAAGGTTTGTTACATAATTATAATTACGTAGGTAGTAACTATTAAAATCCCCTAGTGAAAATAGTACTCTACATTGCTTTGAATCAATGTGCATGATGCAAGTTAATATTACCTCTATTAAATTACCCCATAACAAATACTCAATTGTTTATAAGCATGTCGGCGCAATGTCACTTTATCATGCTAATATCGACTCTATAAGTTCTGTTAATAAGGTTCATATTACAAATTTTAATATTACAAAAAAGTAGTTTTCTTGGACGAAGATTAATGATAACTTAGTAGACGTGTAGCTATTGCATTTCTTCTTAGCCTTTATAATCATTCTGCTTGATCTACTTCGTGTGCAGCACGATATACAATGATTAAGCTAATATCCAGAGAGATTATATGAAGGTACATTGCCTTCAGTGCACTCTGGGGGTGTTTCTAGTAAACCCGGGAAGCAACAATTGCTGCCAATTTATCTAGCTTGAATATAAATATTCTCTCTCTCTATCTCTATCACTGTTTCTAAGTTATAAAGTCAGTGATTCTGCAAGCAGCTTACCTGTTACTTGATATTCTTTGGAGTGGATACCAACGCACTAATTTCCCACGCAACATGGCGGTTCGCGCAACTTTGTAATAACACGCAATAGCCCTTTTTCTATGCATTTACGTTTTTCGAGACATCCGGTAGAATATTTTTTTTGTGTTTAAGATACCATCATTATCATTATAAAGAAATCCATTAAATAAATAAAATACAACAAACTGAATTGTAATTAACGCATGCGTTGATTCAAAAACACAAAAACATTGATCAAAATCCAAAATAAATATCTATAGTAGAATTCAATTTAATAGCGTGTTTGTAGAAAAAATATGAATTTACGAGTGTGGAAGAATATCTGATACTAATTATTTATTGTCTACAATAGTCATCATTCATCAAATTAAAAAAATTAATTTTTCGTACCATCTAGTAAAAAAATTCCATAACCTAAATTAGGACGATTATTTAATTGTGCGTTTTAATTTGCAGCAATTTTGCAATTTTCATTGCACACTGCATGAAAACCATAAAAACTGCACTTATTATAATTCAAATCAAGTCTCCGAATAAAATCTACTGATATAACATGGAGAATCAAATTCCAATAAATCTGATATTTATCACTATAATACATTGCATGCTGATTTTTTTTTTTTTTTTTTTTTTTTTTTTTTTTTTTTTTAACAAAAAATATAACTAACATACTAACATATATTATATTTTTAGTAATTTTATTGAACTGAGAAATTACATATTTCATAAAATTTGAAACTTACTTTTATTGGATACAGAAAAACATCATGTCTTACTCGGTGCATTCTGTCGCCTGATTTTGGGCTGCAGCATCCCTCGCGCGACCGCGGGATGAAAAAATGATTTATATTCACAGCACGTTCTCTCGAAGATTTCTCCCGCCCGAGGGAAGATGATGTAACATCGCATCATCAGAGTCCGTGCCGGCCAAGGTATCCGAGACTTGCCGAGGTAGCATAGATCTAGAAATGTTGAACGAAGTTATGCTTAGCAAAGTGGAACACAAAAAAATGAAAATTCGAGAAGAATAATGTCGATCATTTTAGATTTTTTTAAAGCTACAATAGAATATTCAAAATAAATTTTTATAGTATAATTATTAATTGCATCATGATGTATTTTTTAAATAATTTTATTTTAAACACTTTTACTCTTTTTTTTATTCTACATTATTCTCCATTTCGTGCAATGTGATTTACAGTATTCGAGCCCCGTGGTGACTAAACTGGATTATAAACCGTTGCAAGTTAGGGTTAGTTTCTTATATCGCTTCACTGATAATTTTCTGTATTGAATTTAATGTTTAAACCCCTTTGATCGCCATAGCTTCAGTTTATATCAATAAAATATATAAATCATAAAATAACAATTTTAAAATTTAAGAAGCATGTACAAAATAACAATTTGTATGTATACACTATAATACAGCATTGAAATTTTACTTGGAATTTTGTAGGCAATATTTTCTTTTTATTTCAAATAAATTGTTTTAATATTTATATTTTTTCATAATAATAATACAATACTGTTTTCCTGCTTTCTTAAAAAAATTTACATTGTTACATTTTTTTTTTGCCTATATTTGTGATAAAGAAAACATTCCATCCCAGAAAGTTGTTGAATGCTTCTGAGTATTGGATTTTTTTTCCTACTTCTTGTGCTATGCCTACACTAGAGGAATTTTGTGAAGTTTATACATATATCTCGCATGACAGTTCCTTATACAAACAATAAATAAAAAAAACATCCCTCCTAGAACAGCTCGAGGGAACTGCTAGTCTGCCTACGGGGTGAAAGGAACACAGTGTACCATAAACTGAAAATTCATGCTAGAAGATACGCAGAGATCTGAGTTATTTGATATGAAATTAAAAATGATGTTTCAAATATGATGTTTACTGAATATTAATTTCAAACTTTATAAAATTTAATACTTAATTTATTTTCACTGTTTATTTTTATTATGTGCAATAAGTTTTACAGTAATTATGAATGTCTTAACAATTAAGAAATTAAAAATACTGCTTTTGTAAAAAACTTCCATGCAATGCTTTAAAGTTTATACTAAAAGTAAAAATATTAACAATACTGAATACAGTACTGCTTTATAAAAAAAATCTAGAAATAAGCTTTAAAATCTAGAATGAGGTAAGAGATTTTATTTTTATTGGTCTTTTTTTTTAGTTCCAACAATTTTTAATCTTCACAAAGATTTAAAAAAAAACACTCAGGTCAAATGCAATTAACTATATGTAAAATCTAGCAATAAATTAGTCGCTGTACCTTAAAAAACGAATATTATTTATAACATTAAAATAAAAGTATGGAGGTGTCATAAACTGCAGTGTGGTAAATGTACTTTCAGAGCTTTCAACAATAAAAGATTCTTCTCCCGTCTTGTGACTTTTCGTTCCTAATAGACAATAATGGTTGCATTTTTTTATTTCATAATTAGAAAATATATATAAAATTATGCTTTTCTGAATTTTTTTCAGATTTTTTGGAGTGCGGGAACTAATTTTTAAAAAATATTTAAAATAACTGAATTAGGGTGGTACATCTGATGGGACAACCGTGACGTCATCAATAGCCAATCACAGCAACCGTGATGTCATCAATAGCCAATCACAGCACGACAAATGACGTCATGGTTGTCCCATCAGGTGTACCACCCTAACTCAGAGATTTTAAATATTTTTTTAAAATTAGTTCCCGCACTCCAAAAAATCTGAAAAAAATTCAGAAAAGCATAATTTTATATATATTTTCTAATTATGAAATAAAAAAATGCAACCATTATTGTCTATTCTTCAGCAGTGTTTTTCGTTCAATTAGCTTTATTGGGCACGATTCACAAAGGAGTTTTCCAGAAAGGTAAGCAAGATTTTCACTAATCGCGCTTGTTAGTGCTATTGGGTTACGCTGACGCTAACTGTGCGTGTATAGTGAAAACCTAGTTATTTTTCTTAGAGAATCGAGACCATTTGCTATACTTGCATTTTTTCCGTACTATAATTTTTTTGATACTTACATCAGTATCCCGATGGTTTTAAAGTTTGAAATTTTTTGCACATTGAAAATAAAATTGCTTGACATTTAATACCTTCGAATCTTTATAAAATACTCAGTACAAATCTTGCGTAGAATCTTGTGTATTTAAAAATAAGAAAATAGTAACAATTTTGCTGCTTACACCTGACATTTAATTCTCTACATTTTAAGAAGATGAGTTCAATATTTGTTTAGGATTTTATTATTAAAAGATTTACAGCTAAGCTATATGAAATGTCAGTACAAGAAATATCATGTTTTCTCTTGAAATTTTTTCAACAACAGTAATGAGATGTTATTGCACATCGAGCAATATCAAGACATTCCGGACAAATCAAGAGATCCTTGACAAATCTCAAACCGACTTTTATTACATTTTGCCTTATTGCTCGCTGCTTTGCATTTTCTTTTTATTGCTTAAAGGGATTTAAATAAATATGCCATAGCAATTTAGAGGATTTTAATAATGGCTCCCCCAAGTTATTGCATGCTTTTTGTATAAAAAAAAAGTGAAAATTAAATTTTATTCTTTGAAATATGAGAATATTTCATTATATATTATGTATATTATGTTTTTTTCTATATAGGTATACATTCAATAACAACAAAAAATTTCCATCATCAAAATCCCCTCTTGTTATAGTAAATTAATTATGTATAATATGAAATTTTAAAATATAGCAGAAATTGACGATACACAGAATACATTGATCAATATATTTTCAGAACAATTTTCGCTAAACATTTAGATGTTTGTATGATTTTTTTTTCACCGCCTGCGTCGATAGAGTTCTCGGCTTCCACTAAGAAAATTGTTTAGTACGGTGGCGCCACTTACTTGCTATTTGATTTACATGGTTGTCAAATTTTGAACTACACTTTTGGTACTTCCGGTTTGGGCCTTAGTGGAAGGCAAGAACTCGATCAACGCAGACGCTTTTTTTTTTCTTTTTTTTTTTCAAATTCCTATTTTAATGCACACCATTATTTGATTCTTTTAATAAATTAATTAATATAAAATACACAATTATTATTTTATACTTTTTCCAAATCTTGGAATAAGTTTTAATTGATTTTCGAGAACTAATTATTGAAAGTTAAATTTTATGGTTACACCCCTTCCTGCATTTACTAGTAAAAGCATACTCCTTTTATTGAAACAAAGATGAAATGACGTGGTCAGTTATAGATAATAATATAAAATTTTCTCGAACTTAAAAAACTGAATTAAAACACAGTAACATAATTTGTAGCTGCATATATTTTTTAATAAAAAATAATTTAAGTTGTTCATTATAAAATTGATTTTCATAAAAAAAATTGCCATGAACAGAATGTGTTTCACAGAACGTGCTTTATTCACCATTATTAAAGAGAACAATTATTATTATTATTTCCCACGTTTTAACCAAACTTTTAAATTTAAAATTGAAGTAATTATATAAGCGGACACTCAAACACTCATAAAAAGTTCGTTTGTAGCCTTGTTATCTCAATACCTGTAGACTCTTCAACATAATTTTTAATTTCATCCTTAAAAAATTAAACCACTAACTTGTTCCGATTAAAAAAAGGTCAAAGGTATCTTCTAAGATAAATAAAATAATAAAACTGTTTAAATGAAAAAGTCAAAGTTATGATGCCATCACTTTTTGACCTTAGGTCAGTATATCATTTTTATCGTGTTTTAAATAACACCATTAGATGCACCGTGCTCTGAATTCTTTAGAACTAAATGTTGGTGCATATAAAGTAATATTTTTTCTATTAACTTAATTTAACATAAAATCCTATAAGGTAGAAATGCAAATCGTGAACCCACCTTTAAAATAGCATGAAAAATAATTTTGAAAATCAACACATGTCCCTGGAACTTGAGATTCCTTGGCTTTATGTGCACCATATTTCAACTTTTCCAGCTGAAAGTCATCCTGCTGAAAATTTAGCTCGAAATAGTAACACCATTTCTGTCTCGGTTTGTATATAAATAAATATATACGGAACGTACAGAAAGTGGAAACTTCAAGCTTTACAGTGAGTCATTGTGATAGTGAGTGTACAGTGAAGAGAACTTAGAACAATTGAGTTGTGCTGTAATTAACTCGTATGTGATTTTCAGTGTACAACAAAACCATATCAACCATGTAGTTTGTAGTTTGAGTAGCAGCTCTCAATTCAATGTGATTGAGATAGGGTAAAAGTTTTTAATTAATTAGTAGAGTTATAATTAGTAAATTATGAAGTTGTTGATATTTCATGCTATTACAAACAAAATCAATACAATTATAATAAAAAGAATTTGATTCATTCATATTATGTTTTGATACAATATATATATAATAAAACTTATACTATATAATTATAATCAATATAACTAACTTTTTCTTTGTGTAATAATATTATTTGTTTATGAAATCATGAAAATCTTTACAAGTAGGTTTTATTACTTTATAATTGAATTTTATTATATGAATTTTAATTTTAGCATTAAATTTCTAGGTTTATGATTGCAGTGTTATGATTTTATGACAACTGAGCTTTCTACATTATGAAGTACAGATTCATTGGTAATAATAAATATTCTGGACATTGAAAAGTGCTTTCATATAGAAAATATATTTCATGGCACCATTATCTCTGTGAGCTATGTGTGATAATATATATTTTTTTACAGCATACACTATTATAGAACTTTATTATCATTGATTTGGTCAATATACCTCAAGATGATGTGTAGTACAAGTGATATTAAGGTGTGCGAACACTAAGTGATTATCACAGCATTTTACCTAGAGGAGGATTAAATCAAACAAGAAGTCCGAAAAAAATTATTTTATTTATTCAACATGAATACATTTTGCACGCAAAAATTATTATTATTTATTAATACTATAAAGTTTCAACCAAACTCAATTCTATTATAAGCAAAAGACTTCAGGTACAGGTTTTTTTTGGAAGATGCATAGAAAAACTGTTAAAAGTGAATCTTTAGATGAATTTTACTTTGCGCTACCATATTTTGAGTTATCTGCAAGTTGAAACTTTGCATAAGCACATATAAGTGACAAAATATGGAAAATTATGTATATTTCATGCTATTTAAAGTATCTCTATAGTTTAGTTCATAGTTCACACACTCCTGGCGCTTTCTCTGTATATACTCATAATAATTATTATGGTTTGACTCCCTTTATTATCTGGTGCTATCAATATAATATATATAGAGCCTGCTCCTCGCCTCTTACCCTGCCCTTCCCTTCTTTCCATTCAATAGTTTCCGAAGCTCTATAACCAGGATTAATGTTCGGACTATATAATTTCTATTCTACAAGGTTCATATATAATACGATTTCCTTACTATATAATAATTATTCTTATAATGAATTGTTCGTCCATTATTATTGGAATTAATTAATCAAATAATGAAGTTATGATCAAAGATAGTATATAAGCATTGCTCTCTTGTAAGCACGTTTTAGAATTAATTTAAGCCTTTACGTTCGGTAAGCCACCAACTCTATATCATTACATAAAGCCAATTAAGCTGGGTGATAGAAAATTGTGACCTGAATATAACTGGTATTATCCCTGTGTGGTTATGCAGCTAAATCATACAATAACAAGTGTGCTGGTTATAGAAGCTTAATGTAAGCTAAATACTTGCAAGGGTTTTGTATTTCTTGCTACCTGAGGAATTTTACTAATATTAATTTATGTGACACGTATTATATACGCATAATATTAGAAATTTTTGAATCGTTATCAAATTATTATAAAACGCAAAATAGCTGTTCGCACAAATTGTATAGATAACAGCTAGTTATAGACCTTAATTTGATTTATGTATAATGCACTTACTATAATGCTTATTTCTCTTTCAAAGATTATATTATAATATAAAAATAATATTTTGAGCTTTTGTTCTGCAAAATTTACTGTACCAACAGATGGCTCTAGCATCGATGTATTCTCTGCACATTACAGTAACTTCCATTTTCTGCATGTGTCGAGAGAACTATAGGGTGACAGCTGGACCATGAAACATAAGTATATAAAGAAGATAATTTAATTAGAGTAATTTTGATATTAACTGGCGTGCAATGCCTTTAGTAAAATAATTTCAATGCATTTTTATCTGGATTGTTAGTAAAATAATTTATAATTTAATAGTTGAAGCTAAATATATCTAGATGTATTGCCAATAATTTAACATATCAAATAGCTGAGAGCTATAATTAAAAATTTAAAACACGTGTTAATTTATTTATAAATTAATGTTATTTTTACACATATATTTACATTATTTACAATAAATTAAGTGTTTGTTTACATTTATTCAGAGTAGATATTTATTTTAAAATTTTTGACATGTAGAATTGTTGCTTTTGTATTAATATTATACGTATGTAACAATAAATGTTTTTCATTGTTGTTGCTATTTTGGTACACATTTTGTTTAGGTCAGTCACGAATTATTCTCACAGGAGCCATATCTTGTAAGGCCCTCCCCGTGCTCTACGTGCTAGACCCCTGACTACCCTTAGGCGCGGTGATGAACGTTCCCCTCCCATAGGGCTCATAAGTTGGACACCGTACAGTTGTAACACATAGGACCAAGAGTAATTACCTTCTGGGGTCTCAACAATTACGCCTGCATAAGAATTTTAGATGTAATAATGTATGATAGTAAATAATTAAATATAAAGAATAGAATATGAAATTAATAAGATTCAGGAATTTCGTTTTAATTTAATTTAAAATTATTATATATATTTTCAGGAAGGTCGGAAATTGATAAAGGATATATCAACAACCACCTCCCGGATGGACGAGTGGATGTTCTTTAAGGTTTAAGGGACCACCATGCTGAAAAGTTTGGCAGTTTCTGGGATTGAACTCACGATCATCTGATTACGAATCTGATGTCGCTACCTTAAAAGTTACTGTTTTTTGTCACTGCATGCATGACACCAATTGTCAGCTGACTCAGAGATTTGAGGTAATGTGCAGGTTTTGATGAACAGAAAGTACCCTCTAAAATACGTCTTCTACTCACATTTTTTTACTGAAGTAAACATTAAAATTTTAACTTTTCAAAAGCAGCCTTTAAAAAAAAAAAATCAAGCAACATTCTCATGCACTTTATCTACCACAACTCCCCTCTGACATTGATATTTTTATTATCTTGCTACGAGTAGAAAACACTGATCCTCTAAAGTACATGAGAGTGAGATTAAAATATTTAAATTCATATGTCTACATCTCGTTTTACAACACATACCCCCCTACTCATTTCAAAAAAATTTAAAGAGAAAAAAATAAAATAAAAATGAATTGCTCTTTTGTTCCGGAAAACCTCAATTTTAGTCTTTTTATGTCTTTCTCATTTTTAACGCGAGCGTATCATTTAACAAAGGAGAATCCCATGCACAATTTTTCTCTCGTCTCTTTGCTCATAAATGACACAAGCGGTGGCAGCAAAGACCAAGGCATGCTCTGTGAGCAGGTAACCTAAATAACAAGGAAATTGATCATACATATTAAAAATTGTGGGGCTTGAACTCTTTGCAGCACAGAAAAAATCAAATAAGATTATTTTAACGTGTAATTATTCAACATTTATAGAAATTCGTATATATATATATATATATATATATATATATATATATATATATATATATAATAATATATATATATATATATATATATATATATATATATATATATATATGGCTCAAATTTTAAAACTAATGACGCTCAAACATAAATAGAAATATTCAAACAAAATTCAATTTTTTTCTGGAATTATATGTTACATTGATATTGTATCATAAAATTAATTTGTTTTTTTAAATGAAATATTTTAAATAACGTATAGTTTTATCATGAACGTATACTGTGTGATTTTTTTTTTTTTTTTTTTTTTACAGTGATTGATATGCCCCTAAGAGCTTACATCTCGCAGCGGGGTAATGGGTAAGGTAGGGAAAGGATGGGAGCCACGGCCTGTTACGCGTCCTAGCAACGCATTTCCCTTTGCTTGCGTGTTAAATATTTGCATGAATATGACGTCACAGCATATTGCAGCACAATTTTAAGGGTGTTAGAGGTTTAAAAAAAATGAAAATGTTAATAATAAATTATTTATTGAACACAAAGACAGTATACAGTATAAATAAAAATATTGACAACACATAACTTGAGGTCCTCTATCTAAATATAATATACAATAAAAAAAATCATAAAAGTTGTCTATTAGCATTTAAAATTATATAAATTCTGCCATGACTTACATTCGTGCAAGAAAATGCTTTTTATTTTCAAATAAAACTGTTCAAAAACATTGTTGAAAACGACGTTAGCAGGTAAATGTTATCTCTCAAAGAAGGTCAGGTATTATGTATACTTGACCGTGAACAAAAAGTTCAAGTTACAACTTGAAAGAACTTGTATGCAAAGTTCTATTTTTTTCTGAATATTCTATAGTTTATGAAGATCAAGAAAGTAAGGTAAAAAAGTATTCTAATATCATACACTTCCTCACATAAACTGCAGTTAAAAGGACCTATCAGGGAAATTATGGTAATTTGGGGGAAGGCTAATTTCAGCATGACCATTCGTGTTAATTATTAAATTTATCAAGAGAGCGTTACAATTTTCGGGTGTGGAGTTTCATAGAAACTTACAAAGGATTTTTACCGTGAAATCATAGCGCCAGGAGAGTAGGCAACTTTTCCAGCTTCAGTGTAAAGTGGGTTGCATTCACAGCAAAATATCCGCTGTTATTTATTTATTTATTTATTTATTTATTTATTTATTTATTTATTTATTTATTTATTTATTTATTTATTTATTTATTTATTTATTTATTTATTTATTTATTTATTTATTTATTTATTTATTTATTTATTTATTTATTTATTTATTTATTTATTTATTTATTTTAAATTTTTTATTGATAAACATGAAATTTTCTTCTACCTGCAACTGCATGCTTAGCTTAATATTTTTTTAAATTTATTTTCTGTTAAGGGTACAAAACAGTGAATTATACTATAGGTAGTACTTTGAAGTTGTACGTTTCTTAAGAAAGTTTATACGCCTCCCCCTCAAAATATGTGATTTTAGTTCTATGTACGCAATCGTTTTCTCAGTGTCCTTTGGTGTACCTCGTTTAGTTGGACCTTGCAGCTGGATAATAGCACCTCGAGAGCGAAGAGACATGAGGAAATGAATGAAACATTACATTTAAATGTCGCTTCTCAGGCCGACGCTTTCTTTTTATTACGATCGTGCAATAATGTATACTGACTGACACACAATCTAAACCGGACTTTTCGACACACCTAAGTTTCGTTTCCCATCACTAAAACTTAAGATGTGATCCCAATAGAACTATTTAAATACTGATAGTGGAATAGTAGACAAGAAAATAAACATTAGGCAAGCATATTAATATTACTAACATTTTATAAATTGCAAAGGTGGCATTTTGTATATTTTATTTACCCTATATTAGATTATTTACCATAATGTTTTTATCAGGAGAAGAAATAAAAGTAGAAGTAGAAAGTAGACATGCATTTTTATTATGGTTCTTGATGAGCTTATAGATCTGATGTTCATCTTTTACTCTTTTAGCGTAGCCAAAAGTACAAGTGTAACTAAAAGTGCACAAAACCTAGCAGGATGACATCTTCTGACGCAATGATTAACAACAAACTAATTAGTAAGATATAATGCATGAAACCACAGATAGAACTATTAAAAAACTTGCGTTTTACTTTTTTTTTAACATGTAGTATAGAACAATATCCATTTTCCAATTTTGTTATTGGGTGCTCGAGAAGATTTTTTATTTTTTATTATTTTTTTAAATACATTTTTGTGTCTATATTTTTAGTATATTTTAATATTGATCGTAAATTCAAGTCCATAGAACAAGCCAAATTATTTCATTCAAATATTTCTGTTATCAGAAAAAGATAGTAGTTTTGAAATAAAGTGTTCTTCACGACCCTTCCTCCTCGAGCATTGCGATCTTAGTGAGCGCTGTGCGGTCCATCTTGCCTCCTCGACTCACAGGTAAACTCTGCAGGAATCTCACCCCACCGTGCAGGTGTTTGTACGCGGGTAAACGCTGTGCCACGTAGTTCTGGAGCTCAGCGGCGGTGGCGCGGTAGTCGGGACGCAGCACCACGAAGGCCCGGGCTAAGTTGTCGGTCTCTGGGTGCGGCACGCCCACCACCCCCGCCCCGAGCACCGCCTCGTGCTCCTGCAGAACCGCCTCGATCTCGCTAGGAGAGACCTAAATTAGAGACGAGACAAAACATCACATAAATTGGACAACACAACAGTAAATATTTTCTTTACTGGAATACTTGCTATAAAATATCCCATAGAAAAACAAATTTTCAGACAAATTTCAAGATTTTTCTGATTGAAATTTGAAAATACATAAAAAATATAATAATATTATATATATGGTTCACACAACTATAAGAGAGCAAAATTGCAATTTGCTTTCATTATGTGACGTTTGGAATACATGTTCGACTGACGGAGAAAGTATACATTAAGTGCGAGCTATACTCACGTAAAGCGACTTGTACTTGAACATGAAGGAAAGTCGCTCAATGACGTAGAAGTTGCCTTCAATGTCCACGAACCCCAGGTCACCAGTATGGAACCAGCCATCAGCGTCGACATCCGAACGGTTAGGCTAGCAAGGACAACAACATATGAAAACTGTAATAAATAATAGGAAAAACATAACTTGTTTTTTTTTTTAATTAAATTTTATGAATATCGTACCTCCTTTCCAGGTACAAGATATCCTTTCATGACGCAGGGAGACTTTACCAGAATCTCGCCCTTCTGCCCTGGTTTCAAGGTGTCTCCAGATCCAGGGTCAACCACCTGAACACAGCACATGCTGGTAAGGAGAACATTTGAAATTCGTCAGTCTCTGATTTTACCTTGGCTTGCACGTAAGGAAGCAGATGACCTGAAGACACAAACTGCTTACCTAAACAAAATCAACTTTCGATTATTTTTATAGTTTGAATGAAAATGTGGATATGAAAATAAAGGTGACTGTATACAGTATATTATATAATAAATACTTATTTATTTTCCCAATTTTGTTTATAAAAGTCTTCCATCTTCATTTTAAAATGTAATATAATATGTAACATGTTACATATCTGTCACTCTGTCATACTACATTTATATCGAAACTACTGACATTTCTAAGTTTGCTGGTCCAATTTCACCCACCCTCGTTCTCGGCGACTGCCAGGGGACGAGCCTGCGCATCCTCAGTCATGTCAACGCCCACTCCGGTGAATGCAATCATCATGGTCTCTGTGATTGCGTATAACTGAACCCAAATATAAAGAATGTGTTTTTTAGTAGATATCTTACTCATATTGTAGCATTAGATAATATTATAATACATTATATAGATAATAATACAATTGTTTAATTTATATTTAAAGTAAAGTGCGCGCTAGAAAAAAAAGTTGAGTTTATATTTTCTAAAAATAGTTCAAGTAGTCCTCCATATCAAACCAAAATTCAAAAAATTCTATCTCAAATAGGTTTGCCAGAAAAAAATTCCAAAGTCAGAGTGAACGCGTCGCTTAACATGGGGCCTTACCTGACAAAGACCCTCGAATATCTCGAAAAAATACACCGTTAGGTGGTATGAAAAAAAAATAGTGATGTTCTATGACCCAAGCTTTAACCAAAAACCGATTAAAAAAAATTTCGCTCGAATCCATTTTTCCGTAAAAAAATAATAAAAAATCTTATGGGAATTAACATGGTAGATTTTCTTGATTTTTTTACGGAAAAATGGATTCGAGAGAAATTTTTTTAATCGGTTTTTGGTTAAAGCTTGGGTCATAGAACATCACCATATTTTTTTCATACCACCTAACGGTGTATTTTTTCGAGATATTCGAGGGTTTTTGTCAGGTAAGGCCCCATGTTAAGCGACGCGTTCACTCCGACTTTGGAATTTTTTTCTGGCAAACCTATTTGAGATAGAATTTTTTGAATTTTGGTTTGATATGGAGGACTACTTGAACTATTTTTAGAAAATACTAACTCAACTTTTTTTTCTAGCGCGCACTTTACTTTAACTCAATGAATAATAGTATTAATGGGCGCGATTCACGAAGCATTTAGCCAGGTTTTTAACCACGTGTAGCTTAACCACGTTTAATTAGGTGGTTTAACACGTAAAACAAGTATAGTTAAATATGGTTAAGCTAAACGTGGTTAGAAACCTGGCTAACTGCATGCTTCGTGAATCGCGCCCATTACATACATGTTGTATCCATTGTGTATATTGTATATTTTTCTGCTCAAGAAAACATTTAACATATTAAAGGGTTGGGAACTTGTTCAGGGTCAAGACTGAAGTTTAGGGCTTGAAAATTTCACATGCAACTCAATTTAAATACTGACCACGAACATAAAACATAATAAAATTATAATATAATTTCCAACTGTTTTATTCATTTTAATTGTTGTTCAATTTTCATGTTAATAGGGAAAACTCATTATAAAACAATAAAATAATAAAAAAAACAAACCTGAAGTAGCTTTGCATTTGGCAGTCTTAGGGACAGCAGCGCCGCAGTGGCGGGGTCCAGAACCCAGCCGCTCATGTAAATACGCTGAATAAAGCGAAGGTCAAACTGTTCAATCTCTTTAGTGCGCACGAACCACGTGGCTACGTAAGGATACACCATGATGCATGTTGGCTGCAATGTGCTTATTATTAGTTGATATGTGACTCAAATAGGTTGCAACTTGCTGAAGTTTAATAAAGTTTCATTATTTTCTCTTATATCGATAAGTTGCACTTTTTACCTTATATTTGAAGAGTAGTTGAAAATAGCTGTCTCTGGTAAACTTGCCAATATTGTAGATGGTAACTCCATCACAGAGGCTATTTATGGTAAACATGAAGTTTCCAATCGCGTAATTGGTCATCAGGGTCATCACAGATTTCTCTGGAGGCAAGAAACCACTGGTGGAGAACTTAATTATGCTAAGTTCTAATTAAATACCTCCATACTTACATAAATTGAGCACCCATCATCATAGCAACTGATGCGTGGTGAGTTTGGAGAACACCTTTTGGCATACCAGTGCTGCCACTTGTGTTAGGGATCGTAACTACATCCTCACGAGGATTTATCTTCACATTTTCTGGGAATGCTATTGACATTGTAACATAAATACTTCAGTACTTGAGATATATTTAGATACTTCTTATGTACTCAACATAACTCACACAACATCAATACCTGTTCCATCGTCCTCCAGAAGTTCCTGAAAGGAAGTGGCACCAGCTACTTCAACACTTCCAACACTTAGCATATCTATGGTCCACTCAAGGCTAGTGCTCGCTTCACGTAATTTTGGTGCTGTGTCGGCATCCACCACAATGATACGAGATCGTATTTCTCTTAGCTGGCGCACGTACTCAGCTGTGAACATGACCTCGAGTCAGAAGTAACCTCTAGTGTGACCTTTGACCTTGCTCACCTGGTGCTTCTCCCTGAAAACACCCCTTCACAGCTCCTCCCAGCCTCCACACTGCCATGTGGACCACGTAAAGGTGTGCCATCTCGTACGTGACGTAGTAGAGCACGTGACCCTTCTTGAAGCCTCGTCGACTGAGCGCGCTCGCCACACGTCGGGACTGAGACTCCACGTCACAGAACTTGACCTGAGTGCCCGTCGTCACGTCAACCTGAGGGCAAGAACACCTTTGTTAATCGTCGTAACTGACAGTGATTTTTGACAGTATTTGGGTTCACTGTATTTTTTATTAATTCATAAGTTAATAATTTATGTAAAAAAATATATTTTAATTTAATTTAAAAATAATGAAAATTAATGTAACAAAATTTTCTTCAACTCCATTACCGTATCCAGTTCTCATTATACTGTATATCTCTTGAACACGACAAGCAGCCACTAGAACTTATGTACTGTACGTACCAGCCATGGACGGTCCCCAAGTGCCGGCAGTCGGGCGCTCAGACGCTCCAACAAGTACTCGCTCATGGACACTTCCGGAACCTCGGTCGGGTCCCGGGCCCGTGGAGAACGCAGCTCGCCTGCCATCCTGCACACAGCAAGGGATGTTATTTTCACTGAGGGGCACGTATCGATCACATTAAAAATATCTAATATTATATATTTTGTGTTTTAGCTAACTTCACTGCACTAATTTTTACAAATTTACAAAACAAAACAAAATTTTTGATTTACTATCTTTGCTCGAATGAATACACAAAATAGTTTTGTAGGGATGTAAATATTATCAAGCAAATTACAAAATTAAACGTACGATATGTAGTAACAAACGACCCTTTGCTGGAATCAATACACGTATATAGTCTCGTAGAAAACTCACGCTCTCTGCATGTGAATCGTCTTGTGCTCGCCGCGACAAATTGATGACCAAGGCCAGACCTTGATAAACACAGAGCGTGACGTCACACAAGATAACAAGCAGATAATTTTCATTGGTTGCGAGATCGTGATTGCTAGCTATTTTTAACAGCTAAAAGATTGAGTCTTTACTAAATATTACATAAATATTATAAAAAAATTTTATCATATAATTTTATCTGCAAAATATGCAAACATGAGTTTATTTGTTTTGAAGATTAATTTATAGATCTGATATCAGCTATCCATACATAATATATACAAAAATTCTAAATCACATAAAGCTATAAAATTAGAGCAATAAATGCATCATTACATTTATATTCTGCAATGTGTATATTTTTTAATTACAATATATTTTTAGGTTATTTTATATTTGAAATCAGTTGACTGGATTTTAAAACCCCTGTCAATGTGTTTGTAATTTGACTGCCTCATTACCTGCATCTTGTATGAGTAAAGTACATCTTAGACAAAGGAAAAGAGGGTTGAAAAGCACTGGAATAACGACAGTATTCTCAAGGCAAAGAGAAAAGCTAAAGGCTGTGTGAATCTGCATAAATTTGACTTCTTTCAATTTTGACGAATTATCAAAACCAGCTTGAAGTTATAACACCAGTTTTCTTACTTCAACTTTTATGAAATATTTATCACACAATTCTTATTTTCATGTTGTTAAAATTCTTTGTTAAAAACTTAAATCATAAAAATTAACCTAAAATATTATCATAAAATATGTTCTTTACCATCAGAGCTATCAAATTGTCTTTTGTCTGAGGTTAAGAGGTTAATCGTCATAGACATAAATTGCATTACTATAGGGTTACCTTTTGCTTGCCTTATGTCTTGCTTGTGGAGAAGGGTGCTGAGAACTAGAGAATGCGTGAAGAGGGGGAAGGAAAACTCACTCACTTTCTCTCTTTTCCCTTTCGATAATTACAAAACTTGGGGGAAAAGTTGGAACGAAGCGTGGCAAGAAAAGCATCGACACGCAGCAGCAGTCCTGGCTCTTCTAAGTGCGTTTAATCCTCACTTCAAGTGATATGAAGTTTCACTTTTCCATTGACACATTCATTCGGTACAACGTCAACAACTTTATTACTTCATCTATGTAGTGAAACCATTCTCACTGATATTTCATAAAAAAAACACAACTTTCAAACAAACCTTCTCACTCATTCTCATTCATTCATTTTCTCTCTCTCTCTTCTCTCTCTCTCTCTCTCTCTCTCTCTCTCTCTCTCTCTCTCTCTCTCTCTCTCTCTCTCTCTCTCTCTCTCTCTCTCTTTCTCTCACTTAAATTACTATACAAAAATATAATTTACTACTTTAAATCCGACTTAAACAATCAAGAAAAGTTTTCACATAACAAGTAAAGAAAATTCATTCAATCTTAACACTCTGACACTTTGGTTTATTTTTTTATGTTACCGTTTTTAATTAGCTGATTTTTTTTAAATGTCATAATAACCTTAAAAATGTGTATAGTATTTTTTACTGTAAAGGAACTTGGTATTCTGAACAAATATTAATCTGCCGTCTCATACATCACACTTTATTCATCAGCGTCATTTTGGTGACACGGACCCCGCAGTTCTTGCTCGACACTCCTGATGGATGAGTTGCATAGATGCAGAGAGACTAAAAAACCGTTCGTCAATAGCTCTTATGTGTTTTAAGTAAGTACTCATATGTGTTTCTCGTAAATAAAAAATTCTAGTGATAAAATATATTAACGTTACTGTGTGTGTACTTGATATATTTAAAAATTTTAGATGAATCTAATGATTGCATTATAATTTTAAGTAGCTAAAAATCTTCTTCTGTATCAGTGAAGGATTATTATGAAGTGATTTTATTTTAAATTCAAAGTGTGAGGATAAAATAAATTTTATTATGTAAATTATATATCATCTACAAGAAAATAATATACCTCTGTTATCATGTATATTTCACTCTTACCATGCATGTAAAATACACGTATATCATTGTTTCAATATATTATACAGTATAATTATAAATATAGTAAAACTATGCTTTAGAATAATAATTAAGTGCGACAAAACCGTTGATATTATTTCATCTCTTATTAAAAAAACTTACAACACTATAAACACATGTCATAATCATGATATTTTTTATTAAATACATATAAATTTATAGGTCAACAAGTCTAACTTATAAATAAAATATAATATTTTCCTTTTATAAAAGAAAATTACGAATTTGACAAAAATACACATTGAAACTCACAACTTTCAAAATTTGTTTACAAACGGAGTGTTTGCCAAATGATTTCCATTCCTTTGTTGAGAAAGAAAATTTTGATGCAGCGTTTGCTTGGCGCTTCGAGCGACTCCTTTACTGCTTGCTTGCTGACTTGCTGTAAAGATAGGAGGGAGAAAGCGAGGTCAAGGGGCGAGGGCGCAGCATAATTAGGAGACGCTGAGTGCTTGAGAAGGAGGGCACGCAGTAGCAGCAGCGAAGAAGGCACAAAAGCGACAAGACGCCAAGAATCAAGATTGAAGGCGAAGTAGAAGAAGGAAGACAGAAAACAGTGCAGTAGCAAATAGCTGAGGAAATCGAATTAGGCAACCTCTTTCCTCAATCTACCCCTAAATGTATATATAACTACAGGCAAGGAAATGGTGAGAGAGAAACCGTATATACATTAAATTTACCTCATTATAATTACATTTGTAAAACTTATTTACTAATTATTTGTTTAGTGTTTTAACTAAATGTTACTGTTTATTAAATTAATATATTTTAGCTATATTCCAATGATATATATCCTCTCTTTTTTTTATAATCTATCTAAGAAGTATTTTTCGAAGCATTCAACGTATCTGCATGACAGCAAATTGACAAGAAACTCTCCGCACCATTCGATCAGTGCATTAATTAAAATCTCTTTTAATGAGCCAGTTGTATCATTAACAATATCGATTTCACTGATTTAATTAATTAATTAATTAATTAAAATTATTATGTAGTTCAAAACGACAGTTTAATCAGTTAATTAATTAATCAGCTAGTTTCACTGTAAGCATGCTTAGAAAATAATTTTAATGAATAAAATTACAAGTTGAATACTGTCCACAGTGAAATGACAAACCTTAACAGTGATCCAAAGCTTGTAATAGACAAACAACCCCCTTTGAATACTGAATTTATTTTATTGAAGCATGTGGTTAACAGGGAGGGTTTTTTTTTTTAGAAAAGTTCTTTGTAACATTGAGTTATAAAGTTATAAAAGGTAATTTCTATTAATAATATAAATTGAACATTCACTTATAGACTCTCTTTCTTTCAAACTCTTCTTACATTGTTTTACCAGTGTCGTGTTTTTAACAAATATTTTTTTTAATTTTAAGAGTAGCTTTTAAAGGAAAATTTATTTGAAAAAATTCATTGAACTATGATTTTATATTCTAATATGTTGAATTTTATTAAAGATGTGAATGAGATTTTCTTAACATTTTATTTAATATTTGCTGTCAATACGAACACTAATTATTCATAGTAAAACATTGTGGTTTTGTATGAGTTACCACCAGTGTTATAAAAAAAAAGGACGTGAAGTTCGATACCAACAAAGTTTGAAGGATTCTAATCATAGCGATATTTCTAACTAAACTTTTTCATGGATACCTGAGGGGTTGGAAAATCTATGAACGCTTTGTCCAAAATTTCAAGTGAGGCCTCGTACCTCTCATTACAGTTATAGGCTTTCGTCTAAGTAAGTCTAAGAGCTGAAGGAGGAAGGGTTTATTTGTTGGGTCTTTAGAACAAATATTTTACCTCTCAAATGTACGAAGATTACAGAAATCTTGAATTACAATTATCTTCAAATTAATTATTCTATATTTTTACAGGTCATAAAATAAAAGGTGAAAAAATATTTAATTTTTCAAGCAAAAATAGTTAGGCGATTTCAATTTCCTTTGTATTTTTCACCTCTGAACAGCCTTGTCGCATTTGTTGGAGCTGCAGCTTCAGGAGACAAGAGGAGATGGAGATTTGCAATTGGAGGGAGGTAAGAAAAGTACCCTGTCTGTTTTTTTCAAAGAAAACTAAAATTCCATGTGCTTCCTGACACCTGTAAATTTCCATCCTGAGACATAAAAACCATTTCCAGGTTTTTAAACAACAAATAGACTGTTTTCCTTAGTTCACCGGTGACGTCACGAGGTGAACATTTACAATTAGTTTTCTTTAGATCACATTGTACAGAACGATTCTTGGCTTGCAGCTTCTTGCATTGTGTTTACCGCGCACACAAGTTAATGTGTAATAAAGACGGGTGGTAATAAACCCATGTTTGTTTTGCTCGTGATGTTTGTTTTTTTTTTGCCGTCACAAGCCACCGTGTATAGCAACAGTAGCAAGAAGATTTTCATCCGTGCTACATTTTCTCTCCATCTACTCACAAAATAGCAACAAGATCGTTTCATTTGATGTCGTCAAACTCCGTGTCGTTGCAATAAAACAGTAGATAGCAATGATCTGCACCCACTAACGTATACTGCAAAATTTATTTCTACTTCCTATATACTTTCATTGTATGTCTTATACAATATATAACAATACTTTTTTATACTTTAGTTTTAACAACTCATATAATATGTATAAAAAAAAATAAAGGAAAAATTTTATATAACATCTATCACTGGTTGGTATTACGATCGTTAATATATGGGACACACAATATAACATTTTTACTCTTTAAAAAAAAAAACTAAATTACACACATACATAATAAGTACGATAGCAAAAATAGTATGGTGAGCCGCGCGAACTGCGGAGTTTAGATCAATGTGACTGTCTGTGACCTGATGCAGTTCAACAGAAGCAGCTCAATAAAAAGCAGCGCGCAAAAGCGATGCATATTTTCATGTTGCAGGATTATAATTTTATATAATCATTGCACATATTTATGTCCATGATGCACACTATTAGAATTAAAAAAAAAATTAAAAAAAAAATAATAATAAAATTATTGCATTGCTCATATCATATCATGTTACTCCTAAAATTTAAAATATGTGGAAGGTATAGCTAAAGTAAATAAATATATATAATATATTTTATTATAGCATACAACACTATTTACTTATACTTATTCTCTGAATTGCATGAAAAAATGAAACATAAATAAATAAAATTTGTGGATTTTTGTTTGATATTCCAAGTAAAAAATAAGTCCGTAAAATTTACATTTTTTTATCAAAATGTAAAGTCAACTTGTACTTCATTTAATGTAGAGTTAACAAAAATTCTTAGCGTTAGAGAAATGTTTATTTATGATAAAAAAATTTAAATACTGAATAATTTATTTAATATACTTAAAATACTGCTTTGCACCATAATTAATTATATGCAGTACTATAATTATTATAAAAATATCTCTAAGTTCTCTATTTACGGAGAATTTTAAGTTTTTTTTTTAAAGTAGTAAAGAAAAAATAACATGGGCTATATATTTGTGGCTTCAAGGGTTATATATTGATATTTATCTTAATTATTAATAAATTAGATAAGAATCTTATGAATATGAAATTAAAAAAAAATTATTACAGAACAAATTTTAATTTTCAACTATCTAGATATAAATTTGAATCGGAATATTATTCAAAGAATATTTTACTACATACTATATTATATGCAATAAAATCTGTAATTCTATGTAATATATGATATGACATTTTTAAAATAACATTATAATATATGGATATTCCAGTATTACGAACGACCATTGCATGCAGCTACAATTAACGTTTGTAGTGTTAGAAAAATGGGAACGTGTGGTTAAAACAAAACAACATAAGCGAGCGTTGTTGCAGTCTAGGTCATTAAGGCCCCACTTCATTGCAGGCATTAACAGACTATTAATTACGACGTGCCCCCTTTTGCCCCCTCACCCCGCGTGATAAATCTCCCTCCCAGCTGATCTCTGCAGATAAACGCGCTCCGCGATCAAGCCAGGCGCGAGAAAAACAACTTGCCGCGACGATGCACAACCAGGAATAAATCAAGTCCAGTTAGGTTTACTTTTTTTTGTGATATTCAGTAAAATACTACCAGCTCTTATAAAAAGGGATTTTAAATTTAATTTAAAAAAATTCCATGTTCGCTTCTACAATGAAATGTATTTTCTAGAAATTTAATCAATTTTATTGGTTTTTATAAGTATTTTTTTTTTAAATACAAAAAAAAATAACATTTATATTTATAAAAAAATATTAGTATGTGTTGTATATAAATCAATAAAATATTTGTTATGGTTAAAAATATTAATTTATTTAATACGTGATTCTGAAGTGTTTTTTTTAATTATTTTTTTTTCTTAGTTTTTACTTTAATCGATTATTCATGTAGTACGATTATTTATTTGAATGCTGACTATACTATACACCATAGCCATACTATACTCTTAGCGTTTTCATTATTACATTTGATGGTAAATCCTATGGCAAGTTGCAGTATAATTACATGGCATAGCTTGCATGAACTTCCCATCACACAGAAATGATTTACACACTTATTTCTTAGAGAGTGTTAACATTTCCACGTGAAGATAACGCGCTAGTAATTTGCAGAACGATGCAAATGACTTGACCTCAGTCATGCAATGTCGAGACAATGGAGCTTACTATCAACGCCATCTATCATTTCCTCTGAAAATCTTGGGGAGAGAAAGTAAAGTTATACTAGTTATTGTATTTATCATATTCATAATCCAGAATTATATCATTTGCGTTTAGAAGTGGATGTAAGGAGGGGGGGGGGGGGGTCCTCCTATTTTGGGGGGGGTCCACGTTTTCAATATAACATTATATTCTCTATTGAATTAGTGAAATAAATTAAAACAACTTTGTATAACCTTAGTTTCTAAATTTCATGGTGGAGACAACGCACAAAAAGCGTGATGATGAATGTTGCGTCAGGTAAATATACTTAACTACGATTAGATGGCGGGGCATTGTAATCTCCATTCAGCAAGATTACATCCCGAGCTGGTGTACAAAACAGAGAGACATGGCTGACCGCGGCGAGGAGAAGCAGACAGAATAATAACAATGGCACAAGGAGAGCTCTTGTGTTACAGTTGTCCTGGTTAAGTGTAGTCTCGAGTTGGGTCCAAAATTTTCAATGACATCAAATTAAAACAAATCAAGTGTTTGATGTGTGACGTAGGTTTTGTATATGTATATATTATACACATAATAGGTAGAAATTTTCCATTCATGTGAAAATGTATTAAATGATTCAAGTATGTAGTATTTTGTTTGATTTATTTTTACTTTCCATGTTAAATAAAATTGAAAATTTCAATATTAATTTCAAATTCATTTCAATCAAATTATATAAATACAAAATAAAAGTTATATTTGCATCTCACTTCTTTTCTTTGTAAGTTAATAAAAATATTTTAAAAATGACAAATTTTAGATGACAATTTCAATACGATTTAAAGAATACATTGATAAAAGCCATATAATAATATACTGCTACACCAAAATATTGTTCGAGAAAAAAAAATAAAAAAAAGTCGTTATAAATAAAATTTATTAATTATGAGATGATTAATAAAATAGGAAAATGTTCTCAGACATAATAATGGAACCAACTCAAACTGTGTTCACTTTATCTGTTTACATCGAGTTACAACTATTTACTATTCTTTTAAATTAAAAGAATTTCCAAATATTAAATATGTTTTTTTTCTGTGTATCCTAAAAAAATTTAAATCTATTAAATATTGTATAACTTTGTCGATATAAAATTAACCACTAAACACTATAACATATCGTTTATGTATATGCAATCATTTAGTGGGCTTATAATTTGTTGGAAAAGATAAGCCAATATATTCAGATTTTAAATTACATAAGTTTTCAAATGAGGCATTTTTCCTGTCTCCATTCTTGCTTCTCTCTCTCTCTCTCTCTCTCTCTCTCTCTCTCTCTCTCTCTCTCTCTCTCTCTCTCTCTCTCTCTCTCTCTCTCTCTCTCTCTCTCTCTCTCTCTCTCTCTCTCTCTCTCTCTCTCTCTCTCTCTCTCTCTCTCTCTTGAACTGTGAAATATAAGTGAACATATTCATTAGTATGATGATCATGCAAAAATTCATCAATTGATTATAACATTAACGAGTAAAGAAAAATTGCGTATGAAATTATGAATATAAGAAATTTCTATACTACGCTCATTAAGAAAATCTAAAGCTTGGAGGAAAAGTTAAGAATAAAGCAAAGTCAATCATAAGAGACCTTATTTGAAACTTAAATTAAATATGGAGTTTTATAGAAAAATTCATCATTAAAAGCCTCAATAAAAATATTGTAAAAGGAAAGATTAAACATTGACTTAAAGTGTGAATTGAAAAAAAGAAAAATTAATATAAAAAAGTACCAGGTTTACTAAAAACTTTATAATACTATTAAATGATAATTAAAAATTTTGCAATGTGTTCTTTTCAAAGTGCTAGTTTTTACACCTACCTTTAAATCATTATAAGACATTTCGTAACCTTAAAGTAAAGAAATGTAACAGCCAATAAAAATTCTATAAAATTTATTCTATTCACACACGGTAATATAGCATTTTAAAATGTCTTATTGATTTTATTGATACTTAAAACTTTTTTTTTTCCTTCTTCTTCTTCTTTACACGAGATTAAAAAAAATTACTGCTTGATTCATGAAGATTTTGTTACGACGTGAAAGGTTTCTACGTCAAGAAGTTCAATTTGAATGAAGGAGAGCAAGAAACGTTCCCTACTCCTCCCTACACACCGTAAACTAATGACCCATTACCTCGCGCGCGTCACAAATTTCGGAGGCTGCCTGTGTTCACGCACTCAGATCACGTTTCCAGACACGGTGTGAGGTATGAAATTCTCTCCAAGATCCAAGTACCTGCCAGGGTGCAATTGACAGACATAACGGTGTGTGCGAGGAGATAGAGGATTTTTGTGTAATTTGAAGATCATATCACTACTTAGAATTAATTAGTGTTTATCATGTAAAAAAACTTAATTAAAATTGTTTGTAGACGTTTTTTATATAATTAAAACATAAAATTCAACAGATTCTGATATCCTGAGAGTCTGGACATTAAACATACATGGATGTAGCCAGGCGAGGGATTTAATTAATGTTTTATGAAATGCGCAATAATTAATAAAACCACTTGGTCAGATACTGAAACCTTGCTCAAAAAGTACAATTGTCACCATTCATGTTATATTAACTTACACTAGTCAACATTGATTACAGTCAATTTACCTTCGTATTTCAAAAATCCAATATTAGTCTTCATTTTATAATTTTACATTATACTGAAAGTAACAAACATGGTTATTATCTTAATGTTATTACGCAGATAGAGCTGATCTTTTCAGAAAAAAATAGCAGCGAAATTAATTTTTCTACTATTTATTAAAAAATTCAATTGTTCTTACATATTTATGTTCGCGTGCCTTTAAAGCAATTACTACAACGTTAATTCAGTCAAGGTTTATAAACCTCTATACACCTTGAATTCAGTCACGAAAGTTGTATGTTCATTTAAAATTTGAATTAAACTTTACCACAAAGCTGAATATTTTGTGTCTTTCTTACCACACACAGTTCTCCAGAGTGAAGACGTAAGAGGGGGAACTCCAAGAAGAGGGCAGTGGCAAAGTGGAGATTGATTGATGAGTGTGCTACCACCTCGGAGACAAAGAGAGAGTATCAAGGGGCTGATACACGAGGAGGCCTAATTTCCTTGCCTCTGCTGCTGAGACGCTCCAAGGATTTTGATCCTCTTACTCTTCTAACTAAGAATAAAATTGTACTGAAATCTTTCTACAAGCATAATTACTGTTATAACAGATTTTAACTTATAAGTTTACAAAACTAAAGTAAGAGTTCTATATAATAATTACATCAACAAGTAAGTAAGATTCTGAAGAAATCTAAAGAGAATTACTCTTTGTATTAAAGTTCAAGAACCATTAAAATGAAATATTTGATACATTGAAATATTATATTTAGTATAATTTCCTTCGTATTGTCTATAACTGAGATTTCGTTTTCATATTCAGATAAAATTATTCAAGGAAACAATAACATTATCAAAAACTCAGAATTATTCTGTCTACAATATATATGCTATTATATAGCAAAGAATGTTTTGAAACTCAAGAATATAATATGAATTAGGGAATATAAAGTTAGGTGCATAAAAGAGTGTAAAGTTGAATATGTGACGTTTTCCCGTCACTTGCAAGTTTTTGTGCGTGTTTTTACGTCTGAGTAAACATGAGAACGAAATCAATATTGATAATGTGACAACCTCTTTTTCCTGCATAATGTGTCACTGGCGTTAACAAGGCCATGAAAATCTTCGTCTATAATATTCTTCGTTCTTCTACGCAGAGAAAATACGATGACAAACATGAAGAAGGCGGACAAAAGCTGTCTCAATTTTCTTTGAGTTACTACGTGAAAAATTGTATCCTTATACTACAAAAAATAAATAAATCTTCTCTTAAGGTGAATAACATCAAAATCAAATCAAATTTAAATTTATTTTTACTGTGGTTTTTCAATCATTCTATTTATTTCAGTTTTTTGTTGATTTATTTATTAATTTATTTTTATCGACTCAATTATTGTCTATTTAGTGTCGACTTTCTATCATAAGGTAAATTACAGGAATAAAAATATTAATTAGCCGTCAATTAAAATAAATTAATTACTTTATTCATCAGGTATTAACGCGTTAGCATAATAACTTTGATTTATTAAGTTGTAATTTGAGATAAGCCACAGCAACGTTATTCAATTCTGTCTGAATTCACAAAAATCATTCATCGGGAAAGACGCACCTCATCAGCTATTGACAATTTTCTCCCCTCTCTCTCTCTCTCGATACAGAAGCAAAATCTGCTGGCAAGCTTTCATTTTCATTACAGATTATCAAAGTGGAAAAAGTTGGTAGGGATACAAAAATGTTCCTTTGTTATAAGGCTGAAAAGATATAACATAAAACTTTTGCAATTTTCTCCGTTGCTAACCCAATTTTAGATACCCCCGCCGCGTGTGAAAAGCAGCTTCGACGTGTAAATAGGCAAAGAGTTTAAAATACATGAGATTGTCATCAAACTGCAGCAGACAACATGAAAATGTTAAATGGGCAAGGGAAAAATAAGCCTAAATCATTTTAAAATGGACAATTTGCATGACATTTTTTTATTACAGAAATGGATAGAGGGTACCAAATTATGCTACTCTGAATTTTTTCAGATTTTTTTGAGAGTGGGAACTATTTTTAAAATATTATTAAAAGTCAGTTTTATGACGTCACGGGCGTTTAGCGCCTATCCTTTTCTTATGGACAGACTCCTCGTGACGTCATAAAATCGACTTTCAATCATTTTTTAAAAATAGTTCCTGGTCTCTAAAAAATCTGAAAAAATTCAGAGTACCATAACTTTGCACCCTCTATCCATTTCTGTAATAAAAAAATGTCATGCAAATTGTCCATTTCTGTAATTTTTGTTTTTTTAGTAACTTTTAATGAAATTAGGAATCAGTTAGTGGAATGTGAAATAATCAATCATAGATGCAAAATATTAAACTTTAAATATTTATTCTCGTTCATTCTTTTATTTTTGTGGCCTTAAATTTGTTGTCATGCCATTAAATAAATAAATAATGATTATACAGCTAAAACTGACAGTTAAATTTGAAGGACTTCATGAATTTAGCAAAATACCAAAACTATAAAACCATTGTAATATAAGCCTGTAATGAAGCTATTATACATATAAATGATTCTCATTGTGTATAACAGAATTTAATAAGTAGTAAATACACTTGTACTAAATGCTTGTTTATATTGGCCTAGATTCTTGTTATGTACAGATATGTTCAAAGTAGGGCGGTCCTTATATAGAATCAATAGGCAGGTGTTTCCACGAAAGTACCCAATCTCATTGACTATGCGACAAAGATGTGTACTCACAACGCACAACAATTCAAGAACTAGAGCAGCAGTATACTTTGGTGGCTGCTACAGTGTGAGCAAATTAGTAAAATTGCTTGGCTCAGCTTGAGTTTTCCTCCTCGCCTCCAACATTATGTTTAGAATTCTAAAAACCCTTTACTTATAACAATAAAAAACACTACCTTTGTATTAAATAATAAGGAATAATGTTTACATTCTTCATGCATAACCAGACGTAAATAATATAGTTATATTTTATTATGAAACTTTTAAATAAATTAAATGACCTATTTCTTTGAACAATAATAAACAAAAACCAATTGGATGAATTTGGATAAAATATAGCATTAAGATACGTAATAATATATAAACGAGTATTTAGTTGTATGTATTTTTTAATGTTATAATTTTTAATTTACCCTATTTTTTATGCTTCGCGTTCATTCAATTTTTTTAGAGCTCATTAATTAAGCGCCTGTAATATAGGCAACTTGTTCTGCATATTATTGGCTTATAATGTATATGGGTAAATATCAATTCTAGTAGCGTCGATTTATAGGAAAAAAGAAATAATTACTATATTATCACATTTTTGCGCAATATTTAACGGTATTATGTGGATGAGGATTCGATTTTAATGTATCATTTGGCATATTTATCGTCTGAAACTTGCGCTTTGGTTAGTTTCATGAAACCTGGTAGGATTTTTTTTTTTTTATTTTTACACTTATTTAAAGAATATTTTTAATAGTTTTCAATTAATTTGTTTTATATGAAGAAAGTCATAATGCTTCAAACAATCTATAATTTATAAACTTTCAATTCTTTGTAAATACTTTCTAGGTCAAATATTTACTTCCCATAATTTCTGTTATATCATCTATGGTAGTTAATCATCTGTTGTCCTTATAAATTATTGTATATCAAAATATAACTATAGAAATTTACATCGTTGAGTCTGCAATTTTGTGTTCAAATTGTGGTTATCGTATATTTTCAGTTTTATTCAATTAATACTTAATCTGAATATTCAACTATAAAATTATATCACACAAACACAGGCATGTTGATGAGTTTACAGATTTGTACAGGTGTGTGTTAGCTCACACTTACTTCTACACCACAAGCCACCAAGGATCCTAAACTCGCGGTGTGCCGCGCGATGTTGTGCGAGTTTCCGCGCCTAGAGACGAAGCCAATGCCGGAAATTAAAATTGCTTGAGCACCTCAAATTCTCTCTTTCTCTTCTCTCTCTTTCATATACAATTTTGCTGTAAATAAACCCAATAAAGACATCAGACACGAGAGGATATAAGATATTTATACAAAGTAGTAAATATAATATATATTCCGTGAAAATCTTATTTACTTTATATTCAACACACCTTATAATTCCAACATAAACTACCTATCGTATTTAACTTGTATGACTTTTTTTCCTGCTACAATAATTCATCAAAACAAAATAATAAATGAAACATTATTAATTAAATTATAAAAAGTTATAACTTAATTCAGTTCATCTGATTTTATAAAGATAAACAAAATTATTATTCAAAGCCATACAATTTTATCATTCTCTATCACAGGATGATAAATCGTATGATATTATTTTCAAGATGTGATTGTTATTAAATACTATATTTTATTTTGCAATTCAGCATTACCATGACAATAATGCCTGACAGAAACGACTGATAATTAATTACTAGCGGAAATACATCGCGTGCTGAGTATCACAGGGATGTGAGTGACACGCTCCCGCAGTGACGGCCATCAATCTGTGCTGACATGTGAAAAACGGTGTGAATGCAATAGAACCTGGACTCTATTCTGGTTGGCCTAGTCAGCAGAGCCAATTACGATATGCTCCTGTATTAATGAGCCATAAGTATATATGACATATGGAAAACGGTATGTGAGCAATAGAACCTGGACTCTATTCTGATTAGTATTATCTCATCAGAAAGCAAAATTTCCTATCAAGCTCTAAATATACAGTTAATTCATCAGCATGTACTGTACATGAAGGTACAGTTGCAGGCAAAATAAGTAGAATGACAGCAAGTATGTGCTTCACAGTGCACGCACTAATACCGCTGTTCTACTATCTAATCTGTACATATATACGTACAATAGAAAGTGGAGAACAGAGATATAATTTTGTATTAAATTGCAAACATAGTACAGTAAAACGGCAATCTTATAGTTTCCCCATTAGATTAATATCAACTCCACAGGACCACCGGGGATAGCAGAACGTTTTTTTTTTTTTCAATACTATAATACGAGTATATATTGTGTTTAAAATTAGGCAAAATAATTTTATTGTTACTGCTGGCAGAAACAAACGGAGACAGTTACATATAACAATTTTTCATTTTGCTGAACGGCAGTGAGTCATGAACTTTATATCATATGTTGATAAGTTTCATATTTGCATCCCAGAAGTATTCACTTGACAGTCATAATTGAACAATAATAATTATAGACAGCTGTACTCACTAGTCAGATATGATTTTTATTGTTGAACATTAATTAATTAACCGATAACAAGCAGCATATTATTTAATATTTTTAAGCATTTTAATCTGATTAAATAAAATATATTATAAATTATAAAAAAATGTCATGTATGCATCAGTTATCGTTAATAATAATTAATGATGAACACAGCAATTAATTCATTTTTAAATTCGTTCAATCAAAAACAGGAAAAAGATTAAAAAAATAATTGATGACTGTATTTTACAAAAATCAAACGTAGCCTGTAATAATTATTCATTAATACCATTAAAAAAACGAAAAAATAAATAAAATTCGTTCATAATATTTTTATATAAAGATAAAAAGAGTTTGTTGGAGTATGCTGGAATAAATATTAATGTAATTGGATAATTAATATGAGTACATGCATTAAATTCAAATACAATGTCTTACATTATCATTATCTTAATTGGTAAAAATTAGCAATGAATGCATATTCGTAATTCGTATTTCAATTTTAATTTTTTCACTGACATTTTATAAAACATTTCTCTAAAGCAAATCAACCACAAAGCCTATTAAGATATCAAGTTATAAGAGAACATTTTAAATTTTAAAAGACCATTTATTTTTCTTCCTTATAGTGGAAATAAAGTAATGAAGCCATTCATTTTTAAACGAAAAGAGTTTAAATTTTTCAAAAAAAAAAACTGTTATAAAATGAGTATAGTATTATGTATTATGATATTCTTTAAAGATTAGATATATATAAAAAAAAGTTACTTATAACATTTACGGTAGTAAAATGAACTTGACAGCATGCTTATCTTAAAGATCAAATTTTTCTTAACGCATTTTCTTCTTCAGAATACACAATCTTTGATCAATAGTGTACAATGTTCATGTTGGGACTTCTATATGCGTGTGCTAAGCTCTAACACGCAATACCTTATAATGCGGTTCTTATACCACCTGTATAACCGACAATTACAATCCTGAAGTTAACTTTGTATGATGTCACTTACATAACACGCAATTAAAGTGAGACACTTAAGTTTCTTGAAACATTAATATTTTGTTGTATTATTTAGGCAGCCAACCCTCTTGTTATCTATAATGACGCTTTGAAATTATTAAATTTTGTAAATAAATCCCTGTGAGATAAAATTAGCTAACAGTAAGTTAACTGAGACATAATTTGAAGTTAGTTCATTGACAAAAAAAAAAAGCTGTGGTGTCCGCCCACTGCGGTTTCCACGTTTTCCTCAGTCACAGGTATAAATGCCAGGATAGATTGCAAGACCGTTTCAGATGAGAGTTTCGGAAGATTCGGGTTGTAAAACTTAGTGAGTAAATACAAGTACTCAATTGTGGTTCGAAAAAAAAAAAGGCACGAGAGTATAAAAAAATTATTTGTTATTTTGTAATAAGGGGCATTCACAAAGTCTTAAGGCCACATTTAAGGCTCGATAATTTAAAGCTTGATTTTAGACGTGTTTTTTAGACCCAAAATTTCTGGTCTTAAATTATTGAGCCTTAATTGTGGCCTTAAGGCTTTGTGAATGCCCCTTAATATGAACTAAATTTAGAACAAATATTTTTCGTTACCAAAAGCAATATTAAACCTGATTTCGCTATAAGTATTATTTTTTCAGTATGCAAAGATGATAGCTGATTAATTTCTCTAAAAGGGAAACAATAAGGAGAACATCTGACATCTGAGCCCCTGAGGATCAAACTAAATAATAATTGGATGCGTCTTACAAAAATACTTTTTAATTCTTCACATACATTATTTATTTATGTCTATTGTATAAAACATGACAATTATTTTAAAAAAATCTAATGTACTACAAACTAATATATTATTGTAATTCTATAGAATAATATTTTTATTTCCTTTATGTAAACTGTTGTAAAGTACAACACTAACCATCTCTGAGATAGATTCCAGTGGGATGCTGGACTACTTCTAATAGAAGACTCTCTGTTTCCATCTCTTATCGCATACCTTTCCGTACCTGCTCAGCTGGTAAACACAAAAACAATTACCTTGCACGCGTATACCTGCCTAGAGCAAGTTTGTGTACAGTACAAGTAATCCGAAAATCCCTAGAGGACTGTCAGCAAATTGAAATATTAGAATTTATTTGCTTCTGACTTTCTGATTAACTTTCTGAGATATATAAAAAAAATGTATTTATTTTCAACTGTTTTTATAGTCTTTATATTATAAATTCATCTTATTGCTATACTTTTAATCTAAAAAATGAAAGTATAATCATGCAGTACAGATTTTATTTGTCATATTATAACTGTCTACATACTCTAAATTGTTGTTAGATTAATTATAAATGTTTATAATTACTTGGCATTATTGAATTTATACGACACAGATTTATCTCAAGACTAATGGTGTTATTATTGTAACTTTCAAGGTATATCAATTTTTAAAAAGCAATTCGTTGTTTTTATACCATGGGCATACTAGTCAATAAGCACTCTCTACGGAGGAGTTATTCAGAAAGATGTTTCATTACCCGTGGTCAATGTTAATGTAAATTAACTATGACTAGTAAAAAATTACATGGTTACCATCTACAATCGTGCCCAGACTGTAAGACAAGATTGTATTTAAAAAAATAATACTAATAATAATCAGCTTCAAAACCGGTTCTTTGCACTTTCTGATAAAGTTTACCTTTCAGGTGTTGTGATAAAAATATAGCCCTTATCAGAAAGTACACAAAGCCGGTTTTGAAACTGACGCTCTCTACACTAGCCGTCACATTTAGCAGGGTTATGGTCTTGATTGTAACGCTCTCAGTCATTGGTAGCCGGTTAGTAACGAAGGACATCACTGGCCGAGCCGAGCCGAATGACTCCCGAGCGCTTCCGACCATAACCCTAGCTGTTAAATGTGACGGCTAATGTATGTATATTCGTTTATTTGCCTTCTCAGGACATGCATTACGTATTGCTTAGTTGAAATCCATGGATTTGCTACTGGATGGTATTTATTACAACATTAATCCAAACCTGACATTTTTTTTCTAATTAAAATCTTTTAAATTTAATTTTTAGGTGTAGGAACTCGCTGAAATGTTAATTTTAACATATTAGTTGACTGTTATATGAATGAACGCATGACTATGGTTCCTCTTATGACAAGCAACAAAATTCAAAGAATGTTTCACAACATTCTTTTGCCTGTTTAGCAGTCTCAAAAATGGGCTGAATAAAGGGAAGAAGAGATTAAGCATGCTATAATCTACTTATTTTATTTATTTATTTATTTATTTATTTATTTATTTATTTATTTATTTATTTATTTATTTATTTATTTATTTATTTATTTATTTATTTATTTATTTATTTATTTATTTATTTATTTATTTATTTATTTATTTATTTATTTATTTATTTATTTTTATTACAATGTTAGCTTACTACAGCATATTCTGCTATTGGTGTAAGCATAGATAACATGGTTTATTTTCTTTTAAAATAAATAATCTAAAAATTATTTAAAGCACTGAAACATAGTGTAGATCCACTTTAAATTTTCAAATAGAAATACCTCACTTTTAGCTGTTGGTGACGCCGATTCGATTTCATGTGACAGGCAAAACCACACAAACAGCAAACGAGCTGGCTGCTGCCGCTCATTCATCGTGCGAGTGATGGAGAGGCCAGAGGAGTTATAAGCTTATAACGTAAAAATTGCACTTCTCTCTTTCCCCCTTTTTCAATCGTCGCAATTAAACTGTCAATCACAAAAAACAAAATAAGTTGTCGTTCATTGTTCCAAAGCATGTGTGATTTTTTTTCTCGTATGGTACAGAATAGCAATTTCCGCCAAAGTTGTATTTCCAATAAATGGGTTGTGGTATCCACGACAAATTAGGTACTTTTATTTCATTCAGACGAGTGACATTTTACAGTTTTCCTCTTCTCAGAACTACTTTGCAATACACAATAGTCGTTTTTCCTCATTGTCAGCAAGTTATTACGCAGGGAAATGAAAGTGGAGTGGCATGATGGAAAAATTAGTTCTACGTAATAGAAATTCGTGCTGCTGCATTGATTTGTTCCTCTATCTCGAGTGACAAAGAATTTAAAATTCATTTTATATCATTTTTTGTTTTTTTGAAATCCTTTAATAATTTGCTTGTATTTTATTTTTAAAAAAGCGATTGATTATTTAAAAAAAATTATTTTGATTAATGAATAAATTTTTAAATTAAAATTAATTAATTTTTACTTTTACTTTCGTTGTTTGTACCCACGTGTTTTGTAATGTTCAAGGCAAATTTAGTAAGTTAGTATATATTTTCAAATAACAGTCGTCCTACACATTTTTTTAATAAATAAAAACCTACATTATGATTTAAAATAGTCCACAATTCAAATATAAAAGTTCACTTAAAAGTTTAAAACTATAATATTATGCATGTCGTGCAATAAATCAAAATTTATTTTTATCAAGAACAAAAATTTTGTAGACGCAATTTTATCCATAATAGATTACCTCGCATGACTGTTAAATTTTATATGTCATTGATATTTTTTATCTTGTTACAATAAAATCTTTTTTAATCTAAAAAATTTAATAGCAGACTTTAAAACAATTTGATATCATAAATCGTAAATATATAATAATAAAAATTAAATTGCAGTCTATAATAACGAAATTATTTAAATCTAAAATTAAATATCATGACACACGCAGCTTAATATGTTATTAAGGTTTAAACTTATATTACAACTGTAGCCTAGTCATATAAAGCGTTTAAATTAGTTCAGTTAATAAGGTACTGGTAATTTTTTTTTTCACTCGAATAACTGCATGGCTGTACAACATCATGGATCAGTGGATCACGTCAGAATGATCATATATACTCATATCAGATGAGAAACTTTTTTCCAGTCTCCTGAAAGTATGCAACTTTTTAAACTCCTAAGTCTACCGGGTTGCCATAAAACCATCTAATTTCCCTTTGCAGCCTTGTTAGGATACTAAATAATAAATCTATATACACTATAGTATTTTCAGAAGTATATATCTATCAAAATGAAGCTAAATTTTTAGATTTGTTGTAACGTATCTATTCATATTAAATCAAGATTTTCAAACAGTCTGATTGAAGAAATTTTTACCACTAACTTGTTTTATAAATTTCATTTGTATTACCTTAGTCACTAACCTACAGGACTTTGTAGTATAGGTCATGTTATATGGCACAGTAAGACATGGTAAAGAGGAGGGTATATGGTGGTTGGTTATCATCGTCACCGTATATGGCGCATCGATCGTTTTTTGCCTTCTTGCTGGTGCTGCAAGTTGACGATGAATTATTTGCTCGTATGTACATGCGAACCACCTCCTTCTTCTACATGAGGGTTATCTTACAGGCGTGATGGGACTACACAATATAAGTTAACTTGGCCAGCACAAAACACCGTGAACCGAATAGAACTTAAATCTGCCATTGTAACACACAAACTACCATAAATACATGTCACATATTATATCAGTTCATTATATATCAAATTATTGAACTTTTATGTTATTTTATTTTCAAAAATAGTATTCAGACTATGCAGAGTATCTTGTATCTTCTTATCCCTACATTTAATGGTCTTGGATTTTTACATAGAATGACTGCTCAACACATTGGTTCTGTATAACCCCAAACACATTAAATATTCAATACATGTTATGAACTTTTCCTTTTCATATGCATTTCTAAACACGTATGTAAGAAGAAAATGCTTGAAAGAAAGAAGGAAAGGAATCTGAAGTATTTATTAATATTTAGTGATACCGATGAGACTATTAGACATACATAATATAATGCAAGACATGAGTTCCATATCTGATATAATATATAATATATATATTGAGAAGCTAATAAATATTTTTAATTAATAGTTAATCTTAAATCATGATTTAAAACCCCTCCTGCTGAACTTATATTTAACTACAATTATCAACAAATTTTTTGAATTAAAACAATTTTGACTTTTCAATCTGTAATTATTTTTCTAGTCAAAATTAAAAAAAAAAACTTATAATTAGTAATAAGCATTTATATATTGTATAGAATGTAATACTAAATATTTTAATTTTTATAATAGTATTCTTTCAGCTCTTAAAAAACATATCAATAACGGAATTTAAATTAAATAAATTTAAAATTAAGAGCATCAATGAAAAATAATTAATTAAAACCAAAATTATAATTAATTATTTATTTAATGCTTATAATTACTAACTAAAATATGAATTAATTCTTTGATGTTGTTAACGTTTAAATGTATTTTAATATGAAAAGAATTTTATCATCAAAAGGTAACGGAAGGAAAGGTGTAATTCTATAAGCATTTGTGAGCTGTGTCACCAGGATTTTCTTGCTTATTGAACTCTCCTTATCATGAAATAGGGGAGGGGGTAGGTTGTCACTTATACACCCTCTTCCACCATGAGAAGGAGGACAGGGAAATGTGATCTAGATTTCATTTAAGTTTGCAATTAGAAAAGTTCGTTTGGTGTGTTGTCGCAGCTCTGTGATGTGCCTGTCTTTAACCTTTTTAATTACTACCCCACTTGTCTGAAAAGTTAAGGATGAGGAAAGGGGGGGGGATAAAGGCAAGCAAGCAGCTAGCTCTCATTTTGCCTCACTTGGTCCACAACTTGCTCTTAGTAGCATCGTGGATTTCCTTGAAAATGTCTTTTTGTTTACTTTATAAGTCATCCAGAATCTTACTCTGCACAGAATCTAACAGTAAGGCATTTTAATTTTGATACTGTAAGAAAAAAAGAATGATAAAAAAAATAGAATTTTATTGACGTTTTTGTAATTAAAATTTATTGCCAACTTTGTGAAAACATATATTTATGGTCTTTAAAAACTAGTAGTTACTAACTGTATAGGATGTCATTTACATCACACATTACTACTCCTAATTTTCCCTACAATTATCAATTCACATTGATATTTAATTAAGTTGATCTGACACCAATGAATTCATACAATTGGTTTATATTTGTCCATCATTTGTTTTCCATGAATTTAACTGACATTCAAATTGGTTGTTAATACACGATGTTACTCTATTTAAAAATGGCAACACTATATATGAAATTCAAACTTTACTCTAGTCTTACAGGTGTGTTATGTTTCAAGTCCTTAAGTTTTCCTTATAACTTTAGCTAGATTGCAGCTAAAATGCAGAGAGAAAGTTCGAAGCTGAACTTGTTTGAAGTTTAGTTTTCCCGTCACGTTGCTGAAACGCCTCGACCGTGAGATGAGCTCCTAGATTTTGTCACCTTGTGCAGCCTTCCTTGCTGCTGCAGTTCTCGTCCCAGTCGTGCGTGGTGCTCTTGTCCTCTCAATCTTAGCCACGTGGTTTTTGCACCGATTGACATGTAACAACTAAGGAAAGAAGCTATTTATGTAACTAATACAAACCTTAAATGTAGGCAAGGGATACCATTCAATTATACTAAATTTATAAAAATATTATTGTAAATATCTAGCTATTATTAATCACTTTTTGTGTATTTTTGAACTAAAAGTCTATTTAGTTGTGACTGCTTCTACATAAATTGTTAGCTTGTTTATAGTAAGCAACTCGTAATTTATTTTTATTTACAGCAATGATTTGATTATTATTTTAATTGACAGTAATGCAACCAGTTTAAATCTCTGGTGAGACATAGCAAAAAAACATGGTATATTTTTTGTCACTTTATGCTATTGAACATTCAAAATGAAAAGAAAGATACTGGATTGTGCAATTGTGCACAGTGTACGAACTTTGAGAGAGAGAGAGAGAGAGAGAGAGAGAGAGAGAGAGAGAGAGAGAGAGAGAGAGGATAACTCGCGTGATGACACCAACTTTGATGTCAAACTTTAGGCCAACTTTTAAACCGAAGTTTACAGCAAGAAGCCTGCTCCATGAGCCCTTCCAATAACGACTTAACAAAAATATTTTCAACTTTACAACAGTTTTTCTCTCTCTCTCTCTCTCTCCGTCCCTCTTTATTAAATTGTGTTCTAAATTTAAAAACAAGAGTTACTTACAGATATACTACAAATAAATATAATATGTTGTTTTATGATAACAAAATAAATTACTGTATTTTATTTATATAATGCCAGTATTGATATATTGTTTTTCCTAAAATAAATTTTACATTTAATCAAATTATGAAAAGTGGATATATGAAAATATTGTTAATCTACTATTAGTAATATACTATAATATATTAAAATTAACATTATTTTAATGATCACACAGGTCATACACTTACTTTTAAAATTAATTGCAAAGTTCGCGCATTTATGAAACTTGAACTTTCCATATTTCACGTTCCTTTTATCACGTAGCTTTGCGACTGCAAATTCCATCCATACATTCCTGACTGAATTAATTATCTTCATGTTGTTTACACACAACTCATTATTCTTTACATCGTTTTATTATAATTTATTTCACAATAATTGATGTTATAACATATTTCATAATAATGTATAATAGATTAAATCTAAATAGTTGTTCAGCATGCTAACATATAGTTAATATAATAAAATTAAAAGGAATATTTCTGATAATTTTAATATAACTATTTTATTATTTATTATAGATAATATTGCAGCAGTATAAATTATATATGTATATATATATACATACATTACCGTGGATAAAAAAATAGTTTAATTATCTTCATTTTTAATCGTTTTCAAAAACCCAGCATATTTCATTTCTAAATAGTGATTATAAAATTCGAAATTGTTTGCAATCTTTGATGATTAAAAGATGAAATTATAAACAAATTTTCATGCAACTTAAATTTTGAAAGCTTAATGACATATTTATTTTGCTTTAAATCATTAATAAACAACATCTCTCTGTACTTATGATTAAATGTAGCAATGATTTGAATATTATTATTTTGAATGCATTCATGTAATCAAACACTTTATCATTAAATATGCATACACTTCATCCATCTGCATAATTGTCGCAATTGAATTATCTTACTATCATAATAAGTATAACTAAGCCACTGCAATATAAACTGCCACAAATGTACTGTACTAATAGAGATGATGTCATACGGTATGCTCCAAATGAAAATTCCCTTGCATGCAGTATTTAACGTTTTATTATATGAAATGTGTGCTAGTCTTTTTCAAAATTAAGAAATTTAATTTTTAAAAACTTTCAATGTTGTAAAATTATTGACAGCAGAGAGAGAGAGAGAGAGAGAGAGAGAGAGAGAGAGAGAGAGAGAGAGAGAGAGAGAGAGAGAGAGAGAGAGAGAGAGAGAGATTGCACCCGTGTTCTTCGTCTGCCAAATGTTACCACATGCAGAGCAAGATGATACACATTCAATTATCTCATGCACATAATGAGACATGCAGGCTTGAGAACGCCACAAGATTAAAGATCCATCTGCAAGCTTCCAAGACTTAATATGAAGTTTAAGGTAACTCAAGCATAATTTTATGCAAGAAAATGTTATGCAATTTAATGACAAAATAATTAACTTATTTTAACGTAAACACTGTCATTAACAAATAATCTAAAAGTAATTTCAATTCTGCAGTATTGCATGCCCATGTACAAAATTAACACTTTTTTAAAAAATTATTTGAAAATCTAAAAAAGTTATTGTTGCTATTAAACATTTCGGATAACAATTTCAAGTATTTCAATTATTTGAGAAATATATATTTTATTGATTGGTTAAAATAATATACTTTGAAATGACAACAAAACACGGGAACAATAAGATGATAATATGATCTTTAACCTATTGTTAAATCAAAACCCATTATACAAAATCATCAAAGAACCTAAAACAAATCAAATCATTAGAAAATAAAGTCAATGAAAGAAATTCTTCAGCACAAACAAATAAAAAACTTGATTATACTTTTTATACAGTAGACAATTTTTCGAGACAATTTAGAATAGAAAAAGTGAAGATTTTCTCTTATAGCAACGTGAGCAAAGCAAACAATTGCCTGAGGAATGAAGTACCTGTGACTATCATGTGAGAAATCTCCAAGGGCCAATCTGTTCGTTGTTTCAGTATTTGCTAACTTGATTTCTGAGATTTCGCAAGTTATACCTTTTTAACATAGCTAACCTGGTTTGACACCAAGCATTGTATGAGTCATGCTAGCTCATTAATATGTATGTCATTAGCATATATACCATGATTAACAAAGGAAACAACATAATTCCTCTTTATACTTCTGCTCTATATAAATCATTTTTTTTTCTTCTTTAATTTGTTTTATTCTTCATTTCTAAATGAAAACTAGGTTGGTATATATAAAAAGAAATAATTTATTTTTTATTAAATATTTTTTGTCATTATTGTAGTATGAATTAATTTTTTTATTTAACAAAAACATGTTTAGAATATTTAATGAATTTTTCAAAAGAATGTCACAGCATTACAAATTATAAATAAATGTGTGCTTTTATTATTATTTAACAGCTTGATTAATATTTTTGTTTGTTTGCAATCCTATTAATATTACAACAATACGATATAAACGTAACTTTATTAATGAAAATTATAATTAGTCCCTGTAAAGCTTTTATTAATTAATTTTACAAATCAGCGCAATGACAAATAAATTGTGCAGATCAAAGCGAAAGAAGTATTGAATACAAATTACAGCTTATTATAGATATGAAACTCCACAATTTAGTTGCATTATCTAATATGAGGTACTATGATTGTTCAACATAATGCAGCAGTTCTCTTATCAATATGCAAATTGGGTGGCATAAAAATTCAGTCACGAAAACGTACTATTTTATTTGACAATTATAACTTTATAAATTCTGTAGAACGTTAATAGATATTATATAACGGGCCTTTTGAAAAAAGAGTGATAAAAAACTATCAGTTAATATTCACCAAAAAGATCGAGTATATTTGACAGTCGTCAAAAAATTTGAAATTTTGTAAAAAAAAAAAAAAATAGCTTGAATCTGTGGCACTAATTATGCAGTATATCAGCCACACCTGTCAAAGTATAAGGGTAGCTGTTTCACCCAGGTTCCCTGCACGCAGTTCTCGCGTAGCTGATGGCAAGGTGACAAAACTTGTCCAACACGTAGAATGTTCACCTCGCCGCAAACCAATAAATTCCCTCATTACCCAGAATGTAAATTTTGTGCTCATCTTAATTTTCTTAATTTTAGGAATATGATTGAGAGTATTAACTAACGATAGATCATAAAACAAGCATTATGTTTAAAAATGTTGAAAATAGAATGAAGATAAATTTTCAAAAATATAATTATTTGATATCTTATTAAAAGAAATTGTAAAATAAATTGAAGATATATAACTTGCATATTGTACTACTGTATCTGAACTTATCTGAAGTATTGCGATCAGTAGCTTGGAATAAACTTCCCTTGTGGCAGATTGACTAATGTACACCTCCATATTAAATATATTTTGTACATATTTCAATTTCTTTTCTTTTCACCCTCCCTTTCTCCCTGCTCTCTCTCTCTCTCTCTCTCTCTCTCTCTCTCTCTCTCTCTCTCTCTCTCTCTCTCTCTCTCTCTCTCTCTCTCTCTCTCTCTCCTTACTTATCCAGTCGATTCCTCGTGTGCCCTCCGCTCTCCTCTCCATATAAGCTGACTACTACCATAAGCACCGGTGGTAGCATGGCAGCAAGCAACACGTTGTATCATATATATTTAAATAAGTTACGAGCGACTTCTGCTCGTTTGTACCGTAGAAATATTTTACCACCGGCAAGCAGCATCTGATTTATGTTCAAAGTTAGCCAGAGGTACTGCAGTCTGCTGCAATATTAAAATTTTCTTACAGTTGAGTTTACTGCAAATATTCAGTAACGTAATTCATCATCCTATATATAGTATACTTATTAAATTATTATGACAATGCACTATATGTTTTTATATACTTATAATATTGCATTTTATACAATTTGTATTCTTTATAAAATTACAGTATACATGTAATGTAATAAATAAAAAATGTAGCCAACCTAGGAATATTATTATCTAGTAATGAATATTAAAATCAATTTATATTTTCTTTACTAAAATTTACATTTATGTGAAAAAAGATCAAGTACTCCTTGCCAACACGCATGTTTGATGCATTTTATTTCTTGTGCCGATAAAGGGCAACAGTATCAATGTTAAATATAATCATTTCTTTACTTGACTGAATGGTAGAAGATGATATTATTATTCAAATTTAAACTTCAAAATCAACTGTAACGACATTTTCACATTTCAATTGCATTTGCAAACATTTGAGCTGAAAGGTTTCTTGTGTTTCCCTCGGTATGACATTACGATAATGTATTATAGTTGTTCATATAGTTATGGCAATTCAAAAATAATAAAATAAAAAAAAATACAGATCACATCAAATTCAAATTATTATTTATTCAGCAATAGTTACATAATATCAACTGCATAATTTGATTACTTGATCTTCAAAAAGTCAAAATTATTATATTTAAAATAACATTGAAATAGTATTAATATGAACCAAGATTATAATATACAGTGAAACTTATACTGTTGGTCCAATAAATGACAAAAATCTATATCATATACAGTAACCTCTGTTATGTAGCTATCGATTTAAAGCGGTTACATTCTTGTGAAATTAATTCTGCAGCAAACTATGTACATCATTGAGTCAATCATTAACTTTCAATTTAAAGTTATTCCTTACAAATTGAGAGATATTGTATGTAAAATATCTAATCCCTCGGAGCTCTTCCTGTTATCAAAGAGAAATTATATTTCACCTTGTTTTTAAAATCTGACAATTTAGTGATAAACGTTGAGATTTTTCATCCCCTACAACCGTCACACGTTGAAAAGAAGTAGAAAACTCACTTGGTTTCAGTTAAAGATACAACATTCTTTTCTAAAAACAAAATTAAAAAGAAATATTTTACCTTGAATATAGCAAATGTATTTTTATGTGAAACCCACGCAACGGTAGTCGTGACTTTTAAATCGAATCTACAAGATAAACAAAACTTGTAAACCAAACCTATACAAAAAAAAAAAAAGTCGTAATGGAGTTATAAAGAAGAGAAACTTTATAAAATATAAATATTTATTTCACTTTTTATACATTAAATATAAATATAGTCAAGTTTTTTTAAAAAATGAAAGAATGTATGTGTTGACACTAAAATATTAATATTTTCCCAAATATTTAATTTAAAAAAATATATATTCTTAGTTCAATTTTTTTCTGATTGCAGGAAGAGAAAATGCATAAAATTGAGGCATATGCAAGCTGCTCCATTTTTATAAAATATCAAATCAATGAAAATGTTAACAATAATTCATATCTTACTCGAGTTATCCTTGAAAAATAGTATCTTAAATTTGTATATAATATGCGCAATATTTATTTAAGTATAAATAACCCACACGTCTCAAATAACATCATTAAAAGAATACCTATTATAGGGAAGGGAAGATACGCAGTAATGTTATGATATTTTCATCTTTTGATAAGAAACTTATCATTTCCTAAAAAAAAATAGTAAGATTCATTGTTTATTTTGTTGTTTTCCTGTTTAAAATCTTTACGTATAAATTTAGTATTAAATCACGCCAGAATATAAACAGTGTTTTGAGATAAAGGCACAGTAGAGGCCCCATGACAAGTGTGCATGTCGGACAATGGGGTGGGTGTCGCGTCGGGTCGGGGTCGGGGTGGGGTAGCCATTAATCACCAGCTCCGAGATGTTAGGGGGGAGGGAGAGAAGTTTCGTCCCAAGAAGTTGCAGTGTAGCACCATCCCAAGATTGATGACGCCTCCTTCCCAGTAAGGCGTTAATGAGCGAGCCCTTGGCTGATACCACTCAACAATCGCAATAATTACCTCACACCAGCGCCCCGTCATATCATCATAGAAGCAGCGCAGATACCTACTATATAGTCAAGGGGACAAGACAGACTTTTATAATTACATTCTTATGATACGATAACTTTATTATAACTTTTCATGATACTCTTTTTCAACTTATATATATAATGTAATTTATATTTTAAAACTAAAATATTAAATATAAAAGATAATTACTTTTAAGTTTTAACTTTGTATTTTAATTTTAAAGATTACTTTAGTAATATTTTGCTTAACTGTAAGAAAAAATTTGTAAAACATAGTACATTACGAAGAGTGATTTGTTACGTATAAGATTATTCAACTATAAAACCATGATTGTAAATAATCATACATAATATAAATTGTTGATCAAATATTTATAATTTATTATAGTCATCAAACAACGCAATTTTTAATGTTTTCAATAATGAAGGTAGTGAATAACATTTTTACATTGTTTTCATAGGATGGTAAAATTTATAACATTATGTGAACTTCCATATTGTGAATTTTTATAAATAATCAGGTTTTTTGGTTTAAATTAATTAAAAATATATATTTTTATTAAAATTTAAATCAAAGCTTTTAGCTTAACAGATGTATGAATTATTAATTTGCATTAGTAATTTGTGATACGTATGTAACGTGTTTTGCGTGTGGTTTCTGAGACGAGAGAAGGTGGGAGAGGGAGGGGGGCTCTGTGTGGTGAGTGACCGCCGGGGGGATAGGGGGCAACACGTCGTCGTTCATCACGACACCACAGCAGCTCGCATTAATCACATCTGCCCGGGGGGAGGGGGGGGGGGCAAAAGTCGCGCCGAAATTAAGCTGACGTGCACAAGACGTAACGACACCGCAAAACTGAAAGTTCACAATCAGCACTTCTCCCAACAAGTGAAACTGGAACATGTTCGAACACTTCAACACATTTAAACAAAAACTAATTGAGCGTCATTAATAAGAGAGAAAAAAAAGTAACTGAGATTGAGTCTTAAAATTGTTTTTTTTTTTTTTTTTTTTTGTAATTTTTTTATATTTACAGAAATATGATTATTTATGCTCTAATTAAATTTAAACATAATGAAAAATTTTCATTCTAAATTACTATATTTTAAGTCTTATATATTAATAAGAAAAAAAATTGTATTTAAAATATAGTCTTTCTGTACCCTTTTTTCTCTCTCTTTATTTGTTCAAGCAGAAATTCAAAGTAATTATATTCAGATATTTTTTTAGTTTGTTTTTAATGTTCAGCAGAGCATAAATAAGCATGGAATGCAGCTTATAATTTAGGTATTAAAAAATATATGTTTAACTTTTTCTATAATATATATATATTATATAGAATATACCAGTTTTTCATAAAAATTTAAATAGCAGCCTTTCCGTGGAACTCTTCTTGTTCTCGTTGCTTCCACCACAGACAAAATGCTTGTAGGGCAAATTAGAACACACAACACTAACAATACAAGCAGATACACTTATTTCCTTTTATTTTACATTAGTACTAACTTATTATTTAGAATAAAATAAAATAAAACTCAATTTTCTTTTCATGAATGTTTAAACAAAAATCTTAAAAATTAAGTAAGAAAAGGGAAATAAAAAAAAGAAAGAAAAAAAATCTGAAAGAATTTAAATTATCATTAGTTTTTTTTATATTTTTTATGTCAACTTATAAAAATATCTGTCATAATAATAAAAAAAAGGAACTTAATACTTCATAATACTTTTATTATGATAATCTTTAATTAAAAATGTTATTAATTAAAAAAAGATAATTGCTACCACTTTTTAGCATTATTTGTGACACTGGGAATGAGATGTGACGTTACAAGTCTGTGATTCATGCAGTCCATGACATTCTCCATTATACTATAACAGCTGATATTATTTCCCTTTATACTGACGATCCTCTTATTATTCTTCAAGAATGGTTAGATACTCAACAGTGGGTGTCCATTTCCTACCCGACTTTGTGAACTAACTGGTTATCTTCATTGTAAGTTATAAGCTTGAAATGTCATATCAAGATACTTCAAACACTTAGGTACAACAGATGTATGATAAAATCTAACGAGCTCCATAAAAAAAATCATTAAAAGGGTTGCATTTTACATAAATTGTAGTTAAGAATTAAAAAAAAAAATAAGAAATTTGCCATACTTATTATCACACGCTGATTCATATTTTAAATTAACATCATTTGTGTTTATTGTTATCATTAAATTATGTCGAATAATACAATCATGATAAAAAGGGTAGTTAAAATGCAGTACCATAGATTGAAAATAAAATAAAAGAAATTTCTTTCAAGATTAATTTAGCCCCTGTAATCTAGGCAACTTTTTATGCTTTTCAGGCATGCAGATTGCATACCCAGTAAGGTTGTGTTAAAAAAATATGAAACTCATTTTTTTTTTTTTTTTTCAAACTTTAGTTTTTAAGCTAATATGCAATAATCAAGGTTGATTTGAGTGTATAGATATTTTTATCTGACTCGACTATGTGTATCTATTGTACTGTGATTTTTAATACAATAAAACCTTTTTAAACTGAAACTGAAACTCAATTATAATAATTATTCTTTGTTTTATAATTATTATACTTCAAGTAATTTCAAATGATTTTTTAAATTGTGTAGAGTTAGAAATTATAGCAATATTTTATGCTAAAAATTCAACTCCTGCTATTCTCAAGCCGGTATTACACGATACAATTTTTCTAACTATTGCATACAATTTTTCCTTTCAAGAAAACTTGAACTCTATACAAACAAATGGAGTTCAAGTTTTCTTGAAAGGAAAAATTGTATGCAATAGTTAAAAAAATTGTATCGTGTAATACCGGCTTTATTGTTATAAATAACCAAAACAGATATTTTTTGCTGTATTAATTTCGAGCTTTTAACAAAATTATACTTCATCTGAACGGCATTAGGACTCACAAAATTCAAATTTCTACAAAGGTTTGATTCAACAGAACCTTCCCTGGCTGTGACGTCACCCAACAACTGCAGATGACGTCATGGAGCCACCGAAGAGTTTGGTGACATCTTGCAAATTTGCATTCCTCAACGACGTTCCTCCCACCCATGGAGAAATTCTACATTTATTTACACGCTAGATGCTCAGCGCTATACATAATACTGTACACAGCAATTTAAACCGTGTACTTCACTATACTGAGCTGTAATAACATGGTAAATTACATGGATCTTACTTTGTCTGCATATGCTTAATTTGTAAATCATCACAAGTTTCTACTAAGTTTATTGTTTATTTTAGCTATAGTCAATATTGCAACAATTAATAATAGCATATTGTTATATATAGTTATAATGATTCCAGTTAGGCCGGTCGCAGACAGGATCGAATGATTTCGCTATTTCTACGATCGTAAGCTTACGATCGTACGTTTCTCATTTAGAATCGGTTCTAAATTTCTTATCATACGACAGCATACGATACGAAGCTGTGTGCGCGCGCACAGCTGATCGCATAGGTTCTTATTTTTTTTATCATACGCTGTGAAATCATGCGATTCTGTCTGCGACAGGCCTTAAACTCTATTTTAAACGCACGTGGCAGAATAATGTTGTAACAGAACAAGGAAATATCACAGAACGTTGTTAAAATATTCTAAGAATTCTTTATTGAAGAAGTTCTTAAAATATATATGATGTTTATTCTGTAAAAAATTATATTTATTGTCATTTCATATATTAATTTACGATATCTTAATTTTAATCTTAAAAAATAGTTATATATTATATATATATATATATATATATATATATATATATATTATTATATAAGATTATTTTTTTACTCATAGTTAGTTTCATTTGCAAACAAATTTCAATAAAAATTTAAATTCCACCATCATTAATTTTATTTTGAAAGAGACGTGCCAATTAAGTCTATATCTACAATATAAATTCCGTCTTCATTGATTAAAAAATATTTTTTTAATAAAAGCAAAGGTCATGATTATTACCACTCCCACTTTTTTCGTCTCAAGATAACGTCATCGGTTTCAACTTACACTTCTGAAGCAAGTATTAAAGGTGATGTCAGTAACACCTCAGTCTCGAGATCACCCTTGTAGTAAGGTTCTTCTTGGCTGAGATTAATAATGCCTTGAAGTCACTGTGGACTGAACGAGAGGGCGTGTTGTTCAAGACAACAGTGAGTGGCTGGCGCCTCCTCCCTAGTGGCGGCCCCCAGTTGGCGCCTCTACACGACCGGAAATTAACCTGCTCGTCTGCAGCCTGAGAGAGTCACGTCCAGTGTACAAGTCCAAACTAATAGAAATAAGGCTGAGAACTTCAAGTAGTGTTCACAATGAACGTGTTGCTGACGTGAAGTGACTCCAGCAAACACATAAACAAGTCACGTGCTACAAAACAAAGTTAGCCTTTAATGTAGTCGTGACAATCTAATTAAAATGATGAAGCATTTCAAATTTAATTTAAAATATAGCAAGATTTATATATGAAAACGAAATCGATGTTGGTTTTGCTACTACAACATTATTTTGAACTATAAGCATCAGTGTCACTTCATTTTTATAGAAGGACTTTTCTCTTAAATCATTGTGTTGGTTGAGTGAATTATGTAACTTAAACATAAGTGACACGAAATAAGAAATAATATTAACTAAAATATAAAAAAGCAATTTCTAGTAGATGAATATTACTTCGATTTAGGTTCGATTTGAAATTTTGAATTATGGTAATTATGAAATACACCAGGATTAATTCGAAATATTTATAATTTTCTTCAAAACTCATAAAATACAAAAAAAATACTGGGGTTGAACTTGTTATAATGCCGATAATTCTTATATAACAATAAACATTATTCTTTTAGGACAAATTTTTCCATTTAATTTAATGTTTTCTTCATATATATATATATATATATATATAAGAAATTTTGATTTGGATTAAACAAATATTAGATAAATTTTTCAAAGCATATAAATTTTTAAATTATTTCAACCAATAATTAATAAGACTCAATAGTAAATTATTTACAGGTGGTGAATAAGAAAAAATTCTGACTTAGAAATTCGAGTACTGAGGCTTTTGCATTGAGTGAAGCTTATGGCTAAACAGTATAGAAAGAAAAAATAACTCCACAAAGCAGGAAAAAAAGGCAAATCAATACACAATATACAGTCTCGTTCAGCAAGACGTAGGTGACGATGATCGAAATACTTCAGATCACAACTTATTTGTATGACGTCACAAAAGACTGATAACGCACCGTAAATGACGTCATAATAAGATTTAAGCAATATACTATAAGTGTACGCAAATATATTTTTTATTTTATCCTTTTTTTAAGTATACAATCATGTATTTTTTGTTCTATATATATTTTTCTTATACCGTCTATATACTGTATATACTATTTTTTGTGCTTTATATATGTATATATACTTCTTTGCTTGAAAAAACTTGGTTTCAATTTAAAAGCAATATACATCTAACATAAGTCTTGATATCCTATTTCCTATCTACATTTTTTTTTTTTTTTTTTTTTTTTTTTTTACAAATACAACCAAATAACATGCATGCAAAGATATATAGAAGTATAGTCTTTTATATTGTTCAACAATGTATACAGATACAAATATATAGTCAAAAAATATAAAGTATTGGATCAAATCAGTTTACAATACACAGCAATGAAAAACTGCAGTGGAAAGGCGATATAATAAATAAAAAGAGAAAAAAAATCTCTGTAAAAGGGTATCATGTATCTTTTCAACTGGATTTTATATATATATTTTTTTTCTTTTGCTCGTAAATAATGAATCCGCGTTGAGCAGCGTTGAAGGCAGCGTGAGTTTGGTCTCCGTGATTGACGGGCCATAACTCCAGACTTGTGACAGCCGGGGCCAGCTGGGGGTGGGCCAGGGTACTTGGAGCAAGGTACAATGGATACTAAGTGTCAAGGTATGTGGAACACAAAGGTATACATTTCTCTTATTATTTTATAGTTGGGGGTAGTTCAGGGTATAACTTGGAGCAAGGTGCAATGGATACTAAGTGTCAAGGTATCTGGAACACAAAGATATACAATTATACACTTCTCTTATTAGTTGAGGATAGGCCAGGGTACTTAGAGCAAGGTACAATGGATACAAAAGGTCAAGGTATCTGGAATATAAAGGTACACATTTTTCTTGACAGCAGGCCAGGGTACTTAAGGCAAGGTACAATGGACACTAAAAAGTAAGGTTCGAAATATGTAAAGGTACACATTTCTTCTTGTCAGTTAAGTAAAAGAAGAGCCAGGATACTCAACAAATTGGTATAACAGGGGTCAAGAAATAATCCTACACAGTTAAAATCGTCAATCCGTAGAGACTAAATAATATTTTCACTTTTATTGTGAGTTTTGTGAACGATTTATCGAGACCCTTCTTTTAATTTAACGGCCATAGCAAATTAACGTCATTTTTAAAGAATAAAACAAACTGAATATTTTTAGTGATCGCTATTATTTTGTTATGTACGTATTTTAAACATTAGACTTTTTCATGATAAAAGTATATAAAAAAAATCCTCGTGTCATGTTGTAGGAAACAGTTATACTATAATAGCCGTAAGGTTAAATAACTCTTCATTATAGTTAGTGAATAATATGATTTCTTATTAATTAATAACGTAATGCTATTCTAAATAGAATTATATTTAACAAAATCAGTGAACATTATTGACAGCATATAGTATAATATCAATCAATCATGTCTACGTAACACTTTATGAACTTTTGTCTCAAGAAATTACACTCAAACAACTATAAAGTGTCAGTTGTCAGTCTTCACGCCTCGCAGGCATGCAACCAGTTTTTTGCTCACATAACCATACCTCAGTGTACCAACTTATAGACATAAAATATATAATAATTGTAATAAAATATGCGTTAGTTGGAGAATCGAATTACCTTCGCATTTATGTTACTCTGTATTACACGCATAAGACAAGTTGAAATTTTGATCGCTAGAGGCGCCACTAGATAGTACATTAAAATTGTTAAATATATATCATACAACATTTTGGTTTGGAAGTAAAGGGTAAAGGGGAGAAAAACTGAGAAGAGACACTTGAAATAATAAGAATATAGTTGTTGTTGTTGTTTTAAAAAATATATATAGAAACAGTAGTTTCATGTATACGTAACTTTAAAATATGTATATTTTTCTATTAAATTTTATGTTAATAATTTAATTTAATAATAATTAATAATTTTAAACACTGAACATTATTTCTAATTTATTATATACATATTATAGAATAAAAAAAATGCAATAAAAATGAAAGAGTAAAATAATACGTCAGCAAATTATTAACAGCTTTTTTTTTTTTTCATTATATTTTATATTCCATTATGAGCTAGTTCCTTCCGCTTAATTAAAAGCTTATGATAATTAGTTGTTGTGATGTAATTACATTAATGTATTGTTTACGTGAAATGCTCTAGTTATAATCTGACCCGAGTGCAGCAGCAGTAACAACACAGGAACACCCTATTGTGACGTCACAACAATAGAATAGATAGATCATCATCATCAATGAAGCCTTTTATGGCCCGCAAGTGGCTCAACAATAGAGTAGTTAATATGTAATCCACTTATTAAATTGCTATATAATACATCCCTATAGATTATTTTTAGTATAATTTTCCATTAAAAATTTTTCATTTTTCCAGTTGTTTTTTTTTTATCAATATTATACTATCTTATACCATCACCCTTAAAATTTTTTATCAACAACAAATGATACACTAGTGTTGATGTATTATATCAACAATTTTGATAATATAGCTTTGTATTGAATAAACAATATTACAAAAATTAAATAATTAATTAATTAACTACCAATTTGTTGAAATTAAAATTATTACAAATAATAAATTTATATTTGCTTCAACTTTTAACATGATGCAAAACTAATATAAATATTCTAAAGTCTGTATGGTTAACTGTTTGTCTGACGTCACAAACTTTCTGTTTTGTCCTCCAATTAAGTCAAACAAGGGATGGTAGCATGACGTCATCAATCGGTAGTACGTACAGACTATATATACGCATTCTTTCAAATATCAATCAATGTGATTCTTTGGTTTTCCTGCGGTGTTTTTGTTCCAATTTTTAAAAAAAAAAAGTTATAAAAAAAGTTTTCTTTAGACTTTCAGTAACTTTTTCTCTTTTATTACAGTTAACTTGTAATTTTTGCTATATAAATTTTCATTTTTAAAATTTTATCTTTAGTATTACTGAATTTTCAGTTTTCATACAATTTTAAAAATTATCATATTTTTATTCAAAATTTAGTATTATTTTCTGTATGAAGAAAAATACTGTAGTATTTGTAGTATACAAACTCAACTTTTGATAACTTGTAAATTCTATACTGTATAATCTGTATATATAAATTATTATATAGCCTTTACCTTGACTATATCCATTTTTTTGTGATACATAATGTAATAATTTTAATTATAAATCATATTATTATTTTTACAAAACTTATAATGAAAGTTACCAATGCTTATTATAGACAATGCAAATAAAGCGTTTAAAACAATTCATGTTGAAAAAAAAAAAAAATACTGTCAAGAATGTTTATAAAGGAATTATTTTTCATTGTTAGGATAACTCAACTATTATTGAAGAATAACTTTGTATATTTAACCAAATCCGCTCAATCATTAATGCAAGGGTTGCCAGAAAAAATGTACAAAAACTGCACGTATATAATATATATACTTCAATCAATTTACTATAGGGTAAAACTTTTTTGGCAAACATAACGTGAAACAAACTTGAAAACAATCATAGAAATGACAGAATTTTTTTATTTTTATTTTTTTAGCAGTTTTGCTTTACATAATATGCTTTGACTCGAAATTCATTATTAGAATGTTAATATTATATACTTTTAAATTAATAAGTTATTAATTTGTATGCTACTGTAATGTAAACATTAGTTTCTTCTATGTTGTGTGCTGCAACTCTGTATAAAATTACTAACAATGGAGCCTGTGTGCTGCAGTATGCAGAAAGCTAGAACGCCTAGGTGCATTATACACGAAGGCAAATTGTTCTCTCTCTCTCTCTCTCTCTCTCTCTCTCTCTCTCTCTCTCTCTCTCTCTCTCTCTCTCTCTCTCTCTCTCTCTCTCTCTCTCTGTGTGCTTGCAGCAAAATTATGGTAGTAAATATGCAAGAAAATTGCATGTCACTTCTAGTAAAGCATGCAATGTGACCTAGCTCTTTTATTGTCATATATGAAAATTGCTGACAAAAACTAATTTCAAAACCTGGCAGCAGCAATTTTGTTAATAATTTAATAATATAGTAAATTTTACCTGTATTATATGATAGAAAATAATTTAATTTTGTGCCTAAGATAATTCTAATATGCATAATATAATTTATAACATTAATAATAAAAATTATCATGAAATATATTTTGTCATGTTATATAATATTCTATTGTTTTTATGAAACATGAATAATTACATTGTATATTATAAATAAGAGTGTGCTACTTTTGTATACATCTCAGAGCTTATGAAAAAAAAAAATGTGTTAACAAAGTATAGTATTTTTCTATATACATTGTTCTCAACGAATCAATAAAATCTATTCTAAAATACGAGTTAAGATTCTAGGCTTAAAATATAGAACATGTTTATAATAAATGCCATGAAACAGAGTTTGATATTAATAAGTAATGAAAAAGTATTTCAATGAGTAAAATGCAATGAGTAATTAAAATTATAAAATTATTACAAGATTAAAATTGCATACTTTTATAAGGAATTTTTTATAATTTTAGTATAATTATATTTTGGGCAACCAGAAACTGAAATTTTTATCAGCTCCATATCTTATTTTATGTATATTGCTATATTATTCGTACTCTCTTTCTTGATCATTTGAAATGATGGTTTGATCTGTTCTTACAATTGTGAAATCAAATAAGTAAAATTTCAAATTTTACTTCTTTGGTAAAATGATGAACAGAGACCTATTATTAGACTAAAAAACCGGTGACCATGTTTTGTTTGATGACAACAATACAGAGAAAAGATAAAAAGAGGTACGAAGTAATTATTTGAAGTGGATAGTTTGCTTTTTGATCAGCAGGCTTACAAAGTGTTTGTGTGTTAACAAAACCCATGTAATGTTGATTTATATGTGCTGGATTTAATTCAAACGTAACATTTGATGTCTTTGCTGTTCAATAAATGCTGACAAAATCAGTGGAAGGTGTTATTTATTGTTTTGCTTTCGGTAGTTGAACGTAGAAACAAGGTATTTTTTACAGACAAGGTACAATGGGCAATTTTAATACACATAATAAATTTATTTATTTATTTTGCTCAAATATACTAATATTTAGACTAATAGATACTACTAATACTAATAGATTGGAGAAATGGGATTGTGTTTTAATTTTTTCAACAAAATAAAAGTGTTATACACCCTGTGACGTCATAGTCAAGTAAAACATTATATGTCTATGTTTGTGTGTTAATTCTTCACATGACTACGGCGTCACAATGTGAGCGCAATATACGAATAATTGTAAATTTAACACCACCTAGCTATAAACGTAGTTGAGTTAACTACTTGTAGAAAAAACATAGAAATTTCTTGAAAAACATTTAAATTTCTTGGCAGTGAAAAAAAAATGTGGAGCCTGGCTATTGAAACATTTATTTGTATACTAGTAATAAATAATTTTATAATATTGATTACACTTAAAAATAAGATAAACCTAATATGTACAAAATTCAAACACGATGTAGACAGAAAAACTGCTTGAATTAATATTAACTTTTGTGCTCATTTATACATGAAAAAATAGTGTTTGAAAATTTATTAATAAACAATGTTAAGTTGATACTGCTATTGATGTGCGTACTTTTTTTTTTTTTCTTTTGTTAATGAGAAAACTTTGAAATTCCTACGCGAAACTAAATGTTATATTCCTCCATGAAACTAAATATTATACATCAATGCGTACATATCAAACAAACAAGGCTTGTGAGCTTTCAGAAAGCAGCAATAAATAGTAAGCCAAGCACGCTCTTGCCCAAAATGTTTATCGTAGATCCGGATAGTGATCAAATGACAAGCGACTGAAATTCAAGCAAAGCTAACAACTTTTGTGTACTCTTCGTTAGTTCAATTCAAATATTAATTTGAACTTGTTTTTAACTTGAAATATCATAAGAATATTTTTTTAAAGGTGAAATTAATGTGAAATTTTTACTCAGCTTGCAATTTCATTGGAAATTTAATAAAAAAAATATTATATTTATATTTGGAGAGAGGACCTCGAGTCCATTACCCATTTTTCAATTTTTAAAACCTTTAAAACACTCTCAAAATCGAGAGGTTAAGGATGTTAGAGGTTTCAAAATAATCTTCAAAAAGTTGATAATACATAACTTGAGGTCCTGTATCCAAATATGCAATAAAAAATTTCCTTAAAGGTTGTCCATTTCATTCATTCATTCATTCATTCATTCATTCATTCATTCATTCATTCATTCATTCATTCATTCATTCATTCATTCATTCATTCATTCATTCATTCATTCATTCATTCATTCATTCATTCATTCATTCATTCATTCATTCATTCATTCATTCATTCATTCATTCATTCATTCATTCATTCATTCATTCATTTTTGTTGTCTTTTTTTAAGAAGCGCATTTTCACTACACATTGCTCAATATTTTTTTTTATCTCTTATACTTTTATCCAATTTTAGACTGACTTGAATAATAAATATTATATTTGTCAAAACAAATACAACAAGAAATTTTTATTCTAACAAAATTATTCCTTAAAACATACGATAATATAGAATTCTACATTAAATTTGGTAGCTTGTATGTTTATATTTCTGCATAAGTAAATTAAATTACACACATTCGGTTCTACCTTGAAGTATACGCCACTGGTATTTACCTTGGAAATGGTAGTACTAGAAATAAGCTTTATATCGCCCTAATTAAACACCTCACAGGCAGCAGCAAACACTGTGTGTCTGATTGGATTATCGAAGGGTTCTAACGTCACCGACCTCCCAGCCTTTGCCGTCGCACATTTTGCCGGCTGTTTTACCTTCCTTGTGCGCTCTTAAGCACGGCAAAGAGAGAGAGATTTGAGCTTGGTAGCCCACTTGTCAGTCAGCCTCTGTAAATTAGATTACATTTAGAGAGGCAAAAACAGAACTCTGAACAGAAGTTCACTTAAGTTTCCTTAAATATCATATACAATTTATACATATATAAAGATTTTTTTTTTTTGTCTTTATCAACAATACCCTTCAATTTTAATTATATTTCTTGGAACGTATTGTGAACTTAAAACGAATTACTGAAAACATCCAATGTTTCATTATCTTCCCCCGCGGTCTTAAAAGTTGGCTTGTTTTTAAGTCGGTGTGGTTCAAAGCTCCGAGAATAACGCTTGTTCTCTGTGAATCTTTTCATGTGTCACTGATGTGAAATTATTGCCATCTGCTCAAGTATACATGAATACCTATTTTTGCTTTACATATAAATTATATACCATCTATATAAATATGATTACATTTTATCAAAGTAAATCATATGTCAGCTTACACTGAATAGGGTTAACTGATTAACTGATCTACATGTTCTAAGCCAGCTGACGTCCGCTAAAAATATTTATTTTTTTTTTTTACCATCATATATAATATATCCTCTTTTTCCATTCCAATAAGGTTCTTTATCTCACAGTTTTACCATACTACAGGTATAATTTTGTGAATTATTATTTTTTTAATTAAATTATTGATGGCATATTCACAGCAAAGAGATCTGTTTATCTTTTTACTTTGTACTGTATATATTTCATTCGTTTCTATTAAGATATTCATAAAATTGTTAACAATGTCAGACTTTTATACGCACTCTTAAACAGTAGAATATTTTAACTGGTAAAATCGTGGATGCTGAGTAAACAATTTTAAAAAATAACATCAAATGTGTTAAATAAATATAATTTTATCTGTTTATGTACTGATACCATTTATTTGGAAATTATAAAAAGATTATATACTAAGTGTGTTTATTTATTTATTTTTTTGCAGCTTAAATAAAATTATAAAACGGATAAAAAACTTTTCCAGTTTTATAACGTTGTTACATTTTTTTTTTTTTTTTTTTTTTTCATTTCATTCATAATCATTCTACGTACCACCATCTGGCGAATTTGCACAAAAACCTTCTCTCATTGTATTTGAAAGATTTATGAACTGACTACCTTCCATTCATTTCATTACATCACGCATCACATGATAGTAAATGAAAAGTACATAATTATATTTTTACAACTTAACTTTAAAAAAGAATATGCTTTAAAATTTTAATTGAAGTGATATAATTGACATTTCCCCCTCCTTTCCTTGCAAACTTTTCATTCTGTTTACGATGTGGAATTTGTTGTCGGGATGATATATGGACGTTTCCATCGCACTGAAAAATTGTAAGGGAGATAAGCAAATTGCCGTGAAATGTTACAATGCAAAGAGCATATGACGTACAGTAATTTAGTTCTGTTTGTTGATAAATAAATTGAGAGTTATGTAATGTATGACGTATAGCTTTCAAGAACATTATAAAAATTAAGGTAGTGTTTTGTTGTTGATTTTTATAATTTATTGCATGGGCCGTGGTTAGTGTAAATATGTGGATATGTCTTCATGAATCGAATATGTTTATTATTATTTTTCAATCTAATTTCTTCTATTTTATACTTTTTTATGTTTTTTTTTATCTCTCAATTATTTTTAGTTTAAGCTCCTGTATAGTATGCAACTTGCTTAGCTTATTGGTAGAGCAAATAACATAAGAGGCAAGGCGTATACTGAGCAAGCATCTGAATTTAAGTTTACTGAAATATTATTGAAGCAAATGCATGGAGATACTGCAAGAGACTTAAACACTAAAATTTGACACTATTAGTTTCAGTGTACATGTATTGTCACTAATTGCGTAACCTAAGAATCCTATTACACTATTTTTCTATAAAACAGTAATTTATGACTGCTGTACTGAACATATAGATAATCAAAATAGACAAAAACTGCAGTATAATAAAAACCATAGCCAAAATATTATAATAATAAAAAAATGTACAAAACCAAAATAATTTTACAGAAAATTTGAATATTATTGAATTAAAAAACATGCACATCATTTCTACTACATTAACTGTGTTATATTCCCAGTACTAGATCGTGTTTTTCTCGCAGTGTCCCTCAGTCTACCACCCGGCGCGCAGTGTCCATAGGGAGAAAGACGGACCGCTCGCAGTAAATGACTTGTTTTTATACTCGAGTCTCCACCCCTCGCCTCTCAATCTCCGCCTCTTCCGTGTTGCAGACGTATTTACCAAGCGCGCTTCTTGCGTTCGTGTACCTTGGAAATAGCTAAGGTGTGATAGAGCACACTCGTCAGTTAAGTTTTATCTTATACCAAGAAGAGTGATATTTAATTGCATAAGATTCTCTCAAGTAATTTAATAAGAAAAAAATTATTATTATTATAATGATATCATTATTTTATACATGATGTACTCGTTTTATTTTAATTAAAAATATGTATTATAACATTATTATAATAATGCAATAATTAAAATATAATGCAATAAAATTATAAATACGAATGTTTCAATTATATATTTTTTTCTTATAATGAAAGTACTCATACTATACAATTCCCAATGACAAATGTAGTACAATTTTTTAATTAAAACAGACATGCATTGAATCTCACATTCGCTGAGTTTGAAATATTTTATGACATCTCCCCCCCCCCCACCCTCGGTCCCCTCGGTCTCGTACACCTCTACTTCTGTTCTGATTACATGGAGAAAGTGAGATGTATTGTACTTTCAACCCCTGCTGTATCCTCTGTTTCTTGTATAGCCATGCAATTTCATGCACAGTAATTTAGATACCGCTTGCATTGCTTGAGAGGCACCCCAACAATCTCACTTGCTATGTTATTCATATTTTTACCTTTCGTGTAGCACCCTTCATACTTTGTCTCAACAACTCCATATATTCACACTGCTAAGTGCAGTTTTTTTTTTTTCATTCTCCCTGCTTGTATATGCGTATACAAGTATTCTCTATTCCGTTTGATGTGTTTTAATACTTTTAATATATACATACATGACTCACGTACACGCTTTTAAGTAATTGCACATGTATAGTATTGAGTTGTCATGTATGCAGATACAAGATTAGGAATTCGTGTGATAATTGTTAACCATTGTTATATTTACTTAAGAAGGTGGCTTAAGTAAACATATTTGTCTGCTATAATTCTTGGATAAATTTTTAAATATTTGTTTACACGAAATTAATTTGTCGTTTTACAAAATTTAAGGTTCTTATCAAAAGTGACAGAATTTTATGTCAAATTTTCACCTCAGAATAATAGTGTCGTACAAACCTCGAAGTTTTAATGCATACGTAAGCCCTATGCATGTGTATATACATTTTATTATGTATCTATGGGTGAAATAATAAATAAATCTAGCATAAGATCTTTAATTTCAACAAAAATTTGTTGTTTTTAAAAACAAAATTCTTAGAAAATAAAATTTGAAACATTTCAGATCAGTTAATTAATTATTACGCTATGTGGAAAGTTATAGAGACCGTAATACATAGAAAAATTACACTTCTCTAATTTTATTTACATCATTTATGAGAGATAATTTTGTATATTTATTTATTTATAATTTTATTTATTTATTTATTTATTTATTTATTTATTTATTAATTAATTTATTTATTTATTTATTTATTTATTTATTTATTTATTTATTTATTTATTTATTTATTTATTTATTTATTTATTTATTTATTTATTTATTTATTTATTTATTTATTTATAAAGTAACCCACTGAAATTGAAAATAATTAAATCAGAATTGTTCATTTATTAATTTTAAGAGAAGTACTAATTATAAATAATTCACATTGTATGTGATAAGGTTTGACAAAATTCAATAATTTAATAAATTATCATTTGATAGTGGCAATGCTAAAAAATAGCTGTGTTATACTTTTTTCCGTGGATGTAAAGAAAACCAGAGAGCAGATACAAGATTTATCTGTAAGACTACTCCCAGCAAGACAATAATCTTGCGACTGTTGACTGATTGTCCTGCCATTATCTCCGTGGTTTGTTCCACTGCATCAGGAGATGCACTTCAAAGATGCAGTCGGCTGCAATCTCGCGCGCTCTTTTTAGATCCGACCATCTGTTTGTCACTAGACGACATGTCCCAGATTATTCTCAAGGATACAAACCAGAAAATAATTTAACATCCACCATGTTTTTTCACCATCAGTGCGTACGTTTTTCATTGCATTTTATTGCAATTTGTATCACAACATAAATTTAATTCACACATGACCTATTTTATTTATGATAAAGAAACCTTTAGAATATACAATTTGTTATTCAATTTATAAAGTTAGTATATAAACTTACGTATACATACAAAAAAAAATATTAAATATGTTTGCTATAAATAATATATACATATTTTATGTAATAATTTTTACTATTAAAAAAAAAAAGCTTTTATGTGTATGATTTTTGTGTAATAGTTTCGTTTATAAAACGTATGGTCCCACGCGTGCAAATGACAAGAAAAATATTTACTTTCAGAGTCGCACACACACAATGGAAATAACACACACAAATCAGACTTTTCTGTCACTTCCTTCTGCTCGCCGTAGAGTCGCATCTCGCAAAGTCCGCACTACACTCAAAGCCACGCTCTGCAGCATGACGTCACAGGCGTTGCAATCAATTTAACACTAAAAAATGTCAAAACCATCTTCATGAATTTAACTTATATTCAGCTAGGATTCCAAGCTATATTGGAAATTTTACATTAATGATTAGTTTATATTATATCAATGAAATATTTCAAATTTTTGTGCAATTACATAAATAGCGTTTTCTCTACATTTAGTAACTTTTAATCAATTAATGAATATGCCAAGGGGTATTTTACTTAATTCTTTATTTATATGTATTGTTTATTTTGTAAAACTTCTCAATTTCATACTGCTAATTCAACTTGTATTTATAAACTATTTTCAGGTCTTCAGTCAATGCCATCTAAATGTCTGTATTGCTAGAACTAAATCTGTTATTGATTATGCCAAAGAAGATGTTATTTTGCCTCCACAGTTTCTATTTCTATTACAATAATATGTATATTATTAACTATTTTATATTTATCAATTTTTTAATTTAATATTTCAATTCTATAACTCTTTTTGTGTCTATGTTCTATGTCTTATTTATTTATGTTTAATTGTATCTGTACACTATTTGTGTTTAATAAAATCAGTTATTATAATAAAATCAACGTATTTGAAAAAAAAAATCTTTTTAATGACAAGTGAGGAAAAAAAACGCAACTGGTAAAGAAAATAAACTCTAATAAAATATATCGTGTCTCAAATACATGGCACTAACGGCGCATTTGTGCACAAAAAAACTCAATTAGCATAAACGAACAACAAAAAAAGCATGATTCTACTGTTAAAATAAAAAACCTAAAAAAATGAAAAAACTTTTAAGGTAAAAATGTATCTTTTTATCACAACCTCAAATAAGAAAAGTTAACACCTACTAGACTGCCTATGGCTGCTTTCTATAGAGTTTAATCCTGGCTGAGCTTCTCTTTTACCCCTGAGATGTCCAAGCCATCATTTTAGAGATCCTAATATTACATGTTCAGTAAAACCAACAAGTACAGACAACATCATAAGCAACGCGTCTCAATAAGATTTGTTAAATATTCAGTTAAATCAATTAATGTGAACTTTTATTTTCAATTTTAAACACAAAACTAATGTACTTAATTTCCCAGTCAGACATTTAAAAATTATTCAAATTGCTACTCATACAATTATGACGTCATATTACCATGTCATGAATCGAACTATACTGGCTTCATTTTTACAACGAAAATAAAGTTTCACCCCTCTTCTCTCTCCGCACCCCCAATAGTCCGTGTTATTGAATATTGAACTTGGACCTCCTTTGATTGTGCGTATTTGAAAAAAAAAAAAAATGTAAAGCTAAAAGGGGGAAAATCCATCCAAGGTTATAAGCTTTTTTTACTTGTGAAGTCTAAATTTTCTAGCCAGCACAACCTGAAAACATCATTTTTTTTTATTTTATTTTTTTTAATTTTCCTCACTTAATTAAACTTACATTTTTTTTATAAAATAATAATTAAATATAGCCTAACAATATGCTTTTTACTGAGAATAAAAGCTTATTGTTGGAGTGTTGGAGTGTTGGAACATTTAAATGAAATCGGCACTTCAAATCTTTACGAAGAGAGAGAGAGAGAGAGAGAGAGAGAGAGAGAGAGAGAGAGAGAGAGAGAGAGAGAGAGAGAGAGAGAGAGAGAGAGAGAGAGAGGTGAATTCCAAACTCTAAACCTCTCTGCGCATCCAGTAGCATGAAATTTATCAAATTTTAACAATCCATTTCAACCACTTGAGATTTCTGATTTAATCACCAGAATCACCTAATCCGAAGTTTATGTTATTGATTTAAACATTTGAAAAAATTGCAATGCAGTAAAATAACAACGATACATCATACAATACTTAACACTTACTTACTGAACCAGTAATGAAAAATTCACTATAAGATTTGTTCAAATTTTGTTAGCATTTAATGCAATAAATTTTGCTTTAAATTTTGCAGCTTCAGTTAGAGATAGATATATTTTGAAGACAAAATTTACGAAGTTTATAACTACTTTTTCAATTAAAAGTATTGAAACTAAATTCGCACCAATTTCACTCATAATCAATTCAGGGGTTATATTATGGTACTTTATAAATGTAAACCGATTCCCCTGGGGTTTTAGCCATTCTTCTCAATCAAAGTGCTTTCATGTTCACTTTTTATTGTTTTTATGTTTTTATTAAATTTGAATTGAAAAATGAAAAATAATTTTTTTTAATAATCTACATAATAGGATCCCAATGTTATCAAATCTTTTGTTTTTAAACTTTATTATTTTTGGTATATTTGTTCTGTAACTTTGCTGAAAAAATAATAATTTGAATTTAAACATACATTAATAGATGATCGAGATTTAAATTTTTTTACATAATTGACAACCTGCATTAAATTTTTTTTTCCAAATAAAACCTTAAAGTTATGTAATTTCAATTTTTTTTTCAGATTTTTTCTTAACCCAGACCCTTAAAATGAAGCTGCAAAACGCTGTGACGTCATAGACGTGCAAATATTTAACACTCAAGCATAAGGTAGACGTCGCATAACTATGACGTCACAGCGTCTTTCCTCTAAATTTTTAGGGTATCAGAGAGTTCAAAAAAATCTAAAAAATATTGACAATACACAACTCAGAGTGCTTTATCCAAATATGCAATAAAAAAAATTTCATGCAGGTTATCAATGTGAATTTTACAACATAATATGTATTGTTTATTTTATAGTTTAAAAGGTCAATTTCAACGTGAGGAAATCCTCTTTGCTTCCTTTTATAGTCATGCTTCTTCACGTCAGTTATGACTGGAAGCGAAATCAATTTGCATCTCAGTGAATAATGCTAGCTCAACGAACAGATTTACTTTCGAGAAAATAAAATATAATGTTACATTTTCTGTAATAACACAGACTATAGGAAATGTCGAGCTGTGTAAACACACTGTTAAACTAATTTTGTATACAATATATTACAAAAACGATATTCCAGTTATTTTTTCAAGTTCATAATATATAGAATATTTCATGTATAAACATTATTTCAAGTTAAATTGTGTAGCTATATAAATAATAATTTTATTCGTTAACTGAAGAGTGTTTCAATTATATTGATTTACAATTGTATTTATATTATGTTACCTAAGTTGCTATATCGTATGACGACTGTTATGATTCATGTTTTAAATTATGTATTAAACTAATATATATATATATATAAATGTATATGACAAAACAAATTTATTTTTTTTATTTTATGAAATGTGTTAATTATCGAAACAATGAACAATGATCACAGATAAAAAATATATTGAATAGATTTAGAAAATACTTTTTTTAATTCATTTTTTCCTTGTAATCCATGTAACTTTTTAATGATTATGTTCATGGGTGCCCCAGTTGTCTCAGACGAGAAAGGTCTAACACAGTGAGGTGAGGGGGGAATCATTAACGTTATTATCGTAGTGCTTGAGAGACGTAATGTGTAATTATGTTAAAGAGCATTATTGATCGAGAAGAGACTGACTGCTTCTGGCAGAATCAGACAGGCAGAAAAGCCTATAACACTTTTCTGATTGATTACATGTACAGTACCTGACGACCTTTTAAATTTTTTTAACATTAAAAATTTCTCTTTAGTTACTCGAAACAAAAGTATCATCAATATTTTTTTAATATTCATGCCTGGTATAAAGTATTTACAAAAATATATAATATTTATGATTATATAAGCTAAATACAAAACGAAAACTTGAAAGTAACATTTGATATCGAATTCACCATAGTATTTTTTTCGACCATTATCTGGATTTCAAGCACAAGTAAACTTTACTGCTCAAACTTTAAGCTTTCAACACGACTGGGAAAATAAATACTTGAAATTTCATTATTGTTGTACACAACCATTCTAGGTTTTTATTTTTATTAAATCAGAGATTACAAAACTTTTTGCTAAGTACTCTTAACATTATTTTTTTTTTAATTTGTTTTATTACAATCCTAAACTATTTAATTTAAAGGTACCAACTATTTTAATAACTTACATTAACAATTATAATTGTTGCATCACTACAAATATATTAAATAAATTGTTTACATTCAATATTTTGTTGAGCCTCTTTAACGAAGAAGTAAAATTGCAAATAATTACTCGATGACATGATGATAACACTCAATTAGTTAATCGAAATTTTAATTAATGCCAGCGAGAACGTCGAAGCTTATTAACAAGAAAATAATTAGATTAAAAGCTGTGAGTGTCAGAGTTCAACTTCAGCACTATTTTAATGTCAAATATAATAATCTCCAGAACCTGCTTACATGTAGGTGGAGGAGGCGTATTATTTTGTGCAACAAATAATTTAGTTTCGAATTTGGACATTATAATTTTAACCAAATTACATTAAACAATACCTTTTAGCCATACTTTTTTTTTAACTGTAAATTATGATAGTAAATTTTAACTATCTGAAATTAAAGTATTGCATTCATTTTAGGGCTCACAATAAAAATATTTAAAAATACATTATTAACTTCCTTTAATAAAGATCTGAATACTGAATATAAACATTGGATATTATTATTTTTCAAATCAATTTTTTTTTTTTTTTTTTTTTTTTTTTTTTTTTTTTTTTTTTTTTTTTTAAAACCCTTTGATATAACATAGTAAGAAGTATTCAAACATTTGTACTTTATCTGGAAGTTTGTTTTTATTTTTTACTTTAGAATATACAGTCAGAAACTTTTCAGGAAGAATAGTTTGCAAATATATGCACAGTGTGATGGATTCCACAGAACGATTTCAGAATATAATGTTGGCTCCGAGGCGGGTCAACCGGAAGGATCTCCAGTTCATTGCTCCCTGCGATGTCACCAACGGTCCACGCATGCAATTGAAATCTCATGCATGCATGATGAAACTCCCATAGGCCATTTGACTGCATCTAAAAAAATACGTCATGAATACAAAAATATTCATTCACTATATAAAAAAATGGAATGCTTTTGTATTTGCTTCCATTTCATATTTCAAATGCAACACACAGATAAATATGTCAAATAGGGAAAAATTTATGTGACGTCATAAAACTTTAGAATTACAAATATTTTTTTTCCCTTTAGATTATAATTTAGGTTTAAAAAAGAAAAAGTTATGAATACAAGAGAACATAGCCTCAGCTTTATAGCATTTAGAAAAATAAACATCATAATAATGAATGTACGTTACAGTCTACAGAAGCGCAGTGAAAGCAGAGAACTGGATGGTGGTATATAGCATGTAGTAGGTATTTTATTTAAACCAGAACAAAAAGTTTGCGTTGAGCTTATAAGGCTGCTGGACAAGCTTTCTTTATTCTGAGCATGAATGGTTAGCCCGCACGTCGTCTTCAGAACGTCCGGTCGGCCCCCAACCGCGCTGACCAGCCGAGGGGGCGAATATAAACTGTGCTACATGGCAGACCATGGAGCTTTCTATTACGTCACTGGTCCCAGAAAAAGAGCGAATTCAAAACCGTGCTACAAAGCAGACCATGGAGCTTTTTATTACGTCACTGATCCCAGAGCCTAGACCATAGACCCTTAAAAGAAGAGTGAATACCTGACATGAGATACACATGATGTAATTTTATTGTAAACTTGCAGTGATATTTTGTCTTTTATTAAAGGGGTACCAAAGTGAATACTTTTTTTACATGTTCGGGCAGCTACGAATTATTCTAATATCCCTGTGGCTCAATATTTACGTACGATGCCTAGTTATTTTATAATTAATTATTTAGTTTGAAAAGTGAGTTTGAAAACCGTTGGTTGATTCAAGCATGCCCGCGGCCGCAGCGGCCGATGATACGACAAGAAGGGGGCGGGAGGAGGTTCCCCCGATTCGCGGGAGATTCTCGTCGTATCAGCGGCTGCTGCGGGCGCGCACCGACTTGAATCAACCAACGGTTATCAAACTCACTTTTCAAACTAAATAATTAATTGTAAAATAACTAGGCATTTTACGAAAATATTGAGACACAGGGATATCAGAATAATTCTTAGCTGCCCGAATATGTAAAAAAAGTATTCACTTTGGTACCCCTTTAACATGCCTTCATTCAAATTACCTGAAATTTTAAATGACGTTTGTGGTTTGTATGTTTTAAAATGAAGAATAAAAATAATATCTACCAAAAGACTACCAGTAAGTTGTCCACTGAAATAATTTTTTTTTCGATTATAAAATAAAAAATATTTTGATGTTATATACGAATGAGAAGGTTGCCAAAAAAACTTTGTATAAATTGTATACACATAATGTCATTTATATGATATATTATGTATACATTGTTTCTTTAATGCATCTATTTATCAATGAAATTGTCAATGTTATCACCTTATCGACTTAATTAAGGGCCCGATCTAGTAAAAACGGCCATAAGGAAAAAACAGCATTTTCCATCAGTTCTGTAAGGTTCAATATTTGCTTAAAAAAAAAATAAAAAATTTTATTTAAGAGAAGAGACTGGTATGTAGGGGGCCAGTCGATTTTTTTTTACACAAGTACCACCAATTAATTATTAATTAATAATTAAAAGTGGTAAAAGAGTGTCAACTTTGCTTTATCATAACACTTTAAAAAAAACGAATTTTATAAATGAAAATCGTCCAGCCCCCTATAAAAAATTGTCATCTTTCATTTGATGCATGCTGAATGTGTTAATTTAAAAAATTAAATGTACTGGAACTGATAGACTAAAGCTACTTTTTTGCAATATCTAGTTCCTAAAACCGCTGAATGCAGCGCCGTGCGGAATTGCGGAAATATGCGAAATACTGAACTATTATACAAGTGCGGCCGACTCGGCCGAGAGAGAGAGAGAGAGAGAGAGAGAGAAAGGGAGAGAGAGCTGAAAGAGAACAATAAAAGAATTCACCAGCCTGCAGTCCTCTTGCGCGCGGTCAACCCTTCCCCAAGCCTTATCTTGCTTTATAATACCATCATTGTCTCGCTCCTAAGCTCTATCTTTGCTTCTAGCTTGACTTTGAAGAGAATTCAGTATATTGTTATGCTGTAGTATACAATATAGGGTCATCTGAAGGTACATTATTGCCTAGAATAAAAAAAATAAAATGACTTTTTGAGCTTTCAAATCTGTATCCATGGTATGGTGGCTACATGGATATCAGGAATCGCGGAAAAAAAACCCTCGGAAAAAAAACCCTTGTATTAAAAAACCCTTGAAAAAAAACCCTAGGAAAAAAAACCCTCGGGGATAAAAAACCCACGGAAAAAAAACCCTTCGCTGAAGGAGCAGCCCCAAGGAGCATTCGTGGCGTAGTAGCGCGGTAGCGAGGTTTCACGGTGTGGGGAGCTCATCAAAATGTAGAAGTCTATATACGCGGCGATGTTGTGGAAGTTAACCATTATCTGTATAGTAATTCCAACTGTGTTTTTAGTTAAAAATTATTTTAAAAACATATGTTTTCTAACTTCGAATATTATATATTGGATATAAAATAATTAAAATAAAAAAGTAATAAAACAAAAAAAGTCGTCGTCAAACTCGTGTATTATTATTATATAACATATAGACATAAAATAATGAACATTTGAAAATTATAATATCTGATAGGTTAAATGATATCTTATGTAATATATATTATTGGAACAAATATAATGATAATCTGTCAAAATAGGAAAAAAAAACATGAAACCTCGCTACCGCGCTACTACGCCACGAATGCTCCTTGGGGCTGCTCCTTCAGCGAAGGGTTTTTTTTCCGTGGGTTTTTTATCCCCGAGGGTTTTTTTTCCTAGGGTTTTTTTTCAAGGGTTTTTTAATACAAGGGTTTTATTTCCGAGGTTTTTTTTTCCGCTTACCGGATATCAGTGACGTATGTATACAGCTGTAAAAGCGAAGGGTTGTTGCCCAATGTGGTGGTTGGATCCAATGCTTGTATGTAAAATTTAAAAAATTAAAATTTTATTAAAATTGTTTTTGTGATTTATCACTGAAATTTGTAAATATGAATAAATCGAGAGAAAATGTGTATTTGTTAATTTGCACTTTTTTTAAAATAACCAATTTACCTTTCCTTTATTTATATTGTTTGATTGTTAATTAAATGAAAATATTAATTTAATAACACATTTTGTGACATTTACTATACTTTTACAAGATGTAATAATCGTATATATTTTTTATTTAATTTTCAATATACATATACACAAAAAAAATTACTGTCTTAGAAACTTGGCGCAATAGAGAAAATTTCCATTTTTCTAACTATAAAAAATATATAAATAATATTATTCTCTAAAGTCTCAGATCACTGGTATAGTATTTTCTTGCATTGAGAAATAAACAATCAAAATTATAAACGTGTTTGACAGCGGTTCATTTTATGGCTTTCTCCTCCTCTAACAGCAAGTGCAGAAGCACTCTATTGTGCTCTAAACAACAATACCAGCAGCTTAGTGGACGCTACCCATCTCAACAATGACATGTTTATGAATACAAAATTCGCACAATCAATAACATCTCATATACGCAAAAAGTACCAATCTAATTGTTTAGAGCTGCATTAAATTGAATTTTTCATTAAAAAATAGGCCAAAGTCATTTTTTTCCCACGTCTCTGTGACTTTTCTTTCCAAATATATAAATGAAGAAATGTGGTGAGGAGCAGATAAAGCTGGTTTTTCCTTTTAAGCTGAAAAACCGCGTGGTTGCCTACATTTTGCCGCGTGGGGTGTTTTCCCTCTACTAGATCGGGCCCTTAAACACTAATTTACGAAAAAAGTCATCAATATCAATTGCATATTATATGCAACACATTTTTAAAATAATATAAAATTTAAATTTCATAAAAACTACCAACATAGCTTTTTTGTTAATCTAATTCACGAGACTGTTATTTGTATACAAAACAAAAATATTCATAAAAATAATATAAGTTTAGTGTGAGAAAAAAAATATAATAATCGACATTTTACTTCAAAGCACCGTGCAGTTATTGTGACGTCAGTGGTGCTCATGGTGCTCGTGACTGAGAGTTTCCGGACTGACGGGCGCAACTCATCTACTGTCCATATCATATTTCCCCAGTGACCATCATTCAAGTACCACAGACGCGACGAGGAGCACGATATATAAACATAAAAATCTGTAGCAGCAAATTCCCCCGGGAAAGAAAGAGAAGCTTGTCACTCTTCAAGCTAAACTACTACCACTCAAGAGACTTCTTAATTATCGCAGAGTTATGACGTCGACATTGCTGCTGCTGCTTGTAATTATACCGTTCATTGTAATTACTTTTACAGAGCTCATAAGTTATAAGACTTTTAACTGTTGCGTAAAATTTCTTTCTAAAAAATTTAGCATGGTGACTTATATGATGGCTATAAAAACTATAATATATACTTAATTTTATTAATTATGGCTTAAATGTGACACTTTATTTTTGAAACGTAATTTTATGGCATATTTTTAATTAATAATTTTAATGTAACAAATTTACATTAATAATATTAACAGTTCTTTTATATTACTTTTAAAATATATCATAATAAATTAATTAGTGTTATGTTTTGTGGCTTTGGAAGTGCACGACAGATGGTTACTCTAAGATCTTAAAATAGTGTAATTGGGCGCGATTTGTGAAGAAGATAGTTTAACTAAATAATGACACTATCCACCCACGGTGATAGTGCGAAGCATCGAGATTATCTCACTGGATAACTGTTCCATAAATCAGGCCTTTTATTTTATTGTTTTTAAAGCAACATGTATTGTACTCTTGCACTCTTTAGAGTACAATATATATATAGCAAAATTTTAAAATTAAACGACACATCCACTTTTATTCAACAAATAAAAAAGTATCTATTAAACTTTAACTATATTTTAAATTTAATTCAAAATGACAAAGTATGAGAGAGAAAGAGGGAGAGTAAAAATAACACTTTTTGACTTTTACAACTTTTAACTGAAATAACAAAAACATTTTGGTTTCTAATATCAACATTGAGAGTGTAATGAAAAAGGTTTGAGTCAACAATGAGACACGTACTGTACGTACTACGACCAGCTACTGGCTATAACACCAGCACACAGCAGCAGGATGAGAATCAATTTTGCTGCCCGGAGAACAAAGCTTATTATTCTCTACCAACCAGACTGATATTTGCCTTGGCCGCAACGAACAAAACAATCGCAATGGTGAAATTTTAATATAAATATCATAATATAAAGTGGATACTCAGAGCTCGTCCTCTAAATTTCCCCTCTCTAATAATCTCAACAAATACAAAAGACAATTTAAATTGTTCAAATGCAGAATGGAAATTAATGTATATATTTATTTATGTTTAATAACAATATAATTCATGAGTTCTATGCATAAAAATTCTGAAGTTGTATATTATATATAATAATTTATACAACTTTTGATAACCTTTCAATTTTGCTAATTATTAGATACATCTTCTTGAAAAAGAATTGTTGCAAAAAATTTTAGCAACTTCTAGAGCGCGAGTGATATATTTTATTTTATAATAAAATTTCATTGATTCTATATTTCACCATAGAAATAACCATAGTAATTATGTTAATAAAATCACGGGGTAATAACATTGCATTTTGTGAAAAAATATATTTATTCCTTTATTCTTTAATACAAATGATTAAAAAAATATTATTTTATGAAGATAAATAATTATCGTACATACACGTACCATTACATTTCAGGATTATAACAAACGAGCATCATGCGAAATGTAACATACGGTATATATTACTGATGAACGAATGATGGATAATTATTGCGAACTTTTAATGGAAGTTTTCACTAAAGAATGCAATTGCCACATTTCACTAACAGTCATACATCCATCACTCATGCACTATTCATTACAACACAATTGAAAAATAATCAGAATAAAAATCAAACTTTAAATTTCCTGTAAGTAATTCAAATTTTATAAAATGTTGCAAAGACTCTGTTATATTTTATGTTTTGATTTATGTTTTGCATTCCATAAACTCCATATTACATACACCTTTTAGTATAACAAATAATTCAATCTCTATAAAATTAATATATATTTTATCTTTTTATCTTTAATAAATTATCAATCTAATTTTGTATATAAATTGAAAACAAAATCCTTAATAGAATACATAATGTAAATAAACATAAAGAGTAAAAAATAAATTGCATAAACATGTTGATAATGTTGAATAAATTGAATTTAGTTTCATTATTATAACAATAAAGTTTCACAATTGAAATTATGTTCAATTTAAACTTTGCACTGCATGGTGTTAGGATGCAATTTTGCAAGACACCAGGTCGAACTAACGAGACTTGGAGGTGCTGCACAATATTCAATTTTACCTCAAACACATACAGGACATCATGAGAGTTTTTCGTGACGTCACATAAAGTTCTTGCAAATTAAAAAGATCTTACAACAGTTCTTTCACTTTACAGAATCTTCAATTCATGATTATAGAAATATGTTGAAACAATTTAAAATACAAAATAAAACAAGAAAAGAAAGAATATATCTATTGAAAATATAGTCAACATTTTATGTTTATTTTCCTAACAATCGAAATTATTTAGTTAAAAAAAAAAAAAACATTTTCACCAATCACAAAGGACATAAAAATAAAATTTCAACAATTTATTTAATAAAAAAAAAATAATAATATCTTTATCGAGTATCCATGCAGTCAGTATAAAAAATGTATAATTTAACTAAATTGATGGTATGAAAATCGCATTCACAAAAGTATCAAGTGATGCACTTTTATTGTTGATCATGTTCGTTTAGAAAATTACTAAAAGAACAAAACGTGCTACTCAAATCTGCACAAATATGCTAACAGATGTATTTACGGTTCTTAACTGCTACTGAATGTAATGGTAAGTAATGTTGTAAGAACTCATTGTGATACTCACTCTACGATAAATGCCAGTGATGCACATGGTTAGTCATGCAATGTGTAATTCCACTCTTGCACTTTCCCTTGATAATGAACAGTGGTAATGCTGGTAGTCTGTGTGTCTCCTGCATGCTTACTTTCTTGCAATCTCTATGGAAATTGGATTGACTTTGCATATGTAGGTCGTAATAAGTACCATCCAGAACTCTTGTCTGTAATCACATGTACTTCATAATCTAACTACTTCATTACTATACTTAATTTCTACTTCGCAAAGTTATTATTTCCTAAGAAAAAATATATTTAATTTCATTTAATTATATTCATTATACTAATTATCTAAAATAGTATAAAAAAAATAAATGTCAAAAAATATATTTTTTTTTAATTAAAGGAAAAATAATATTTGTTATAGTAAATTGAAATCCTGACATGGCATGTGTGGTGATTCTCTGTAATTAATCAATGACATTTTTTGTCGTTTATCCGTAGTAATACTTATTATTTATATTGATAATGATTAATTAATATTTGATAAAATTAAAAATTAAACCTTGCCTGAAGACTCTGATCTAAAAATTCTCGGATGCAATACATTTTAAACCAGCAATCGTGCCTGATCATCACTCCTTGAATTTAGGCAACTTGCTCGTCACCTTGCCCCTGCTGGATATGTAGCCCGCTCTACTTATATGAGAAAAAGTACGTCAAGGTAAGATGGTCATTCTAGGTGAACACTTCGTTAAAGTTTTTAAGTGTACAACAAGTTTGATAATGCTTTCGTTATTCTGTTATTCATTTTTCACAAAACTCTTTATTTAATTATAGTCGGTGGTAAAGAGGTAAGTTGGGCTAAATCGATGCCAAAACTCACAGATTATAAAGTTTGTCTATTTTTTTATGGCATTAAAGTACTTTTATGTAGAAAAAATCTTCAAAAAAATGCAAACTCTGAATCAGTATATATATATATATATATATATATATATATATATATATTACACTCGAAAAATATAGACATGCAAAGTGAATTAATTGTGCAAGTTTATGAACATGCAAAATGTAAAGAAAGAAATTTATTTAATTTATTATCAACTGATTAGAATGCAAGGCAATTAATATTATTCACTTTTACTGCTATGTTGATTTAAATGCAAAATTGCATGATATATTGCAATTAATTACTCGTGCAGTTATGAATATAAATGTCTTTTTGTTCTCCACAACCAAGATCGGTCTTTTATCGATTCTACATTTTTATTAATTTTTACTATAAATTTGTACATTATAGTTTACAGGAAAAATATTAATTTCAAGCTATAATTTCTTTTTATACTCTTCAAATCAACCTTGTTGTTATGTATTATTTGTTACAATAATCATGTGAACATTTCATTTGTGAAATATAATAAATGCATAATAAAATAACAACACCACAGAATTTCTATTGTTAAATCTACCACAGTGATTTTCACTATTTACAAGCTATTATATAATTATTTATTTATATCTCCAAATATACCTCTGTGTGTAGCGTAGTTCTATTGACATTGACTGGTCCGTCTATACATATACGTGCATGGCGTTGCAGCAGTAGCATGTGTGTGTATGCGACAACCATGTATGTATATATATGCAAATCTGATTTGTGTGTCTCATGTATAGCTGATGATGTTGATTGTCGTAATTACCGAGTCGCGCTCATGAGAGCCAGTTTGCCACTAGGCTAATTATCACAATATTCAGTTCCTCGTTAACATTAATTCTGCAGTCGATAGATTCAACCCCCTTCTCCACCCTCCCACCCTACTCCTCCAATATAGAGTATAATATACTTTATGCAATGTATGCATTGATACACTAATAACAATAATTTTCTAGAATAATAATAGTAGTTATTTAATATAATGACATATAACTATATAGTATAATTACTGATTATACTGTTTTTATGATCATTATGTATATAAACTTATATAATTATATTATACGTTTTAATGAAATCAATATAAACCAAAATAAACTAATTAGTCAGCTCTTCGTGATATTTTAATACAGCCTTGCAATAGTCGGGAGGGATGTGAGCTCATAATAAAAAGCTCATCTACTTTGTTAGTGAAATGCGAATTTAACATTTAAATCAAAGTAGAGCATTGCATTTTAGTGGAAAAATGTATAAGATACTGTAAGTTCTACCTCTTTTAAACTAGTCAAACTAGAATATGTAAATATTAACTTGATACAAGTTGATCATAAAAATTAAATTGAAAAAATGTCATACATAAACATAATTTTCCTTATAAAAAAATAATTTCTCTCCATAAATGAATGAGTATAAACTTGGCAAAAGCATTTTAATTATTATGAAATAAATCAATATCGTAGATACGCCAGATATAAATAAACTTCAAGCTGATTATTTAATAAAGAAGAATGTGGTGATAACATTCACGACAGAGAACATTTCTGTGCATAACATCATCGATATAAAGTGACGTCACGGACTTTGGATCTCCCCCCTGTCTTTTATATTTAATTATATTTTTGCCTCCCACGCTTCCTAGCTGATACAGCAAGGCATTCCAATCATTACCAGACGTAATTTCCGTTCAATTATTAAAACTTTGTGCCTCCCATTACAAAGTCACTTACCTCAATTATAAACTTGGAAAAAAAGAGAAAACACAGTTTTTTTTTTTTTTTTTTTAACAAGAAATTTGAGATAAAAATTGGAGGGATGTTTCATCAAAGTTAATGAATTTATTAAATTATTAAAAAAATAATAAATATAAAGATTAAAATAATTTTATAAAGAATGATTGTTAAATCAAATAAGAATGAACATATTATTGGAATTAACGAATAATAAACTTTTAGCATTTTGTTCTTTTTCTGCTCATAAAGCATTATTTTTTATAAATAAAAATGCTCACCTCGAGGTTAGGCAACATGTTCAGCATTCAATTTTAGCGACGGCTTATAATTATTTTACAACAGATCTTGAGGACCTAAAATCCAATTTGACTGCATACCTCACGGGGCTTTGTAATAAATATGCATCTGAAGAGGTGCGAAAAATCACTCATCTAAATCCACCTTCACTCAACACAATATTGATGATGAATAAATTTTATTGTATTGTAAATAATGTGTGCTGCATATATTATGTTGTCTGCATTGCTGAAACTATGACGTCATGAAAACATTGCATGGAATGGAGTATATTGAAGAAGAGGATGGACAACGTGATGAAAGCCTCAGTTGATGAGACCACTACCGAACAAATAATTTTCTTTTTGTTGTATATAAAAAATTAATGTATATATTAAAAAAATCAATAAACCATGAAATATGAAGAATACCATATTACAAAGAGAAATGTTTATAATTATCTAAATTAAAAATTTAGCAACATGCTTTTTTTTTAGTAAAAAAATATATATTACAGCTTTTATCAACCCTTGTCTTAACATATTATTGAAATATTATATACATAATTATATATTCACAAAGCTACATTATGCAAAATAAAATTATAAAAAAAAAAGTTGTAGAAGTGTTTTTACATATTTAAATCAACCCTTTTTCGCAACTAGAGTGACGTGGGTGGAAGATAAAGTTAAAGGGGGTGGGGGTGAAGGATATTTTCAGGGGGAGGAGAGGCTCCGCTGCGAACGATTAGTGAAATGGAATTTCAGTGTAACCCTTCATATTTTAATCTGTCGCGTCACATTATTATACACTACATCGCTGCTACTGCTGATGATGAGTTATATACATTTCTGCAGCCATTCATCGTTGACAAAATTACTGTGCCAAGAGAAATACAAGCAAAATTGTCGAGACAGTGTCGGTATAATGAAAGATGGACGAAAGTTTTTTTTATATTTATTTATAATGTATATGATATGAACAAATTTCAATGTATATATTACTCAACCCTTACTTATTTTATTATAATTTTTTAATCATTTATTTTGTAAAAAAAAATATGGAAAATTACTTCTTGCCTTTATTATGTGAAATTTTATTAGCTTTTTAATATTTGAAGTTTTATTTAAAATTTTTTAAGTATTGAGATAAAATAAATGTAATTGACTCTCTTGTTGTGAATTTGAGTTATTTCTTTTATTTTTGCTGCAACTACAATATACACTACAGGTATAATATATATTCATACAAGGACCAGTAAATAATTAATCATGTAGCATCTCAGACTTGTGTGGGACTTCCTTAACTCCTTATAAAATAGTCCACATTGACTTAATAAGCCCACCCTCTTCCGAACTTTGTATGGACTTGCAGCAACTATTTCCTTTTTGTTAAAACATAATATTCATTACAAGAACAATAGAGTATTGACCTCAAAATTTTTTATTACAGAAATGGATAGAGCGTGCAAAGTTATGCTACCCTGATTTTTTTCAGATTTTTTAGAGCCCGGGAACTATTTTCAAAAAATTATTGAAAGTTCTTTTTGTGACGTCACGTGGCGGCAAGTCCTATCTTTTTCTTAAGGAGCGGCGTCTCGTGACGTCACAATAAGAACTTTCAATAATTTTTTAAAAATAGTTTCCGGGCTCTAAAAAATCTGAAAAAAAATAGGATAGCATAACTTTGCACGCTCTATCCATTTCTGCAATAAAAAAATTTTGAGGTCAATAGTCTATTCTTTGTTAACGATCAAGATGTTGCATAATTTGACGATGAGTCGTAATAAGTTTCATCATATTGACTTTGAATTTAGTAATATATTTTTATTGTAACATATTATAATACTACATTTATTTTATATTATAATAAAAAATATATTTTCTTATCAAACAATTCTGATGTAATTATTGTATGTAGTACTTTGAATGGTAAACAAAAAAGTAAGCTATATACTTTAATGCAAACTTATCAATATAATTGTGAAGCAATATATAGGTCAGCACTCTTAACAGTGACTTATTTGCAAACGTAGAGAGGTGTTAATTATTACTTATAAATTTAATAATCTTCATATTTTCTGTATGATATTTTTCATTTCTTCATTTAAAAGTATATAATATATTGCTAAAAAAAACTTGTAAATTTTCCATTACAAATGTCAGTACTATATGTAATTCTCTAGTTACAAAACACGTTTACAGTAGAATAAGTACTGCCGCATACAAATACACAGAACAGCAGTAGCAGCAGCAGCTATATAATAGTGGCGCATGCACGTCCGGCGTGTGGCCTAGCCTCCCAGGCGCTCCTCGTCGCTGATATCGGACGAGAGAGCGCGATTACTTGAGGCGCGTGCTTCGCCTACCAATGTCCTCAACCTGCGTGATTGCAAGACTCTTACATTGACAGGTGGTACAAAAACATGTCCTGGAAAACATTAATATCTTATATTACATCTCCTTGTAACTAATCTCAGCATCTATAGTCTTCACATCCTATGTAAATAGTACAAAGCACTAGAAAGATATATAGCCAAAGTCAGATACTACAGTACATCGGTTGTTTTTATGCCTTGCTTTGGGAGGTTTAATCTCCAGTTGGTGCCATTCCTCTCAGTTTGTCTATGTCCGAGAAGGCGAGACCGCGAACGGCCGATACCACCACCGCGGCGCTACTGCGGAAACCGCTGCTAGCTACCACCGAGTTCTCCTGCTACTATAACCCCTCCTCCTCCTCACACTCAATCTCCGTGGAATAAAGAACGCCTCTACGTGACCCGTCATGTGGCCAACAAATGCATCGATCTTCTGTAAGCTGCAACAATGAACTAGAAGTTTTTTTTTTCTTACTAAACTAAGCTTACTTTGTTCTCAAATCATCCATTTTAGAATCTGTGAAAATTTTATTTTTATGCATGCATTTTCTTTTTTCTTTCATTTTTTTAGCTACTTAATTTATATTTTTATAGATTACGTTGATGATCCTAATCCAAAAATTGTAGAAATGATATCCTTATGTTATGTAATAACAATGATTGTTAGAAAGGCAGAATTAAGGGAAGTGGGGGAGGCATTTTTGGCGTGGAGACATTAATTTGCTACAGGGCGATTTAAGTTTAGCAGATAATTATTTTTAAAAAAATCTTATTGTTCATATGAATAAAAATTTAAAGGACTATTGTTTTAGATCACGTCTTGTTAAGAATGGCTTGTATGATGGAGTAATTCTCTCAATTAATTTCTCTTGTTGGGTTACTTGCAGGTTCTGTTGATAACCTTTTCGTTTTTGATGGCCTCAAAAATTTCTTCTTGATCAAACTACCTCTGTCACGATTGACCCCATTCAACAAGTTCAAACCTATCTCTTATTATTAAATCTGTGCTGCTGTTTTCAAGCGTACTTCTCGCGTCCAGTGATCTAAGAGCAACGTTGTCTTTGACGCTTTCAAATTGGACAGGAAACACGTTCAGAGAACGCGTGAGAGATTTGATGCGGAAATCACGATGAAAATTTGATGTTCTCAATAAAAAGCAACTTCCTCCTCGTGTTTTGTTGTTGCCAGAGATAGAATATTTGACACGATAGTGCAAAAAATAAAAATGAAATGAATTGAAATATAAGCGTTTATCTTGTAACTACACCAATGCTGCTTTCCTATGGTGAAATTAAATTACATATAATGTAAATTTTTATTTTTTTAATGTTTTTATTTTGATGGCCGTCGTCTGCATTCACTAACTCTAAAATTAAATTAATGTAAATCCCTTTTCGGTCATCCAACATTATTCCAGTATATGAGCAATATTTAAATTTTGTTAATAAAGAGTCTAATTTTAGCAAAACCCAGGCTAAATAAATTCAAATATTAATATTCGTTAATTTTACTTGATTCTACTTACAAAATTAAAAGTTTATGGAAACTTTGCTATCCAAACTGCAAATACGTATATGTTATAAGTATGCACACAGCTTTTCATATATTTTTGTGCTAAAAGTTTCAATGACAAGATAAAGTCTGAAGTTGTGAGGGTCATCAACTCTCGAGATGTACGCTCGTAATCTCGTCGCGGTGTGCTGGTGTCTGGTATCATCTGTGCCCACCATTTCTCCGGCTGTCACTCCGCGATGTGTTCTCATCACAGCACAAAAACTTTGCTCTCTCGTGGTATCACCTATCTATCACAAATACCGGAGCTCAGGACGTTAACATACCACCAAACATTTTATGAGCTAATTTTACATGAAAACTAAACTAATTGAAAAGTGTATTTCAAGAAAAAAAAAAAGTAAAAGTAAAAAGTACTTTTTGCAGGTATAATATTTTTTTTGGGAACTTTACATTTATTTTCTGGTGTATTTAATATGATTTCTAAACGTTTTGTAAGTATTTTCCTGTTATCTTAACACAAATTTCAAAATAAAATTAAATATGCTATATAAAATGAACGGAAAAAACAATACAGAATTGTGTGATGCTTAAAAAATACAGTGTTCTTCGTTACGTCATAAGCACAGTCCATGATTTCCAATATCACCATGTTATACAAGACAATATATTTTTTTATTCTCTACTACGTCTGATAGATGGATGGCCCGAGTCGTATTCTCTTTCGCTGGAGACAAATGTGTTTGTGTGATGTACAGGTTTACCAATATAATAACGACGAGACTAGAGACATTTGTCTCCATGCATCCCCAACAGCTGGTATGCGATATACTGTAATTCACTGAACATATCAGTGTGCGCTGTAAGAATGCAAATCCTGGGAAAATTTTGCAAATGTAATTATAAATCAATCAGAAATTTATGTTAGCCCCTGTACACTATGCAACTTTATAGACGTCTATGTGTAGCATATTGCAGAAAATTTTAAATAATTGCTGAAGGGGGAGTTTTTAGTGGTGAAATTGATTTATGGTATTAATTAGGCTACCACTGTCACTGTATTAATCTAAATTCTATATTATAGTGATAAGAAATTAAATTAAATTCAAATTTAATCAAAATAGATTCCCAGCATACCAAAATAAATATTCTCTGTGAAATCAAATGAATGTTACCTGATATAAAAAGGTGAAGCATTGGAGAGTAAAAATATATGGTTACATTCATAAAATTTGAAGGGTGGGAAAAATTACATCACGCAAGTTTTCACAATGTTAGAAATCTCCTAAACTGTCAGAAATTTTGCAGTCACAACGAGAGAAGGGAAAAAATATAGGAAAATAATTGAATTTGTACCTTTTGTAAAAATGGAAGGGAAGGCAGGCTAACAACATTCAGATGTTAAAAAAAAATGTTTAAATTGACTTTCAGTTCGCATACATCTCTACAAGGAGTCATGTAAATACAAAATTCCTACTTCCATTTTGTCAAGTCGTCACATGGAACATAAATTTATGAATATACCAAGACTATATTGAGTTTTCCGTGACGTCATTTTTTTAATGTTTTTTTTTTATTTTTTTTTTACACATTCTCAGTCTATTTTATACGAACTTATAGTTCATAAAAATACACCGAATTAGTATTATATATACTAAAGTTACAGAGTGATGTTTGAGACATCTCTATAGAGCAGGTAGGGAAATATTGACGTCACACAAAATAAATACAAACACAACTAAGAAAGTTGAAATCAAAACTTTACTTTGAAACTTTCAAAATAAACTTTACAGCAAAGAGACTTCTAGTATACATTACAATATAAATAATGTATACCTAGATTTTAAGGAAATTTTCAACCATATATGAATTAAAAACGTTTCTTCATTTCAAATCAATAATTTTCATAGGTTTTAAAAGGTAAATTAAAATAGTAAAAATTGAAGTTTCCACTTTTATTTTAAAGTTTTTATAAATAAAGTAGTATTTTTTTTATTATTTGTATGGTATGCTGTATATAGTGCAATTTTATTGTGCTCAGTTTCTTTTTTTTTTTTTTTTTTTTTCACAAAAAGTACAAATTAGCCTTGAAGATACATTTTCAAGTTAAGACCTGCATCATTTGGAATAATACTGCAGTCTTATTAATTTTACATTCAAGACCTTAGTTGTGTTATGTTATTTTGTTATTTTAATAATTATAAAAGAAAAAAATATACATAATTAAAGAAAATAAACCTTGGCAGAAAAAATAAACCATTATTATATTAATTATTTTACTAGAAACTCCCGTATATCACATTAAATTCCTTTCTACGATGGTATAATCAGCATAATACGTAAAATTATGCAGCTCAAGATCTACTATGTACTCTATATATGTAGATTTAGAGCATTTTTATTCAAATTCAAATTTTTTATTCAATTGTTTAGGTTGTACATAGACGAACTTAGATCATGTCAATTAAAAATAATAATAATAAAAATAAACAGCCAAAGCCATGGCAAACACAACAAAATAATCACAGTGTAGTATTAGTATTCCCAGTTGTATTTTGTAAGAGGAATAAAGTTGTAATCAATTATAACTCAATTACTCATTTTTCTTGCTTCAATCAAAAATTATAGTTCAGATATGTTCTTTTTTTTTTCTTTAAAATAACAAATTTGCAAGTTCAATTATTTTAATTACAGTTAGTTCAATATAAGACCATATTCAAAAGGTTATATAGAAAGAAGAAGAAATTATAACCATTTGCATGATGTGTGGTTAGAGATTTTTACTTTAGTGGCTGTATGGACTGAAAAGAATTAATAAGTCATTCATTCAAGCAGCGAGCTATTGAACATGACTTGGCCATCATGTCAGCCAGCTAACTTTTCCATTCTTTGCTCTCTAAAGAAGAAAAAAAAAACTTTTCAACGCTGTTCAATATTCCATCTCCTTACTTTCCTTCTTTCTTTTCTCATCATATTTCTATAGCATCACAAAAATTAATCTAATTGAATAAAAATTCGATTATATAAAAACCAAAACTTGAGAAAACTTGATGATTTTATTTTTATTTTTATTTTTTTCACTTTTTATTTTATATTTAAAAACTCATCAAAAGTTAAAATTGTGTTTTAAGTTAATACATAAAACAGATAAAACAAAACAATATATTGATGTAAGCATGTACGAGCAATTATTTTGTTATTGTAACTATAATTTAATATTGAAATTTTGTTTTCAGATGTATAAATATTATTAAATGCTTGATGATGCAATATATTTTCCACCTATTACGATGCTACGGAGGTCAACTTCGATTTAACGTTGCTGAGGCTTCATCTCTGTTGCATGCAAATTCAATGGCGATGCACTAGACATGACTCACTGACTGGTGAGAGAGAGAGAGAGACGTGCAGTTTATGTGAGCATAAAGAAGTTTATAGAGCGAACGTAAAGCAGAGCGAACCAAAAGAGAGTCAGCTTGTTTGCACGGTCAGTACATTTTAGACAGAAAAGCCTCATTGGTTTTTACGTTACGCCTGTTGCTTGTTCCTGCTTGACCTTACAAGAGGGTAAACAATAGCTGTACCTCCCTTCTTTGCATTCAAATGCATGGATTTTATTTAATGTACGTATAATAAAAAAAGTTGTATGTAAACGAAAAAAGTTTTTCTATACTTAAATATAAATAAATTTTCGATGATTCTGATATATTCATATATATGAATATATAGGATACAGGTGGCTCAGATATAAAATTTATTCAGTTGATTTTGCTTTTTTTTATAATAAAATTTGTATAATAAATTCATGTTTATGACAGATAAAGATATTTTATAAATACTACAAAATACAATATACAGTGTAGTAACTTAAGCTTCATATTATAAGTGCAAAACAGTTAGTAAATAATTAATGTAAATTTTTTAATAACTCACAGAATATAGAAATAAAACATAATCAAACTTGTGGACACTCATAAAAAATGGACATAAAGATTGGTGCAACACGTGTACGCACGCTGTCCCTCTCAATTTTACTGCGACTATAATAATATACACTCAAACAATATATACTATACTTTCCTTTGCGCAGCCTTACAAATCACCAATGTTATCATAAGAAATGAACGTGTGGTTTGTGATTTTTACTGTATGGACTGAAAATGAATTAACAAACCATATACAAGCAGCAACATGTACAACCATGGCAGTTAAGGTATATGGAGACTACAAAGCTGTAAATAACACTTAAGTGCACTTTTCGAACTAATTTTATCATCTAAACGATTCATTTATGAAAATTAAACATTTCAAATTGTTATCTTTAATTTAATTGCACTGTCATATTAAATATTTTTATACGGAAGAATTTATATGCAAGTTAATAATGTTAATGATGGGAAATCAACAACATTTTTAAAATACGTATTTTCAAATATTATTCAAGTTCTATATTTGTTATATTATATATTTTTAAAAATTCCTCATAAAAAGCAATTTCTGTAATTTAACTATAATTATTTCAACATGACTTGTTCATAATTGTATTATCATTGATTTTTTTTATATCCCCTCTTAAATTCAGCATTTCTCGTGAATTCATTAAAATTAACGAGTCTATTGAGCACAGTCTGGATTGAAGAGATTTTCGCTCCACTGGTTCGTCCATGCACGGCGACGATACGCACCAGCAGAATGAAGCTCAGTAGGCGGCGAACTTCTGTTATCTTGCTTGCCCGCTGCTCCACAATGTGAACCGACGCTGATAGCTCAAGCTGAAAATTTACCAAAAGGCTTACTTTCCTATGCTTAAACAATCTAAAATGACTTTATTAACAGGAAAATTTCCACGCTCAAGACGTTTGAATTTAAATATCACATCGTCTAGCACAGATCCACTCTCACCATAGCACTTTGCTTCCGTATTCCTATTTCCTTAAATGGTGGATTTTATGCTTACAATCCAAAGTAAACTGTTTGGAGATATATACTACAAAAAATTCCAATTGCATGAATTTTTTTCCAATCTTCAGTAAGCAGAGAAAATTTTTAGCTTTAACTCTTTAAGATTATGGTCTTTCAGATATATTTTTCAAGTTTTTTTTTTTGTTTTTTTTTTGTTTTGTTTTTTTTTAATTACATTTAATTCGACGTTGAAAATTTCCTTGTCGTCTGCATGTTTAAGCATTAAGACCACACTTCCAAAAAGATGGTAAAATTCTTGTATTCAATGACAAGTAAGTTAAAAATTTCAAAATAAATAAATCTAAAAACTGTAAGTATAATAATTATTATATAATTAAATTATAATTAAACAAGAATGCAATTAATTTAAACAACAAGAGTAAAAGAATTAATACAATCGATAATAATACGATAGAAATAAAATTATTATTAATATTATTATTATTAATAAGCAAAATTGTATCGTGCAATATATGTCAGTTACAATGATAAATTTGTATATTTTACGATTGATGACACATATAACAAAGCCACGAGTGCAAGATGCAATTAAAGGAGCCCTCTAGTGGCTACTCTAGTGCATACCTTTCTTCTCTTTTCCCAAGAGTTGTGAAAGCGTACAATGCATTACCTGATTGTGATAAGGATGGATATGTTATCAACATGGAATAACGTTACTTATTTTCATTGTATATATTGTTATTTATGTTCACATGTTTTATTTGTGTTTATTTTTGTATTGTTTTCAAATTTGACGAAGTAGTTTTATTTTCTGATTTTATATGTTGGGTGACTGATCACTTTTGTGCATGGGTTATGCCTTTTTTTGTCACCCTTTGAGCTATTTATTTTAACTAATCAATACTGTTGCACATAATATTGTATTGTATTTCATTTTGCTCAATAAACAGTTATTATTATTATTATTATTATTATTATTATTATTATTATTATTAGCCCTTTGACTAAATAATATTATATATGACATGTATTATCCACGCTATATGATCTCATCAGTGTATAGGGTCCGCGAGGGTCGAGCAAACATTAATTCTAAATTACCACTTACCAGCAATGTTGATAATTTGTACCTAACTACTGCACAACAATGATTTTTGTTAAGGTCATTTTAATCTAATATAAAAATAAGATTTCAGACTTTAAAAATAAAACTATTTCAAAACAGGTGACGTCACAACAATAATAATATTGCAAACTTTTTCCTTTTTAAAAATTATATGTTATTTCAACGAAATGAGATGCTCCAACTTACTTTTTTTTTAATGTTATCGTGTAATTTCGTTGGTTGAGTGAAAATAAGATTAGAAACGAGTAATTTGAAATAGTTCATTAAGAAAATTGCCGCGGGCGTAATAATATTTTCAAAACTTCAATATAAATTACGGAGATGAGAATTCTTAAAATTCTTAATAAATTACCGACCGACGAGCTTTACTATAATGTTAATAAGCTTTAAGAAATGCGTTCAATATAATTCTTTTTTTTTAAAGTGTTTTTAAAATCAATCTTATTTTCCCCTCTTTAATTGTATTATTATTTTAATACTTTTTATGAGGTGTAAAGAAGGTTAATTTATTGTTTTATGCTTAAAATCTGCAAAAAATATAATTAATTGCTATTTAAGTTATATTATCATCAAAATTCAAAGTTAATTATATATGATCACAAATTATTTTACACTGCAAAACAAATAAAATCGACATGCTGGACCTGTCATTTCATATTGACCATTATATATGAAATGAATTGTAACTCTGAATATCTGAATATTTTAACTTTCTCACATTTTACAATATCAAATACACATTTTTAAATTAAAGTGAGATCAAATTAGTTATAATTTTTTATTGTTTTTTATAATCAGTTTTAAACAAATATATTACAATTTATGCTGGGCAGTGGAGATGAATTAAAAAGAGGAAAAAAGGAATAACAAAAATAAAAGAAGTGTCATGGAAATTTAATTAGTGTATATCTAATTAATAGGCAAGTATGTATGTATAGGTATGTATAGGTAAGTGTATACCTATAGGTATATACTTACTTTCAAGCACCATAATATATATACAATTAAAAAGAGCTTCAATTAAGTAAGGAAGTGTTTTAAGTAATTTGAAGAACACATTAAAACGCTATTAAATCAAATTGCAAGTAATAATTGTTTTCTGAAGTTGAAATGCCTTCCTCGAACCACATTTTTTTTTTTTCGCACTTATTTAATACGGTTTATATATAAATGAATATGCTCAAATCTAATATAATAAAAGTGTGTTTTTGTTGGGTTTGACGTTATTGTTCAGCCTCATGTAAGGAACAGCTTTTTACTCTCAAGTCAATATATTTCACAGCGGGACTCTTGCATTCCGAAGGGGACACACTTTAGAATTGACAGCGAGAGATGCAGTTTCTGAACTCCGACTTAACACTCGTCTATCAATAAAACTGTCGTATATCTCTACTTACAAATCCCGTAGAATGGAAAATAATACCAGTTCCAAAATTTCCTGTAAGTTCCCCTATTTTTCAGAACCAGGATTCCTTATCCTAATTTTAAATGTATATATATATAAATATATATATATATATTAAGAAATATAATTCGTGTACTAAAAAATAAATATACATTGAAAATTTATATATCATTTTTATTTTTTAAAGAAATATTCCACTTTTTTTTACTAAACAAATATAAATTTAAGTGCTAACGTGTTTATATACACGAAGACGTATATATATTATCATTATTATCTATAAATTAATTATAACATTCATCATTATATTTTAATGCAATTATATTATACATACTATGGACAAACCTGCACGTCTTTCGATCCCTGTGCTTTTGCGTGTTAAATATTTGCATGACTATGACGTCATGCCGTTTGTTCTCTTTATATTAAAGGTGCTATCTAGAGGGTTCAAAAATATGACCAAATCAACTAATATGTATATTACCTATAGAGGTTCTCTATTTATCAAATATATGAAATAAATCCAAATAAGCTTTTTCATTATACAAGATCGAGCGTTAATTTTTTAAGAATCTTAAATTTGGTACATCGATCATTCAGATCATTATTTGCATTTTTAAATTTAAATAAAAATATTACATTAAAAACATATAATATATATATAGTTCCGTTCAACTTTGACATATAATATATATATATATATATATATATATATGTCAAAGTTGAACGGAACTATTTATAATTGCAATTTTAATAATGGATATTTATATAAAACAATTAATCCACAGTTTTCTTGTTTGGAGACTCGCTAAACTATACGGATGCCTCGTTTAATATTATTAAGAATATCACAATAAAATTTAAGCAATTAATGTATAAAATTTATGGTAAAACACGTGTGTCAGGAGTACGTGGATCAAAGGACCGCGATCTCATTATATATAATATGCAAGAAAACTCATTCAAATAATTATATAACACGCGCGTACACAGCTGACACAGCACATCGCAGCACATAAATTTCTGAAGACTCTGAAGAGAATAAATTTGTCATTTCAGTTTAATTAAACTAATTATTATACTGTTTTCTTCATATACAACACAATAAGAGTTAAATTTTTGTTAATTTTCAATGCGAGCTGCGAGTCCCTGCGTCAAAATGTTTGAAATGCGCGCCATTTATTTCATACTTCTCTTGTTTCTTTCGTGTTGTCGTCTGCTGAAGAAGGTGAGTTCTCGTAAACGTAATATAAATCCTTATTCATCGGCTTCAATTTAACTATTTTTATCCGAAATTGAATAAGTATAATAAATTGGATACTTTATCTTTCATATAAAAATATATATTAGTCGTGATATCTATATTTTGCCTACCAAAACTCAGCATGTTTACTTGGCCCGGCTGACACGTTTGTGTCATGCCTGTTTGCTGTAACCTCGAAAAGTGTAATTTCTTATTGATTATTAATTTGCATTTTATTATAGGATGAAGCAGATTAACACCCAGCAGACGGTGAAAATTCCCAAGGAGCTCACATGCTCCGTAAAATCCAGAGTAGTCACAGTGAAGGGGCCCCGAGGAGTCCTGAAGCGATCCTTCAAACACTTGGCCGTCGAAATTCAGGTGAGCGAAGTTTTTTATGTATTGTTCCTCTGTTCAAATTAATGTAAGTCATACTTAAATCTAAACGTAATTTTAAGAAGAGAAGTCGCACCAACCTGTCAGTGTTAAAGACTAAAGACCCCTGGGTTTGATCCTGTATGGATACCTGAGATCCAAACATAAGGGTGCAGCTGGAGGGGCACATCTTCATTACTTTTTCTCCTTTATGGCACTGACCCAAACCCAATCTGAACACACTTAAACAAGTGGATAATATGAACATGTTAAATGGGAATGGCTTGCATGCACGCACAATATAAACTTGCACGATAGAGGACTGTAGGCATAAAGGTTGGATTTTTGAGGCCCGGTGGCTGCTACGCCCAGCCCGCCCCTGCCTGTGAAACCTGCTTCAACGTGGCCCGTATGCATATATGGTTCTTCGGCTCGCTCAATGTGTGCCCTTTTATTTTAGTGCTTTACAAACCATTATAAAACTGACAACAAAGTTGTTGTTTTTTTCCTTCTTCCTCCTTTCTTGGTAAAAATAACAAAGAAAAGAAAAAGGACTTCACTATTAAAAATTCGAGAAAAAGTCCAGCCCGTTATTTTAGTGCTTTACAAACCATTATAAAACTGACAACAACGTTGTTTCTTACGCTTTTCTTTTTTGCATCCTTTTTTTCCTTCTTCCTCCTTTCTTGGTAAAAATAACAAAGAAAAGAAAAAGGACATCACTATTAAAAATTCGAGAAAAAGTCCAGCCCGAGCCCGGCCCTAGAAAAAACATATTATGACTCATTTAGTTTAACTACAGTCTAACAGATCTTAGAATACATGTAGACACTATGGCGCCAGCTCCAGACAGTCTACACTGAATGGCGGCATCCATAAGATCCTTAATATTTATTTTCAAGATGTCCGCCGCGTGCAATTAAACCACACATAAACTAAGATTTGTAATACATACTGTATATTTTTTATGAAGTTATAATTGTCAGAAGCAAAAATGTTGTGGTATTTCTAGAACTTTCAGCATAATGTGCTAGATTAAAACTAATTATTTGAATGGATGTTAATGCCAAGTTCTGTTGCGTCGCAGATGGTGAACCCTCGCATTCTGAAGGTGGAGAAGTGGTTTGGCACCAAGAAGGAGATTGCAGCAGTGCGGACGGTATGCTCTCACATTGAGAACATGCTGAAGGGAGTGACCAAGGTATGCAGTGCCTTCTTGCCTTGAGCAGACTGACAACTGTTAATGTTGCCCGTAGCCATTCATGAATTTGTATGGTGAACTCCTGAATAGACTTTAACTTATAACAGTTTTGAAGGATACGGTAATGTCTTCAATGGTATTTTAAAACTTTGTCGAGCCAACATCATTGCTTGAAACAAAGTAAAGTATTGTAGAATTTTAAATCCTATTTCTCTCAGTTGGGTGGCATTTTCAAACAGTATGCATACCGGTACATTTAAATTATGGTCTCTCATTAGTTAGTTTTGATTGGTTTTGCAAAAAAAAAAAAAAAAAACAATATCACAATGTACAGTCGTCGCCTCGGAAAATTTCCCTTTGCAGCCTTGTTAATCACCATGCCCCGTAAGAATAACACGGGACACGGTGATTAACAAGGCTGTAAGAGAGAAATTTTCCAAGGCGAAGAGTGTACAAACATCATGATACTGTACAGATTTTATTCGCACTTTTACCTAGAGCAGTACCGGTATTCATTTAAAAGTAAGCGATGCATCTAGTTCAGTAGAAGCATATTCTTATTTTAACATTGATTCACAGGGATTCCAGTATCGCATGCGTGCAGTGTACGCCCATTTCCCCATCAACTGTGTCACCACGGAGAACAACTCTGTGATTGAGGTGCGTAACTTCCTGGGAGAGAAGTTCATCAGGAGAGTGAAGATGGCACCAGGTGTCACCGTTGTCAACTCCACCAAGCAGAAGGACGAGCTGGTGCTTGAGGGAAACAGCATTGAGGACGTTTCTAGATCAGGTGAGCCTCTACAAGACTACCTGGCATTTTACCATGCAACTTATTAAATTGTGTATTTTCTCTGGCTAACATTGTATAGAAGAATATTTTTAATGTTAAGAATTTCCACCTTTTGTTATGCAAAAATATACCTTACTTTCTGATAAAAAAAAAATATTTGGTCAAAGCTGAAAATTAATCCAGATGTACCTGAAATGCTGAAAAACCCTACAACTGTTAAAATTGAGCCTTTGAACATCAAATTATTCAATAAAACAAAAGTCTTAGTGATCTCCAGTTGAAAATGGTTATAAATCCATTTGATCCCCAGGTACTTTTGTACTGTAAACATGAAAATACATATAAATATTAATGATCAACAATTAACGAGGTGCATCACTTTTTAACAGTTAATTATACTCTGGTTATAGAACGCTCAGATATGATTTTTTTTTTTTTTTTAATTAAACCCTATTGGGTACTTCTATTTACTAATTACATACTACTTGAAACCCCGAACCTTCCGAAACCCTAACTTGAGCGTTTCGCGGGCTCTTCTGGAACGGGGGCGGTCACGGCCTTGCAAATCCATCCCGGCATTTGCCTGCGACTGAGGGAAACATGGAAACCTCAGCCAGGATGGACGCTACAGCTTTTGTCAATGAACCGGAAGTGCAATGGTCCAAAGCCAGAGGAACCACATAGTGGAAAAGCGCAACGTTTTTACCCCTGGGTGGGAAACGTGGTTTTTGTTGAAAATTATACTCTGGTTATAGAACGCTCAGATATGACTTGTTGGCAATCAATATCATGGCTGTTTTCTTATCTCTGCCACTTACCACTGTGTTAACCACTTTTTATGAGCCATCAGACCCCTATGATATTGAAAAACACTTCCTTTTTTTTTTTTCTAGGACAGGAAATGTTATTGTGTGTTTACCTAAAGATTGCATAATTTTAGACAAGTGTTACCCAGTTCGTCATTTTTTTTAAAAATAGGGAGATAATAACACTATGTCTTTTACGAACTATGTGCTGTTGTTAACTGCTAGCTATAATATGTCCATGGACTTGATAGAAATTATATCACATGCACATACTGATAGAAATTATATCACATGCACATACTACCACCGTCAATTTTTAAGAAATAACTGGAATAATCAGAATTTAGCGTGTAAAAAATACAGATAACTTCCAACTGATTTAGGGATAAGGTAACGCCAATCAACTGATTTTTTAGTCTCATTTGATTAACATGTAAACCTTAGCAAATTCACAAAAATTCTGAAAAAAAAAAATTGAGAGACAGATTTTAGTACCTAAAAGCTATCTATAATTGTCTTGATATAGAAGAAATTTCAAGACAATTATTCGAGTTTTTTTTTTTTTTTTTTTTTTTTTTTTTTTTTTTTTTTTTTAATTATTATTATTATTTAAATTTCAGCATAAGGCTCCCATGGAGAGCCAAACTAAAAACTTCATTAAAAAAAAATTATCTCGGATCATTTTATTGTCTTGAAATTTTTTCTATGGTTTTTAGGTACTAAAAACCATAGAAAAAATTTCAAGACAATAAAATGATCCGAGATAATTTTTTTTTAATGAAGTTTTTAGTTTTACCTAAAAACCATAGAAAAAATTTCAAGACAATAAAATGATCCGAGATAATTTTTTTTTAATGAAGTTTTTAGTTTGGCTCTCCATGGGAGCCTTATGCTGAAATTTAAATAATAATTTATAAAAAAAAAAAAAAAAAAAAAAAAAAAAAAAAAATCTGTCTCTCAAATTTTTTTCAGAATTTTTGTGATTTTGCCTAGGTTTACATGTTAATCAAATGGGACTAAAAAATCAGCTGATTCACGTTACCTTACTCTTAAACAATATTTTTTGTTATTTTATATCTACTACAAATAATGTTTTGTTTGTTTGTTTTCTGCAAGTTGAAATGCAAGAAGTGAAAACACTGAAAAGTGCCTTCTGCATAATTATAGTTATACTGCCGATTTTTGACTCTGTTTTGTGTTGTTACAGCGGCACTCATCCAGCAGTCCACAACCGTTAAGAATAAGGATATTCGTAAATTTTTGGACGGACTCTATGTTTCGGAGAAGACCTCTGTTGTCCAGGACGAATAAATTTGTACATCTATCCCAATAAAACACAAAATTTACAAAATTATTCTTTTTATTGTATAAAATATATAAATTTATTAAATTCAGGTAAAGATATAATATTCAATATTGGACGGATCATATTATCAAAATACAATGATTGTATTATACAATTTATATAAAATATAATTCAGTAACTCTTGGTTTAATCTCATTTTCTACAGTCTAGTGAACATGCAATTTTCGTATCAGTGCATGAGAGCCATGCGAGAAATTAAAAATTGAATGTCATAGTCACTATTTTCAATTTTATCCAGGCATTTAATTATCAGACGAGGTGTTTTATTGTTTTAAGGTACTGTTCATACTAGTTTTAGAATATTATTGGCCACTAATTTATACAAAGAACTATCCTTGAGCAAATAGAAAGATGCTTTTCTTGAATCTTCTTATAACATCTTGAATTGATGTTGAATCTTGAATCTTCTTTTAAACAATAAATCAAATTCCCAAACATCACCAGCAAAACATCTTCTCTGATGTCAATATCTTCAGCGTTTGTTTGGAGAGAGCCCTGTAAAATTGTTTCAAATTAATTTTATATGTAACTACAAGGAACATCCTAATAAATTTATACAGACTTCACCTACAAAAAGTCTGTTGCCTACACCAACAATAGTATATTATACGGCAAAACAGTGTAAATAAACTACATTTGAAGATTCTTGAACTTTCAGAAATTTCTTCCAACAAACTGGATTTCACATAGTTTCTGTTGGTTGTGAGCAAAATGACTGAATAATGAAGTAAAGCAACACATTGCACAGGATTGTTACCTTGTAGTGTGAGTGGGCACAGCAGCAGCATACAGTACACAAAGCTGATTGGGTGGGGACAGAAGAGCATGGCACTTATGGAATTCTGAGCACCAATAAGACTCCACGGCTCGATGCTGTGGGGTGGGGGCTGCAGTCTTGGAACTTGATGCTGCAATAATAACAACAATTACGGTATATCAACTTGGTAAAACAAAAAGCATCAATTCATCTAATTAAATTTTCTAATGCATCATTTCAACACTTTATTTTTTCAAGTTTTAATCTCTCTGGCTGGGTGATTGTAAAATGACAGCAGCTAAAAACTTAATTGAGTTGAACCATATCTCTCACAATCTCTCGATCTTCCCTTCTTATATTTTTCTATTGTATGTGTTATTTTTTTATTATTATTATTATTTTTAATAAGCAATACTGTGTTTAAACCCTCTTTATTTTATTTATTTTTAGGCTAAAATATCGGCCTGGCCACACTCGAAAGGGTAATCACGGCGTCAAGGATATTTATTTATTTTTAATGATTGAAATTTTTTTATACGAAATATTTTAACTTTTTATTAACCACAAAATACATTTGATTCCACACTGAAATTTGGAATTGTTCTATTATACATGAAAACATGAATTTAAATGTAATTGCAACTAGAAAATGTGTGGTTTAATTAATATAATTATGCAGCTGAGACTTAACTATAAAGACTATAGAAAACCTGTTTCCTGCATTTATTAAATATTATTTTTTTACTAAGCAATATTGAAATTGATGATGAATTACGTATTAAAACTTAAAAAAGTTATATTAATCTTCCTGTAAAACAATGTGACCTAGTTCCTCCACAGTCACACGTGACACATATTCTCACCTATGTCTGCAGCAGGCACAGCAGTGGGTGCCACAAAGGCAGCAGTCATCTTATGGTAGAACGTCCGGAGCACGTTGACACGATGAGCGCTGTTGGATGCTCGTCCCTCCTTGCCAGCTTCGCAGTGTGGATCGGTGCACATTACAAACTTGCCCAGCTCAGAGTTAACAAGCAGGAACCTGAGGAACAAGGGACCACAAGATAAGACTACAGTAACTTTCTGATTGAAAATAAAAAAAAAAAAATCAAACATTTGGCAAAAACTACTACTGTGACATCGTAATTTTAATAAGTTTAAAAAAATATTACTGAATTTTCTTTTTCTACGTTAATGGAGTACCGACTTCAAAATTTTTTATTGCAGAAATGGACAGAGGGTGCAAAGTTATGCTACTCTGATTTTTTTCCGATTTTTTAGAGCCCAGCAAATATTTTTTAAAAATTATTGAAAGTACAGAAAAAGTGCCGCCTCTCTTAATAAAAGATGGGACCTAAAAGGGACGTGGGTTCGAACCCGACCTCGCCAAAACTTTTAGCAATACTTCCCGGTCCCTAATAAATTTGAAAAAAATCAGGGTAGTATAACTTTGCACCCTCTATCCATTTTTGCAATAAAAAATTTTGAGGTCGGTACTCCATTATTTTTAAATGGCTAGCTCTGAATTGATTCACTTTAATTTTCCACTAGTTAAAGAGCTAGTGCTATAGTGAAGTTATAGCTTCATCTTTTATATTTTTATCGTTTTGTAAATAATGTCAAATTTATTAGGGCACCAAAAAATAGTCACTACCCTCTCTGCCTTCTATGAGTTTCTGCAATTAATGTTTAAAAAGCGCGCCAAGTTTGATTGGTGTCAAGCGCGCGCACTTCCAGAGCAGCATTATAACAAAAGCTCTGGATGCGCTTGATATCGATATCAACGACGCAGGTTCGCTAGACTAGCTGTTTGAACATTAATTGCTGGAACTCAGTAAAGAAGGCGGAGAGTGGGGATTCGATTTTTTTTTTTTTTTTGGTGCACTATAATAAAAAGCAAATACTCTTTGCTTACTAACACTAAGAATCCTAAAATGAGAATGTACAATATAATATTTTAAGATTTAGTCACCCCATGATGTTGCGGTCAAGGGTAAGGCAATCTGGCAAGGCACGGGGATTCACCACCGTCCTGAGGATATCCCCTGCATTACGCCAGGTAAGCGTAGCTAGAGCCTCCACGTCAGAGAGTGGTGGTGTGGGTCCGCAAAGTGTGCAAACCTCAACTCCTGGCATCAGCTGGCACGTTACTAGCCGGAAAGGAACCTAAGAGGTAGTTATTAAATACCATGCTATAATTTACTAGAATGCCAAACTGGTACTCAGCTTTAACTACAGTACTGTTCTTGAACTACCGAAGTATGTGAGTATTAGAGTCAAGACATTTTTTTTTTCAGTTGGTGTTCTGCTTTTTATTCAATTTTTAGTGGCATTGCTGCGTACAGTACCTGTATTAAATCTATTATAACACAAAATTAAAATTAATTCATTAATTTTGCCAAGATTAGTCTATAATTAAAGAATTTTTTTAAATTAAGACTGTTTTAACTGCTCATTAATTAAATTGTAATTAATTTTTGAACTGTTATAGTAAGTTTTCCAGCTTTTCCAGCATTTTCAAAATCAATTTTTAATGATTTCATGTACCTGATTAGTCAACTAAATAACTCTTGCTTAATTTAAGGAAAGAATTTAAAAATATTCAAAAGAGAACCTGCATGAAAAAATTTTATGGCAGAAATGAATAGAGGATACCAAATTATGCTACTCTGAATTTTTTCCGATTTTTTTTTAGTTTCAGAACTATTTTTAAATAATTATTGAAAGTGCGGCCACGCCCTCTGAAGGTGTCAATAGGCGTCTACTAGTCCCTATCTTTTTTATTAAGGATTCAGGGGTGCCAACTTAACTTACAGCACTCTCAATAATTATTTAAAAATAGTTCCAGGACTCAAAAAAATCTGAAAAAATTTGGTACCCTCTATTCATTTCTGCAATAAAAAAAATTCATACAGTAGGTTGTCCATTAAGTAATTTTCTACATTTAATTTTAACCTTATATCTTGATTAAACTTAATTGATAAGTCTCTAACCTCAGGACTCTTGGCAGGGAGAAAAACAGGCAGGTCTCTGGTTGTGCACGCTGCATCAGTTGCCACCAGCAGGGCCAACAAAGACCGCTCCAGTTCCGAGAGCGTCCACCAGCTTGGGGTGGCCACGGCAAGACGGCCGTGAATCAGCACACTGCCGTACATGGAAGTCAGGCTCTCCACATGAGACTCCAGGTATGCCTGCGATGACAAGAGTTTTTGTGAATATCAACACCACTTGATGACATGATCTACAATTAAGAACCTAATCATTCAAGCATTTACAAAGGTCAAATCATTGGTGAAATAATTAGTAGGTACTTTCTTTACAAACTTGTGACAATAATTTCAGACACAGAAAGTACAGCTGTATTCAAAAACTGCATAAATTTTATTAATTGTTATTACACATTCACAACTCCATGCGGCTGGTTTGCTGTATATAGCTTACCTGAATGACTTGATTCTCCTGGAATAAGACACACTCCACCATGCCTGCCATGTCACAGCAGGGACCGGCCTTGTCACTGGGGTGGATAGACGACAGTAACCGGTCAAGTAGAGGATAACACACCTGATAGGTAAGCACACAACTTAATACTGCAAGATTAGCTAGCATATTATATTAATGCTCCACCAACTCTAGACTATAAAACTTAAAGCGACATTCCGGAAAAAATCTATAATTTTTTTATAAGTTCATTCATTACCCATTGATAGTACAAATTATCGGTGAAAAAATCGCAAACTCAAAAAACAGAATATATTTGTAATTTTTTTTTTATTCTGACCGTATGACGTCAAGAGGGCCAACTGGCTGGAGTTGCCTCTTCTACCCTCCCCTCCGACCCCTCTTTTGCTACCCTCTCTACCAGCTCGTCTGCTGAGGATGAACTAGGGGGTGAGGAGTGGTGGTCACGGTTAAAATAAACAAGCAAGCCAACATTCTTTTGTATAATATAGGTATAAAAAAAAAGTTACAACTTACAAGACACGATACTCTTTTATAATATTTTTTTTTTTTTGCACTCTTCCCCCAAGTCGTAATAAAATCAAATAATAAATTAATATTTTTAAACTTTAATTATATATATATATATATATATATATATATATATATATATATATATATATATATATAATATTTATATAATTCTATATTAAATAAAAAATATTAAATTTACATAATAACAGATTAAATACACGATGTTTCGTTGCTCTTTGTGATAAATATAATAATTAGCAGAACATTGCTCCAAGTTGCAAACAAATTATATTATACAAAAAGAGAAAAATTTTAATGTAAATCTGTCAAACCTGCACTTTAATAAAAACTGTACGACTCTGACTCGCCCCCTCAAAGATAGAATTTTACCATATATATATGCATATAATAATATATAGAAAATACTTGTCCTCAACTTTCTAGGGATGGACTTCAAAAAACATGGTCTGTATCGAGCTTGCATTTTGTAAACATTGAAGTTCAGTTGTCACGGCTTTTCATAATGCCATCGTGCATTTTGTGCCGCGTATATATTGCTGCGCAAACAGAAAACCATTAAAATTTATAAAGTTTTGAATTTTATTTTCTTAAAAAATATATTTTAACAGTGATTTAATTTGACTGATTTTTTTCGTAACAATTAATATAATTTTATTATTTTTTTTAATTCGGTCTTCAAGTAAATTGTAATATTCTTTACTAGTATATATTGAATTACAGAGTATTTATTGTTTTATAACTATAAGGCTAAATTATGAATTGTTTTACTTACGTAAAAAAATATCTATTATATGGGTCAAACTTTATACATTCGATATCTTGTAAATATGACTTATATTAAACGATAAAAAAATACGTTCAATTGTTCTCAATATACATGGAAGAACTATATATATCTATAATAATACTATATATTCATCATTCGATTAGAAGTTAAATTTATATTATCTATGTAGAACTTTCAAGTTTTACAAGTAGAAATTTATAATAGAAATGTCTTTAAGGCTCAAATTGTTGCAGTTGTTTATTTAAAAGAAACGTTATTCTGCTATCCGTCTTTTTCTTTAGTCCTCCTTACAGCATTGTTACCTCCCAATTTTTTTTTTTTTTTTTTTGTAAAGTCCAGGCAAAAACTACCCTCGCCGCCTCGCCACGTGTGGCACCCCGCTCTTCCGCCTTCTCTTGCGAGCAAGAGGAAGGTTGTAGTGGGGGAACCTTGGTGGCTTGTTGAATTATTACGTTTTATTGCAAACCTTATAACTTCATTTGAGGCACTCCGAAAATATTGACACTAGCCAGTATTTTAGTCCACATATTAATTAAAAATTCTGTGAAGTTTCCACTCCCTACGTTAAGATTGGGCACTTCCACAGCATACCAAACAGAGTCTCTTTCAATTTTCCTTTGTAATCCTTTGTAAATTTACAAGTTCCGACGTTTAGTTGGCCCCGATGAGACCTAAGACTTTAAATTTAAAAGTGCAATTATGCACGTAAATAATTTTTTAAATTTTTTTTTGTTCTCGTAGAACTTACTACAATGACGCTAGGAGTAGTAATATTATATTAGTTTATGATCGATTTTTTCTCCGGAATGTCGCTTTAAATAATACAGTACTTTTCATCTTTTCAACAAAGTTAACTCTACAATACTGCAATGTAGACATTAAAATTATTACATGGAGACATTATTATTTGAACATTAAAAATTGTCCTTACAGAATTTATTAAGTAATGTAAAATTGGAATAATTGGGATTTTTATTCACCCTTAGGTCTCTTTTGAGTCGTTCAACATTACGAGGTTCTCGGAGCTCTTGTATCCCGATCAGAAGAATCATGGCATTAAAAACCGTCTCCAGAAAGGTAGCAAGCTCGCTTTCAGAATGGCCAGCTGTTGACACAATCAGTGTGATGCTGACAAAGAAAAAAAATATACATATAATAATAATAAAAATATTATAAATGCCCAATAAATATTCTCTTTCAAATTACCTGTCTTCAAATTCTCGCCATACAATTGTAGAATCATCAGTAGTTGTACTCTTCATTATAGCTGATAGAGACTTTCCAAACATGTAAACCCCATTTAGTGATGCAACTACGGAAAACGGCAACTGAGAACAAATTTAAACAATGGCATGGCTTTGAATATTAAAAAATGTGTTGTTATGGATATTACACTGTCAACTCCATTTTTATATCCATATGAAATATATAATGAAACCTTGTCCAATTGTAATACTGTCAAAGTTCTCGGTGTTAATGTATCATCTGACTTGAAATGGAACACTCATGTAGAATGCATTAGAAATAGGGCAGCCAAGCTGCTGGGTTTTGTGTCTAGAAATCTTGGGGGATGCTCTACTAAAGTGAAGAGTCAAGCTTATCAATCTCTAATCCGCCCTATTATGTCATACGGCACCCCAGCTTGGCACCATACAACTAAGGCAAATATGTTAAAATTGGAGAGAATTCAAAGAAAGGCAACGGAATTTATAAACGGCAAAAATCACTCCAATGTTGACAAAAATAAACTTCTTTCATTTCAATCATTTTTAGTTTATACTGATTTGAACTGTTTTTACAAGTGTCGTAATGGTATGAATGATCTTACCATTACGGAAAGTGTTGTGAGTGGTCGTGAAATCCGTGGGGAGGCTGGTATCGTAAGGCTGATTCCCCCTAAAGTGCGTACATCACTTTATCAAAATGGTTTTGTTTATCGTTGTACCACTCAATGGAATAGTTTGTCCGCTATTGTTAAAACACAACCGCCCTCTTCCTTCTCTTTAAGTTTAAAGAGACATCTTTTGACTTGTGTATAATTGTTTATTGTTTGACTAAGCCTATGGGCTATAAAATTTTTGTATTTCATTTACGGACCAATACCACTTTACGTGTTATGGTGCCATTTTGGTGCTGCTGTATTGGTCCTCACCCTAAATATATTATTGGAAATACATAAAATATGTCTAAATCAGAGTCTTCTGCGCGCAATGTTTCTAACAAAACATTGTTCAATGTCTGTCGCGTGGTCCGATTATTGCGTGACGCTTTAGTTCCATTTTGCGCCCGCCAGAGTGACCAGAGGCGCCACCAGCGAGCGGTTTTTGTTGACTATGTGCCATTGTTTAACATAGGAAATTTGCGAGTTGACGCCTAAATGTAACGATAACTTCTAAAATACCACACCAAAATATAAAAAAATATCATAATTTTGTACTACATTGATCCAGGTAATGTAAAAAATAATTATTAGCAAATATTACGGTATTTTATCTTATTTTAAGCACATAGAAGAGACGACGCAGACTGAGGTTGGCGTTTCATTGCCTTTTATGTGATTCTATATGCAATCATAGATGTTGGACGGGACTCCAGTCACTCCAGTATTAAAGTCTAACAGCATAGAAACTTGAAGATTATCGAATTACTGCTATATCTTCAGTATGTATAGAAATTCAAAGGTAAAGTTTTAAAACCCTATTATATTGCTTTTTATTTTTAAATAAATCAACAAATGGACACTGGTACGGCTGGTAAGGGCAGCCAAGTCCTGCCAGAACTTGCTAGGTAAAAGATTTTAGTGCTTACAAGCCCTTGGAAACACAGAAATGATGTACATTACCTACACCATGGCTATCGCTCCACATTTCTTCGACCGTTTCAATGATAAAAAACCGTTAAAAATTCTTAATTTTTTCTATAAAATTTGCGCGCATGTTTCTTTCCATTTTACTTGATTTTTGGAAACATATCCTCAATTTTTTAATTATTTCCATTAGTTTTTCATGTTATTCATAATGCTTCCCTTGATAATTACCGCTCGCTGGTGGCGCCGCCAGCGGCAAAAAATTGTAAACAACGGAGTTTGTTTACAATTTTCCTTTCTCGCGTTCAACAATCGAAAATTACACCACGCGACAGACATTGAACAATGTTTTGTTAGAAACATTGCGCGCAGAAGACTCTGGTCTAAATTATTTTTAATTTTAAATTTACTAAAATTATGTATAAATGTAAAAAAAAATGTTAATAATTATGTATGCATTATATGGGTGAAAATAAATAGAAAAAAATGTAAATTTATGGTGATGCAGCTGTTTGTGACAAAACAATGAAGTTTTTCACTGAAGAAAACCCCTTCACCACAAGATTACAAGAAATTTTAAGAAATTTTTGTAAGTGCACTACAGTCTGTATATTGGGGCAATTGAGGAATTTAAGAGTCCAATATATCCAATAGTTCATAGTATTGTTTAATATGCATATTCATTGAATGGGCTTACGGGGTGTCATTTTTTTACTGGCTCAATCAAAAGAGGAGGTCGAAAAATATCCCTTAGATTTTTTGCGATTTTTTTAAGCACTGCATCATACCTAGAATGAAGATTAAAAATGTCTCTTGACCTGGAGGCTCCATCCGCAACGCCTATGACGTCATTACATTCTTTGGGTCAACTATATAATGTTTCTAAACAAACACGTTGGTATGGAAACAAATGATTATTTTTAATAAACAAGCAATAATGCAATAATTTTTTACAAGTGTTATATAGTTGAACCAAAGAATGTAGTGACGTCATAGGCGTTGCGGATGGAGCCTCCAGGTCAAGAGATATTTTTAATCTCCATTCTAGGTATAATGCAGTGCTAAAAAAAAAATCGCAAAAAAATCTAAGGGTTATTTTTTGACCTCCTCTTTTGATTGAGTCAGTAAAAAAAATTACACCCCGTAAGCCCATTCACAAATTTGATGTGTACCAGGGGGACTCGGACCGCCCCTATATCCAATAGATACAATAATGGCAGTGGTGAGCGGTGAAGTAGGCAGCCTGCAATGCTCACCTTTATCACACAGGTAAATAAAGCTCATGGTGAATGCTTGCCTGAGGCAGCGCTTTATGAGGTGAGTTTATTTACCTGAGCGATGACGGCAAACATTGTAAGTACATACTGCACCTCGTTCACTGCTTGCCGCTACAAGATCAGCTCAAAATAGTCCTATCAAAAATATCTCAGACGTCGGATCAAAAAGTTTGGATATGCCCATAGTTTGCAGCTAAGGCGTAGGCAAGCACCCTCCTCCCCTGACCCCATTAGTTGTGATATTAGAAAAATGCACGGGCATGCAGTGAGGCGTTAATTTTAATTTTATCCCATATCTCAGGCATAGATCCAAGGGAGGGGGGGAGGAGGGGGGCTGGGAGGCTACAGCCCCCCCCCCCCCATGAAATTTTGGATTTAAAATGGGCAATAGACATTTCCCCCACTCCAATTTTATTTTAACATTGGCTTTATGGAGTCTGTTCAACCCCCAAATTGTGTTCTGGATACTGTACGCGCCTGCCATATCTTACAAAACTTTCACCAAGATATTAAAAAAAAAGTCTAAATTATTTTCGCTAGCTATGCCACTGCATGGTATATGAGCATATATACAGTTTACTTGAGATTCAACTACGCGCGGCGGCCATCTTGGACGTCTATAACATGGTGAAGATAGGGGGCGCACGCCTGTCTCTAGACTATGTTGGCGCCAAGTCATGCGTAAACTTAGATTTGTTTAACTCGATTATACTACTCTCCGGTTTAACTGTATGTGATGCATTCCATAATATATGCTATGCATACATGACAGTAAGGTGCTTTCACATATTCAAAAATCGCTACGGAGTTCCGTAGCAATGCCGTAAGCCTTTCACATATTCTTGTTCGTCTGCGGCAGCTGCGGCGGAAAATCATGTGAATGCCGCAGCAAAATCAAAGTCATCTTGATTTTGCTACGAAGTTCCGTAGAACGTTCCGCAGAAGATCGCGAGGTGCTACGGTACAGCTACGGTGCGCCGCAGCAAAGATAAAGATTAGTTTATACTGCGGCAGTTGTGGCCACACCACTATGGCTCACAGTTTGTGTCTTGCTTGAGGTCACCAGCTCCTTGAACTTCTCAATCCTGTCCACGCCCACCTCCGCAGACCTCAGCAGATTCCACTCTCTCGCTGTCCTCCTGATAAAAGAATACTTTCCCACATCTTGTTGCTTCCCTGATACTCGAGCTTCCATTCATGGTCCCTTCTCCCCAAATATCTCCCCCTGTCCACTTTTCCACTCATCTCCTCCCAACCCTTGGCGTTCCTTGTAATTTTGTACATTGTTGTCAATCTAATTTGCCTCTCCCTCCTTTCCTCCAGCGAGCAAAATCAACAGATTTGCTACGGAGTAGCTACGGCGTGTTTCCGTAGCGATTTTCGAATATGTGAAAGCACCACACAATAATTTTAATTTTTATCTGCCACATACTGATTCTCCATCTCCTTTTTTTCTAGTAAACAAAGGGAGTCCTCCACATGAAGTAAGGCACATCAAATGTGTTGTAACTCCTGCTGGTGCGGCTGCTCTAGCACTCATTTTTCATGCAATTAGTTAATACAATTATAACATTAAAGTTCGTGCTTTTCGCCACTATATTTCTTTCGCGTTTCTTTCATATTTCAATAAAAATACAAGAACTCAAAATTTGTAAACAAATACAGTTCCAAACAAATACGTCAGCTGTGGCGCATATTGAGAGCTGACGAAATTGTTATTTTTTTTACTGTTTATACATTATTTTCAGGTTATTTTTTACATAAAAAGATACGTAAGCCTTTTAACTTAATGACCTTTGTTTATCATCGCAGCTGGTCTGTAAAAGCAATGAAAAGAGGACGAACAAGGAGGAAATATAATACAATAATTTATGTTGATTACTTAAGCTTCATTAACTAACTTTTCTTATTAGTAAGTATGAATCGAGTTGATCTGAAAATTGTTTTGTTGGGTAGTGAGTTTGTAGGGAAAACAAGCCTCTTGGAAAGATACATCCATGATCGATTTAAAGGAGATGCTGCTTATCAAAATGTAAGTCAAGACGAGGTCAAGCATCTTTTAATTAATGAATTCCTCCTACCTTCCTGTAAGTGTATATTAATGCTGAAATTCAATTTTTGTTATTATTATTTTTTTTAGACCATTGGTGCTGCATTTGCTGCACGCCAAATGACATCTAGGGGCAAGAAGTTTATTGTTGGAATCTGGGATACAGCAGGCAGTGAAAGGTTTCTGTATTTTTTTTAATACAGTATATTATGCATATAATTATGCTTATTTGCTTATGCGTTATAAACTGCTGGTCGTGCAGGTATGAAGCAATGAGTCGCATGTACTATCGAGGGGCACGGGCAGCTGTGGTGTGTTATGATACTGGCAATCGTGCTTCTTGGGATCGTGCCAAGTTCTGGGTGCAAGAACTGAGAAAATATGAAGATGTAAGTAATTTTAGCAATCTGCATGTTATTGATGATTGTCAGCTATTATTTCATATGCAATCAGCTATGAGAGATATAATTAAATGTACAGTATACAGTACAATTAATGTATATCAATGGTGCCTTGAATCTGACCAACAGTGAATAACGCGAAGTGACAAAATGGACTAGAGACTACAGTAACAGAAATTGACATGCGATGTCTACAGTAATTACGTGCATTGTTGTAGGAATATATAGCTGTAGGTTAGTCATTTTAGCCACCGCACAACAATTTCTGTTAGTCTGTTTTGCTACTTCGCGTCATTCGCTGTTGGTAGCTGACTAACTATTAACATATATAATAAAATTATAGAGAAAGTAATTACTACTGTATATAGATTTTATGACCCTCTAAAAGTTGAGATTGTATTTTTTTAAAAAACTACACCTAGGGGAGCCTTAATTGAGACCTGTTGAGTTGGTCAAGAGTAAAGAATTGTTATGTATCTTACGTACGGGGGTATAGTTTCATCAGAAAAAATCTCTAACATAAGGTCGAGTGAATGCATTGTTTAATATGGCTGGTTGTTTATAAAAATAATATAATATGATAATATCTTTGTTTTTTTCTCAAAAATTCCCGACGTGATCTGGATAACATCAAAATTAAAAAATCTTAAACTATGTTCTATACTGTACAACACAATCTCCATTAGATTTCCCAGAAAAAAAATATATCTTATATTGTATATCTTCATAGTAGACCAGGTAAGGAATCTGGAACAGTTACATAGATATATTTTTATTATTTAGTCGATTGCCATAATTTATATTTTTTATCATCACAGAAATAGAAAAAAAAAACTTGTAAATTATTTGTTTTTTAGTTAATTTGGATACATTGTTGTAGAGTTGTAATGAATTCCTATTTGGATAATCATGATATTTCATGCCCTCCGGACCCTTCTTGAAAGCCAAAAATATAATTTTTTAATACTGTAATTTATTATTTTTTCAAATACTGCAGTTTTCTACTGTATTTTAATAGTAATACAATTTCAGTACTTCTTCCCTGATGTAAATAGGAAATATGAATGGTAAATTTATTCTTTCCTGTGATCTCATTTGTGATTTGGTGTGATTATGTTTCTCATCTCTGTGTATCAGGACTGCCGCATCTACCTGTGTGGAACCAAGGTAGACTGTCTGACTGACGGATTGAGTCAGAGAGAGATTGAGTACGAACTCGCCTTCCAATATGCAGAAGGTAAACATAATTTCATAATTTATAATTCATATATATAATTCAAACAGTAATTCACATTTCTGTTTATCAGGTATCCAAGCTGGCTATATTGAAACATCAAGTAAAACAGGCAAGAATGTTGGTGAGCATTATACTAATTATTTTATATATACAGATTTAACTTACAAAAGTGAATATGTAAACATTGTAGTAAAGCTTCATCAATATATAATAGTAAATTATAAAATTATTGAGAAT